>JACGDI010003137.1:82432-156060 GCA_014898725.1 Jacaranda copaia
GGGTAAGTGTCCATGATCACGGGCTAAAGATGATTGGACTCATCAAAAAGCTTGGACAACTTGTCATGATTATGTATAATGACTTTCACAAGGATTTGATCCTCCAATCATTGCCACCCTCGTTTGACCAATTTATTGTGAAATTTAACATGTCCAAGCAAATAATTATGATCAATAAATTGGTGAACATGTTAGTGATCATAGAAGTGATGATGAGAAAAGAAAAACCTCTTATGATGGCATTATCCTCCAAGTTGAAGGGTCATAAGGGCCCTAGAAAGGGAGGTAAAAGGAAGAAGAGTTCTTCCTTGAAAGGGAAGCAATCTAAGAAGAGTTTTGAAAAAGTTAAGAAAAATGCTAAAATTGATGCCAATTATTTTCATTGTAGTAAAAAGGGTCATTGGAAAAAATAACCGCAAAGCTTACCTTGCTATATTTCTTTGAGGTGCATTTGACGACTAATTCTTCCTCAAGGGTATTTGATACCGCATATGGTTCTCATCGCAGTAAATCCATATAAGGGATGCAAAGAAAAAGGAGTCTATGTGAAGGGGATATGATCCTCTATCTTGGAAATGGAGCAAGAGTTCCAACCAAGATCCAAGGCGTAATAACACTAGACTGAGAAAATTCTTGTATTGTTCTTGATCCGATTTACTATGTACCTAATCTTGTTAAGAATATTGTTTCAATTCTTATTTTAGATAATGAAAGATTTGATTTTTCAATATCAAATGGGAAGTTGAAAATATTAAGGAATGGTTCTATAATCGCACAAGGTACATTAGTTAATAGATTATACATGCTTGATTTTTGCATTCCTCTAATGCATTCTGAAATGAAAACAAGAAAGCAAGATATCCAAGAAGATGCCATTTTGTGGTATGCAAGACTTGGTCATATCTCTAAGAATAGGATGAGCAAGTTGAAAGCTCTCAAAGAACTCAACATTAGTCGCATTGAGGACCTTCTCACTTGTGAATCTTGTTTGAAGGGAAAAATGACCAAAGCTCCCTTTATAGGACAAACAGAGAGATCTAAAGTCTTTTGGATTTGATCCATACAGATATTTGTGGACCTCTAAGGGTTAGTGGGAGAGTTGGCTATACTTACTTCATCACTTTCACCGATGACCACAGTTGGTATGGACATGTGTATCTTATGCAGTACAAGTTTGAGGCCTTTAAAAAGTTCAAAGAGTATAAGAATGAAGTAGAAAAGTACAAAGGACTTAGTATTAAAGCCCTTCGATCAAATCGAGGGAGTGAATACTTAACTATAGAGTTCTTAGATTATCTTAAAGAGAATGGGATCCTTCCTCAATGGACTCCACAGGCACACCCAAACTTAATGGAGTAGTTGAGAGGAGAAATCATACCTTGTTAGACATGGTATGTTCCATGATAAGTTTTTCTAATGTACACATATCTTTTTGGGGATACACCATAGAAACAACTATGAGGCTACTGAACATAGTACCTTTAAAGTCAGTGCTAAAAACCTTATATGAGATATGGCATAGCAAAATACCCTTTTACTAGTATCTAAGGGTTTGGGGATCTCCCACCTCATGAGACATATAACAGGGAATAAATTGAACAATAGATCCCCTTTGTGCAAGTTTATGGTATACCCAAGAGAGTCTATGGGCTATTACTTGTATGATTCTTTGGAACAAAAGGTGTTTGTCTCAAAGTACGCCCAATTTTTGGAAAAAAAAATTCTATTAGATGGAAAAGGTGTTATCATTGAGCTGGATGAAGTTCAAGACAATCAAGAAATCCCACAAGTGGTGGAAAGAATAGAATTGCAAAAACCTAGTGCACAAGCACTAAAAAGGTTAGATCGAATCAAGAAGTAACCCAAAATGTTTGAATTCTTTCATGAGATGGGTCAATTGAATGAGGATTTAAGACCTATGAGGAAGCTATGTCAGACATAGATTCGGGATGTTGGCTTGATGCCATGAGATCCAAAATGGACTCTATGCACTCAAATAAAGTATGGTCTTTAGTAGATCTACCAATAGGAATGGTTCCTATTGGTTGCAAATAGATCTATAAATAAAAGCTTAGAGTAGATGGAGACGTAGTAACATTTAAAGCGTGACTAAGGGCAAAAGGTTACACTAAAAAACCTTATATTAATTTCAAGGAAATCTTTTCACCAGTCGCTATGCCTAAGTCCATTCAAATCTTACTAGCCATAGCTGCATATTATGACTATGAGATATAGCAAATGGATATGAAAATCGCTTTTCTTAATGGTGACATTGAGGAAGAAATTTGCATGAAGTAACTATAAGGTTTTGGATGCAAAGGGAGTGAGCAAAAGGTTTGCTAGCTCCAAAGGTCTATCTATGGACTCAAACAAGCATCTTAAAGTTAGAACATACGTTTTGACAAAATGGTCAAATTGTTTAGCTTTGTCAAAAATGTGTATAAGCCATGTGTGTACAAAAAGGCTAGTGGGAGTCCAATACAGTTTATTGTGCTTTATGTCAATGGAATTCTTCTTATTGGGAATGAGGTAGGAATGTTAGAGTACACTAAAGCATGGTTATCTACATAATTCTCTATGAAGGATTTGGGAGAAACATCCTACATGTTGGGAATACGTATCTTTAGAGAAAGATTAAAGAGGATGCTGGGGCTTTACCAAACCTCGTACATTAACAAGATACTAAAGAGATTTAGTATGAAAGAATCCAAGAGAGGGTTTCTTCCTATAGGACATAATAGTCATCTCTCCAAGTCTACGGCCCTTAAGATTGAGGAGGAGAAATGATGAATATCCCAAATACCCTATGCATTGGCAATAGGGAGCATAATATGTGTGGTTCAATGTACAAAACTAGATGTGGCACACTCACTAAGTGTTACAAGTAGGTTCCAATCCAACCCTAGTAAGAGTTACTAGATAGTTGTAAAATGATGCTTAAGTACTTAAGAAGAACTAAGGACTTGTTTCTAGTGTATAGTAGTGGAGAATTGAAACTTGAAGGGTTTTCAGGTTCCAGTTTCCAATCCAATGTAGATAACCTCAAATATACTTCTAGATTCATATTTTGCCTTAATGGCAACGTGATAAGTTGGAAAACTACCAAATAAGATACCACGACCGACTCAATCATAGAGGCAGAATATATTGCGGCTTTAGAAGCTATAAAGAAAGGTGTTTGGATGAAAAAATTCATTCAAGAGTTGAATGTAATGCCTAGCATTACTGAGCTAGTTGTTATCTTCTGCACCAACAATGAGGCGGTAGTGCAAACTAAAGAGCTAAGATCTCATCAATGATCTAGGCACATATTGAGGTGATATCATTTGATTCGGGAGATCATTAATAGAGGCGACATCTAAGTAGAGAGAGTTACCTCAGAAGAGAACATAGTAGATCTACTAACAAAACCCCTATCGAAAAAGGCCTTTGAAAGACATCTTGAGAAATGGGCCTTAAGGCCACGAGCATTGGCTTTAGGGCAAGTGGGAGATTGTTGGAAAAGTGCCCTGCAAGCCAATGAGATTGGCCTTGTACAAACTATTACCTTGTAAAACAATCCTAATTGAATGATATTCTCTATATGACCACCTTCATCTTATGCTTTATTATACTTCATTTGCATTTGTAAGAAGCCCTTAAATCACATAATACTTTGGGACTTGGTTTGGTGACCATGGAATAAGTCTCACACAGTCATGATCTTGAAACTTTCAAGTTACAGGATTTTATGAGATAGGTCATCTAAGATCCAAATAGTCATGTACTAATAATGTATAAATCCAAGGGTTGGAGATTACTCAATTCCATGGGCAACTATATGAGATATGGGTGTATGTTAGTGAGTGCTTGTTAGAGAACAAGGAACGGAAGACCTACTAGAGAATCTACTAAGTAGCTAAAGTGGCAATTTGATAGTGGCTAGTTCTATTGCTTATGCTAGTGCATATTATTAGTCCTCTAACTTAAGGATCCATGGTAACCTTATGTTTGATCTTCATGTTTTGACTTATCCTTGATCACTTAATGGGTCTTTTAAGTTGAGATTAGGTACGAGCTACTTGGCATGAAGGTTTGTGAGATCCAAGTTGAAGTTCGATTCCTCACTATTGTGAAGAGTGAGTATATCTCATATGTGTTCTATAATGATCAATTACAAGAAATCCTTGCACAAGGTGGTGTGACAATTTGAAAAAAGAGTTTTTCAAAGGTGAGGTCACACAAATGGATTCAAACATTAAGAATAGAGACATAGTATCAAGACTAATAGAGATCTGACAAATATCTTACCCTAGGCCTTTTTCGAAAGATAGATGGAAGTACCATATTTGCATGGCACACATAGAGCGATATGGTTCCCTAAAATATTCAATTTGGCCAATTAGTTAGGCTCCATGGGCTTGAGGTTGGCTATCAACTATAGAGATTGGGTACTCTTCAATTAATAAGATTAATTGAATTGAGTCAACTAGTTCAAAATGAGTTTTAAACTAGAATTGATATAAGATATTTGAAAGTCACAAGGCGTTGTGAGCATATGTATAATGAATAGTAAAATGTATTAGGTCAAACAAAAAATTCAATTAGCTTCCTAATTGATGGAGTGAATTTTCTAAGGAGTTAGAAAAGAGATCTGTCTATCCTAGTAGGCTAAATTTTGGTGTAAAGTTTGAAGGTCAATTTTGACTTGATTGATTTGAATGTTAAATTAATCAACTAATTTAAGGAGTTAAATTAGACCAATAACTAAGGAGTTAATTATTTAGTGTCGACATGACCATCAACTGGTCAAGATAACTTGAAGAGTTAAGTTAACAATTAAACTTAAAGAGTTAAGCTAGTTTGACTTAAAAAGTTAAGTCAAAGCATAATAAATTAAATTAAAGAGTTTAATTTGATTAATTAGGAGGAATACATTTTTGGTGGGAAGACTCAAATGAAATTTGAGATAACATCTTAATTAATTTGAAATGAGATTCCAAATGTAATTAAGATGCAAATGAAATTCAAACAAAATTTGAATTTCTTTTGCCACCTACACACTTCTTGGCCGCCCCTCCTCTCAAGGAAACCTTGGTGTCATAAAAATCCACATCTATATATAGATATAGTGAGGGACATGGCCAGAGATAGTGATCTAGGTGTTCTAAAAGGTGTGAAGAATTAGATTCTTCATTTCCCTCTAAAAATAACCCCTTTTGCAAGCTAGCACTTCATAAGTTGAAGGCTCAGCTTTTTCATCCTCCTGATAACATTTTTTGGCCTCCTTCATTTTCAATTCTCTAGTTCTATTCCAGCTTATG
Source organism: Jacaranda copaia (assembly GCA_014898725.1). Classification (NCBI taxonomy): domain Eukaryota; kingdom Viridiplantae; phylum Streptophyta; class Magnoliopsida; order Lamiales; family Bignoniaceae; genus Jacaranda; species Jacaranda copaia. The sequence goes on from JACGDI010003137.1 coordinate 87,736, forward strand.
AACTAGAGAATTAGGAAGTCTCATTGGTGTATAGACTATTTCAATAGAGGCAAGACATGTGCCTTGCTCTGTTTCTGGAGAGTTCTTTGCACGAGGTCTGCCTTTGTAATTTTCTCTAGGACTATTCAAGTGACCAATCAATCTTAATTTTTTACTAAGATTCTTCAAGGTGTTGTCTCAATTAATATTTCCAAAAATTTTGGAGGTGATTTCAAAGGGTGATCGTCACAATCTTTTTGATGTGCCACGAGCTGATAGAATCTGGAACCAGTGAAGTGTTCAATTGTTTCTTCTCGAATTTGCTCATCAAGGTAATATTTTATCTAAATCTAAATCTAAGGCATAATTAGATCCCTGGGTTTCTTGTAGGTATTGGTTATTTTATATTTTAAAGTTTTGTTTATATATCCCAGTACCTTTCTTGCCTTTAGACCACATAGAAGGTCATTTAGGGTTTAGATTGTGCATGAACTACTTAAACCTGGAGGTTTGTAAGATACAAAAAGGGATCCATTTTATTATTTTTGTGAAGAATGACTTCATCTTCTATGTATTCTATAATGATCAATTCTGAGAAATCCTTAGGTAGTATGACAATTTGGAAAAGCATGATTTCTAAAGTTGAGGTTATGAAGTGGAATTAAACGTTGGATATAGAGACATGGTTATTTATTGAAGCTACTAGGGAAACCACCAAATATCTTACCATAGGGCTCTTTTGGAAGATAGGAGACAGAAGAATCTCATTTGCATGTTAGGCGTAAGCTATAATAGTTCATCAAGATGTAATTCATTCATCTAATTAGTTGGGCTCCATGAGCTTGTTGTTAGACCAACTATGGAGATTGGGTATTATTCAATTAATAGAGATTAATTGAAAGAGTTATTAGTTTAAATGAGTTTAAACTAATTTGAATATTGTAATATTCAAAATATCACAAAGAGTTGTGAGCCCATATCCAATGAATAGAAGAATCTAGTTGGTCAAAGTAGGCATTTTTGACTAAGGAGAGAAAACAAGTTAACTAATTATCAATTGGTCATTTTGTCTTGATTAATTTAAGTGTTAAATATTCAAAACAATTTAAAGAGTTAAATTAGGCTAATTATATTACGGTGTTAATTTAATTGGTGCCATATGCCAAATTAATTAGTCATGTTAACTTAAGGTGTTAAGTTAGCTCAATTAACCTAAAATGTTAAGTTAATTAACTTATGGAGTTAAGTTATATTAACTAAATTAAAGAGTAAATTTAATTAAATAGGGAATTCAAGTTTTAGAGGAAATCAAATGAAAGAGTTCATTTGAATTATGCAAGCTGGCATTTCAATTTATGAAATGAAATGCTAATACAAATTCAAGCCAAATGAAGATTTAGCAAGTTGGCAATTTAGCACATTTGGGGAAGGTAGAGGCTTCCATCCCCCCCTCTTATAGATACACACATGGCTGGCCATAGGGTATTCATTCATGCTCTCACTTGTTCCCTCCGAAAGGCTACTAATTCAGGCATTGAATAACTACTTCCTAGATTCTCTCATCCCTTTCTCCTCTAGAAGTAATTGTAGGATTGAGATTCAAAATATGAAACCAAAAATTGGTAAAATATAATCAATCTAATCCACTCCAAAGAACTATTCATGCTCATAATAATGATTTAAAAGTAGAAAGTTTACCTATGAAATTCAATACAAAGGCTAGAGATAGATCAATCCAAAGAACTCTTAAATGGAAGATTCGCACATAGTAGAAGATATCAACGGTTGAGAATCCTCCAATACTCCAAAAAACCTTATAATTTTCAGTTAACTCCTCCACACATCTAGTTAGAAGCTACCAAAATTTCGTCCAAATCAGAACCTCCTAGGTCTTCCAAATTTGCCACCGAATCTGTTGGATAGCAATGGTGTACTAAGGAACTCTTAGTCCCCCAAGTGTTGCTCTAATGATCAAGTCCACACACCCAGGGTAAGCTCTAAATCAGCCACAAATATTCTAGAATAGATGTGGATGAAAGTGAGGGAGTGTGGTTTTGGAGAAGAAAAGGAGAGGGAGAGAATTTAGTTTGCGTGAATTTTCAACACATGAATATCACACTTTTGGAGGCAAATGAGGAAAGCACTAGAATTACCATCACATAGCCGGCCAAGAGGCTGTATATATATAGAGAGGAGGGAGGATGGAAGTTGGCATCACACCTCCCATGCTTGTTAGCCAACTTATCAACTTTCATGTGAATTTGAATTTCACATGCATTTGCATTTAATTGACATCTTCATTATGAAATGAAATGGAAAATTAGTTCTAATTAAATTCAAATGAACTCTTTCATTTGATTTTCCCCCAAAATCCAAATTCTCATTTTAATTAAATTAACTCTTCAATTTAATTAATTAAATTGACTTGATTCCTTAAGTTAATTAACTTAATTCTTGAAGTCAATTGGTGTTAACTTAACTCTTTAAGTTAACTTGACTAATTAATAGTCATATTGCACCAATTAAATTAAGGATTAATTTAGTTAAAATAGTCAAGCCAAGATGACCAATAAAATAGTCAACCGTTTTCTCTCCAAAAAGGCTTAGGTAGAATTTTCTAACTTCTTAGAAAATTCCTCCCATTGAGTAAGAACTACTATAAGCTTTTGTGTGTGACCTATTAGGTTCGTCCATTCATTGGACATGGGCTCACAACTCCTTGTGATATTTTGAATATTGAAATATTCATATTAGTACAAACTTCTTTAACTAATTATTCTTTCAATTAATCTTGATTAATCGAAGAGCACTCAATCTCCATGGTCGATGTGAAACAACAAGCCCATGAAGCTCAACTATTTGGATAAATGAAATATGTCTTGATGAACTATTTTAGCTCTATGTTTGCCATGCAAATAAGGTCATTACATCTCCTATCTCTTTAAAAATGCTTAGGGCAAGATATTTGTTAGCTTGCCAATAGCCTCAATAACTATGTTTCTACATTCAAACGCTTGATTCCCTTTTATAATCTCAACTTTGGCAAATTTCTTTTCCAATTAGGCATATTCAAAACTATATTGTCTTTATTTTATAAAATATAATTGATTTTATCATCTTATTACTAAATATATCAAAATAGTTATTAAAAACCCTATGTTTTATAAATAGTATAAATATTAGTATATGACATATAAAAACATGAATAGTTATGATACAAAGAGAAAAAAGATGATATTTTTTCAAGACTTAAATAGTACAATTGTATAATATTTTATTATACAAACTAATACGCATTACATATAAAATATAGATGATTATGATTTAAACAACAAATAAAGTTATATAAAAAGAAAATTAAAATTTTTCCCCTAATTATTTAATTAAACTTATATATATTATATGATGATAATCAAAATTGAAATTTCAATTTAAATTGCAAACTAAGAGATGAGGGATTAAATCCTATTCAGCTATTCCTATGGTAGTACTAGTATATTGTAGCATATTGTATCTGCTAGCCAATAAAGCTTTTATCTATATTATTATAAAAACAAAGACCATTTTATGTCTAAAATAGAAGTTATTTTGTTCATTTACATAATTTGTCCTTTTAATCATTTGAGCAACAAAAATTGACAACATAGTTTGACGGATAAATTGGAGAGTTCAACATAAAAAAGATAGTTTGGATATAAATTTTATCAAGACTCCAAACGTATTCTTTAGAAATTAGGTATAAGCTACTTGGTATAGAGGTTTGTGAGATCCAAAATGGAATCCAACTCTTCACTATTGTGAAAGGCAAGTTCATCTCCTATTTATTCTAGCATGATTGATTTTCAGAAATCCTTGGGCAAGGCGGTGTGACAATTTAGAAATGAGTTTTCCTAATGTGAGGTCACATTATGGGATCGAACATTGAGAATAGATACATAGTATTGAGGCTATTAGGGAGCCAATAAATATCTTGCCTTAGGCCTTTTTCAGGAGATAAAAGGTGGAAGGACCGTATTTGCATGGTATGCATAGAGCGACGATGGTTTTCCAGAATATTCATTTTGGCTAATTAGTTGGGCTCTATGGGCTTGTGGTTGGACATCGACCATAGAGATTGGAAACTCTTCACTTAATGAGATGAATTGAATTGAATCAATTAATTTAAAAAGAGTTTTTACTAAAATTAATACAAGATATTCAAAAGTCATAAAATGTTGTAAGCCCATGTCCAATAAATGGTACAACCTATTGGGTTACACACAAAATCTAATTAGCTTCCTAATTAATGGAGAGAATTTCTAATTGTTAGAAAAAGTTCTCCTAGGAGACTGATTTTTAGGTACCAAGTTTGAAGATCAATTTTGGCTTGATTAATTTAAGTGTTAAATTAATCAACTAATTTAAGAAGATAAATTAGATCAATAATTAAGGAGTTAATTATTTGGTGCCAACATGACCATCAATTGGTCAAGTTAACATAAAGTGTTACGTTAACAAATTAAGCTTAAGGAGTTAAGGTAGTTTGACTTAAAAAATTAAGCCAAAGAATAATAAATTAAATTAAAGAGTTCAATTTGATTAATTGGGAAGAATGAATTTTGGAGGAAAAATTCAAATGAATAGTTCATTTGAATTAGTATCTTAATTAATTTGGAATTAGATTCCAAATGTAATTAAAATACACATGAAATTCAAATGAGATTGATATTTAATTTGCCACCTTGGCAACCCCAATTAGACAACCCCCCATCCTCATGTATTGTGTGATGCCACCTTGGCATCACACATTTTCAGCATCTATATATAGATATCGGGAGAGATGGATGGCCAATATCGCAATTGATGCAAAGAATTAGATTCTTTGCAAAATTCCCTCCAAAAACCATCTTGTAAGCATTCCATTCATGTGTTAAAAGCTTTGCTCTCTTCTTCTTCCTTCCAACCTAAAATCAGCCTCCACCATTGTTGAATCTCTTGTCCTGCTCCAACTTCTAGATAAGAGATTTTGAAAGATCTAATTGGTGTGTGGATCATAACAATAGAGGCAAGGAACTTGACTTGCTAGATTTTAGAGATACACCTACATAGAGTCCGATTTAGTGAATTTATCCAGGGAGTTTCAGAAAGCTTTTTGATCCAAAATTTTTGCATATAGTTATTCAAGGTGTTTAGAAGCTTCGGTAAGTGTTTGGGAATTTTTGGAGGATTTTTATTTTGGCGATTTTTGCACTCTTCTAGCTGCATAAGTTGCAGACAGTTTCTGGAATTGTGATGAGTTCACAAGTCTCTCCTTAGATTTTACTTTTCTAGGTAATGCTCTTACCAAATCTGAATCCCTAGCATGTTTAGATCCTTTTTATGCTTGTAAAAACTAGTTAATTTCATGCTTTTGAAGTTTTGATAATTAGATCCTAGTGCTTTACTTGCTTTCAAAATCCATAATTACGGCACAATCTAGATCCTTGGGTGCAATGTCAAAAGTCACTAGAGAAGTTTTAATTTCCTATGGTGAATGAATCCTTGCCTCTCTACAACCTTCAACTGGTATCAAAGGCAATTTTATGCTTAATTTTCAATTTGTTTGAGTTTATTCATGTGATGAATTTATTCTACAACTCCAATTCTTAATTCAATTAATGGATTGAAAACTTTGGAGTTGTTGCATGTGGCTCATGTTGTGATGAATTGAATTATGTCAATATGTGCTAGATAGTCATTTAGATATGTTGGCATGAGATTTGATTCATATGCTAAACATTGATTTAGCATGAAATGATGTTAAATTATGATTTAGCATGTTATTAATTGCTTGAAAGAGTCTTCATAGTTTTTTGATTCAATTGGACTGGTTTCACTTGAAAGAGTTTGAAGAATATTGATTTGTCCTTGAATTTAATTTTTGAAGCATGTTGGAGACTTTGATTTCCAGTTTTTAAAGTGCACAAATTCTGAAAGTTTGTCAAAATATGCGTCGAATAATGTTTTGGATGTGTCCAAGAGTATAGACATGAAAAAGTGCACAAAGTGAGCAAAATAGTGTGGTGTGTGTGGGCAGTTGACATAGTAGTGGCTCGCTAAAACGCTGCCCGGGGGACACTATCTCATTGTTTTGGTGTGTTTTAACTTGCCAAGCTCCATTTTTATATTCAAATTTGATGCATAAGTGTTACACAACTCCTCAAATTGATGTTTGACATTTTTCCATGTTTTTAAGATCAAATTTGAGATGCTCTTCAAGTTCATGCTAAACCATGGTGCATAAGTGTCATGTTTATTTTACCTATTATTAATTGTTTATATGATAAGCATTTAATTGTTGAATAGATAATGTTGTGGATAAATAGGGATGAACATGAACCTTTAAAATGGTTTACAAAAATTTAATATTAATTTAATGTGTTGTAATTAAATGGGGCTTGCATGCCTCTTGCTTTTCCATCAAACAATTTTTATAAGATTAGAATACTTAGGTGGTGAAGGTTTTCTTTTCTTGTAATTGTTGCAAGGAGGCAAAGAAGGCCAAGAAACTTCATGAACCATGAATGCATTTGATATATTCAAGTAATAGATAGGATCTATTAATTTAATCAAGCCACCCAAGTCAACTAAGTAGTGCACTTATCACTCTAAGTGCATCACTTAGTCAAGGATCATGCTTATCCAAAATTTATATACATGCTAAGTTTACTGATTTATGCTTTCTTTATCCTTTTACAAATGGTGATATATGCTTAGGGTATAGAACTTAAATTATCAAAGATAAAATGATGAGATCTTCCAAGCAATAAATTCCTCACTTAGAAGAGTCTAAGTTCAATTGGTATTAAGTCAAAATGGATAAAATTAAATAGGGTTTAATAATTCATGCCTTTGACCAATATGTGTGACATGGATGCTACCACAATTATGTGCTGTCTCATGAGTCACGGAGCACATTTTTGGTGGAAAGTTATGATCACTACCATAGCATAGGATACACATTAATGTGAATTTGCTATCACATTATCTCAGAAGTCATGGAATGATCGTAGTTGAATTTATAATTAAAGAGTGATTAGTATGTCCAACTCAATACTTAGTAATATAGATGTCACATGAGTCGTAGGTCTATATGAAAAGTGAGGAAAAATATATTAAAGATTGCATAGAGATGCAATTAGTGAAACTTACCTATCTTAGGGTTATAAGTAGATGTCTCATGAGTCATGGATCCACAGGTGGTACCTTTGGGTCCTAATTCTCATCGAGAAATATGATTTCTTGAATTTCTCATGGGGGTAAGAAATTAGAAGAAATAGGTGGAACAAAACTTGCTTAAAAGACCATAATCATGTTTTCAATATCAAAATTCAATCAAATACTTATATTTTCTTCCTCGATTTTGTAGATTTGTGAAATCTTAAAAATGGAAAAAAATCTACTTTATATCATTTGAAAACTAATAATTTTACTTCTTTGGGCTACTGCAATTGACTAAACCTAAAATCATTCCAAATTCTAAGAAACAGAATATGTCCTAGTCAATATGCTCCGAATCCCTTAGGGATCAATGCGAATCAAGAGAAACATGTAATGTTCATGAAATAGATTGAGAATCATCTCATATCCCATAGTCTCACGATAGCATCTATAATTTCAAAGGTCTCACAAACTCATGAAACATGCTTTGATCAATTGCTTGCACTTATAAGAGTTGTATAGCAATCAAGCTATGCAAAGTTCATGTAGTCAAAGGAGATCTTTAAAGCAATGATGGTTTAGGGGTCATGTGTCCTCGATTGTGGTTTAAAGATGATTGGGCTTGTTGAAAAGCTTTTCAACTTAGATAAGGTGATGGACAATGATCTCTATGGGGATTCGATCCTTCAATCCTCACTAAGTTTATTTGACCAAAGTGTTGGTTAAGGTGGAGACATCCATGAGAAAGGTAAGCCTCTAATGATTTCTTCTTCTTCCTATCCTAAAAGCCAACAAAGGTAAATGAAAGAAAGCAAAGAAGAAAAAAGGTTTTCTTTCTAAGAGGAAACAACTATTTAAGGTATCCGAAGGAGTCAAGAAGATAATAGAGGATAAAAAGATACGACTTGTTTCTATTATGGCAAATCAGGTCACGAAAAGCTCAAGAATAAGAAATGCCTCGAAACCTTAGGGAATGGTAAGTTTTTTATTGAAGTGCTCATTGGGATAGATTTTTCCTTATCGATATTTGATGGGTAGAAGAATAGAAAGCTAAAGGTGATGGGAATATGATCCTTCACCTTGACAATGGAGCAAGAATTTTGGCCAAAGCTAAAGGTGTAAGTTAAATTTAGAAGATTCAAAAACTTGTACTAAATCCTTATTACTATGTGCCTTCATGCCTTTGGTACAATGTATAATGGATTGCACATTTTAGATTTTCAACCATCACTAATGCACTTTCAATGAAATAACAAAATAAAGTAAGATTACCAAGAAGTGCCTATTTTTGGCATGCTAGACTTATGCATATTTCCAAGAATAAAATGAACAAGTTAGTAGCCCTCAAATCACTATGTGTTAATGGATTAGGGGACTTACCTGCTTTTGAGTTTTGTTTAAAAATGAGAAATAACAATGGCTTCTTTTGTTGAATAAATAGCGTACTCCACTACTCCTTCAAATTTGATCCATATGGACATATGTGGGCCACTAAGAGTTAGTGTAAAAGGGGTTATTCTTACTTCATTACCTTTATCGATGATTATACTCAATTTATACATGTGTATCTTATGAAATACTTGCCCAAAACCTTCGAAAAGTTCAATAAGTATAAGAATAAAATAGAAAAGCAACTTGAATGTAATATTAAATCCCTTTGATCAGATCAAGGGGAGAATGCTTAAGTACCAAATTCTTGGATTATCTTAAAGAGAATGGGATTCTCTCATAATAGAAACCATCCAGCACATCCTTAAAGGCTAGTAAGGAACTAGGATCTAATATCAAAACTTCAAAACATCAAAGTAACTAGTTCCTAAAAGATAATCCAAGATCTAATGATGCCTATGATTTAGATTTAGATAAAAGATTTCTTTAATGAGCAAATCCAAGAAGTATCAAGAGAACATTTCATTGATTTCAAAATCTATCTCTTTGTGGTGCAGTGAGAAGATTACGATAATTGCCCTAACAAATTGCCTCCAAAAATTCTGAAAAAATACATGTAGTTGTACAACACCTTTCAAAACTTCCAGTTCAAATTTCAGATCAATTTTCTATCTGTAACATCCTATAGAAAATCTCAAAGTTGGATATCGCGTAGATGGATCTCCGAAAATCGAGCAAGTCACACACCTTACCTCTGTTGTAGAAGTCCACACACCAATGAGATCTTCCTAAATCTCTAGTCTATGAGTTGGACTAAGACCATAGATATTCTAATGGTGGAGGCCGAATTAGGGGTAGGAAGCTGAAGAAAGAAGCATAGCCTTCAACACATGAAATGCTAGCTTGCAAATGTTTTTAGAGGGAAATGAAGAATCTAATTCTTCACACCAATAAGTATTTTTTGTCCGTCCAACTCTCTATATCTATATATAGTTGTGAAATAGTGTGATAACAAGGTGGCATTACACATTACATGAGGGGAGCGACCAATGAGGGGGTGCTTAAGTGGCAAAATTTGATTCCAAATTTTATTTGAATTTCATTTGAATCTTAATTACATTTGAAATCTGATTTCAAATTAATTAAGATGCCATCTCAAATCTCATTTGAGTTTTTCCTCCTATATTCATTCATCATAATTAATCAAATTAAACTCATTAATTTAATCAATTATCCTTTAACTTAACTCTTTAAGTCAAACTAGCTTAACTCCTTAAGTTAACTCAACCAATTGAAGGTCATGTTGGCGCCAAATAATAAACTCCTTTATTATTGGTCTAATTTAACTCTTAAATTAGTTGATTAATTTAATATTTAAATCAATCAAACCAAAATAGACCCTCAAAATTGGCTCCAAAAATTGGTCCACTAGGAGAAACCATTTTCTTACTCAGAAAATTCTTTCCATTAATTAGGATGCTAATTGAATTTTATGTGTGACCCAATATGTTCTACCAATCATTGGACATTGGTTTATAACCTCTTGTGACTTTTGAATAGCTTATATTCATTCTAGTCTAAAACGCCTTTTAAACTAGTCGACTCAGTTTAATTAATCTCATTAATTGAAGAGTAATCATTCTTCATGGTCGATGTCCAACCTCAAGCCCATGCAGCATAACAAATTAACCAAAATTAATATTTTGGAGAACCATTATTGCTTTATGCATGCCATGCAAATACAGTCATTCTGTCTCCTATCTCTTAAAAGAGGCTTAAGGAAAAATATTTGTTAGCTCCATAATAGCCTCGATACTATATCTCTATTCTTAATGTTCAATTCCTATTGTGTGACCTCACCTTTGAAAACTCCTTTTCCAAAATTTCACACTACCATGCATAAGGATTTCTTGGAATCGATCATCATAGAACTCATAGGAGATATACTCGCCCTTCACAACAGTGAGAAGTCGAATTCTATCTTGGATCTCACAAACCTCCATACCAAGTAGGTCATACCAATCTCAACCTAAAAATCCCATTAGTTGGTCAAGGATAACTCAAGGCATGAAGATTGGATGTAAGATTACCATGGATCTTTAGATCAAAGGACTAAAATATGTATTAGTGTAAATAGGAGAACTAGTCACCGCTAACTTGCCACTATGGTTATCTAGTAGATTTTTCAGTGGGTCTTGAATGCCTTATTCTCTAACAAGCACCCACTAACATGCACTTGTATCTCATACAGTTGCCTATGGAAGGGAGTAGTCTCCAATACTTGGATTTATGCATTGTTAGTGCAAGTCTATTTGGATCTTAGATGCCCCATCTAATAAAATCCTATGACTTGGAAGTTTTAAGATCACAACTATGTGAGACTTATTCCATGGTCACCTAATCAAGTCCCACAGTCATAGGTGATCTAAGGGCTTCATCCGAATGTAAGCAAAATATAATAAAGTATAAGATGAAGATGGCCATATAAGAAATATCATTAAATTAAGATTATTTTACAAGGAAATAGTTTATACAAGGCTAATCTCATTGGCTTGCATAATACTATTCCAACAATCTTGTACTTGCCTTAGAGCTAATGCCCCATGGCCTTAAATCCTATCTTTTCAAGATGTCCTCCGAAGACCTTTTACGATAGGGGTTTCGTTAATAGATCTGCTATGTTCTCTTTTGAGGCAACTCGCTCTACTCAAATGTCACCTTTGTTAATGATTTTGCGGATTGAATGATATCACCTTAATATGTGCTTAGAACATTGATAATATCTTGGTTCATTAGCTTGTGCTACCGCTTCATTGTTATCATAGAAGATAACTACTATCTCAATAATGATAAACACTACATTCAACTCTTAAATGAACTTTTTCATCCAAACACCTTTTTTTGTAGCTTCTAAAACTGCAATGTATTTTGCCTCTGTGGTTGAGTTGGTCGTAGTGCCTTACTTGGAACTTTTTTAGCTTACTATGCCGCCATTAAGACAAAATATAAATCCAAACGTGGATTTGAGGTTATCTACATTAGATTGGAAACTAAAATCTAAAACCATTCAAGTTTCAATTCTTTATTGTCGTATACCAAAAATAAGTCCTTAGTTCTTCTCAAGTACTTTAGAATTATTTTAACAGCCATCTAGTAACTTTCACTGGGCTTGGATTGGAACCTACTTGTAACACTTAGCGAGTGTGCCACATCTGGTCTTGTATATTAAATCACATACTTTATGCTTCCTATTGCTAAGGCATAGGGTATTTAGGATGTCTTTCGCTTCTCCTCTTCAGTCCTAGGGGCCATAGACTTGGAAAGATGAATGCCATATCCATATGAAGAAATCTTCTCTTGGATTCTTTCATACTAAACCTTCTTAGTATTTTTTCAATGTAAAAGCTTTAAGAGAGCCCTAGCTTCCTCCTTAATTTATCTCTATAGATACGTATTCCTAATACGTATGATGCTTCTCCCAAATCCTTCATGGAGAATTGTGTGGATAACTATACTTTAATACACTTTAACATTCCTACCTCATTCCCATTAAGGAGGATGCCAACAACATAAAGCACAATAAACTATACTGAACTCCTACTAGCCTCCTTGTACACACATAGTTCACACATAATTTTGACAAAGCCAAATAATTTGACCGCTTTGTCAAAATGTATGTTACAACTTTGAGATCCTTGTTTGAGTCCATAAATAGATCTCTAGAGTTTGCAAACCTTTTGCTTACTCCCTTTAGATGTAAAACCTTATGATTGCTCCACATAAATTTCTTCTTCAATGTTAACATTAAGGAAATTGATTTTTACATCTATTTGCCATATTTCATAGTCATAATATGCAGCTATGGCAAGTAAGATCCAAATGGACTTAAGTATAGCGACTAGTGAAAAGGTTTTCTCAAAATTGATACTGCATCTTTAAGTGTACCCTTTTACCACTAATCATGCCTTTAAAGTCACCATTTCTCCATCTACCCCAAGTTTTTGCTTATAGTTCCACTTGCAACTAATAGGAACTATTCCTTTTGGTGGATCTTCCAAAGTTCATACTTTGTTTGAGTAATTAGAGTCCATTTTGGATATCATGGCACCAAGCCAATGTCTCAAATCTATGTCCGACATAGCTTCCTCATAGATATTTAGATCATTATCCAATTGTACTATTTTATGAAGAAATCCAAACCTTTCGGGTTATTTCTTAATTCGGTCCAATCTTCTCAGAGGTTGTGTACTAGGCTCTTGCAATACCATTATTTATACCCCTTGTGGTATTTCTTAATCATCTTGAACTTTATCAAGTTCAATCACAATACCTTTTCTATCCACTAGAAATCCTTTTTTCAAAAGTGGGCATTCCTCGAAACGAACACCTTTTGCTCTGAGGGATCATAGAAGTAATAACCTAATACTCTCTTAGGTATCCCACAAACTTACATAAGATAGATCTACTATCCAACTTTTCTCCCATTGTTCGTCTCATATAGGTGGGAGATCTCTAAATCTTTAAATAATGGTAAGTAGATGTATTGCTATGCAATATCTCATATGGTATTTTTGGCACTGACTTTGAAGGTACTATATTTAGTAGCCTCGCAGCCATTTCTAAGGTGTATCCTCAAAAGGATATAGGTACATTGGAAAAACTCATTATGAACGTAACATATCTAACAAGGTATGGTTTCTTTTCTCAGCTACTCCATTATGTTGGGGTGTGCTAGGTGGAGTCCATCGAGAAAGAATCCCATTCTCCTTAAGATAATTCAAGAATTTGGTACTTAAGTATTCTCTCACTTGAACCGATCGAAGGGTCTTAATACTAAGTTCCTTTTGCATTTCTACATCATTCTTATACTCTTTGAACTTTTCAAAGGCCTTGGACTTGTACTTCATATGATATATATGTTCGTACCAACTATGGTCATTACTGAAGATGATGAAGTAAGAATAGCCACCTCTCCCATTAGCCCTTAGAAGTCCACAAATATCTGTATGGATCAAATCTAAAAGATTTGTGGATCACCCCATTTGTCCTATAAAGGGAGCCTTGGTCATTTTTCCCTTTAAATAAGATTCACAAGTGGGAAGGTCCTTAATACCACTAACTTTTAGTGCTTCAAAAGCTTTTAACTTGCTTATCCTATTCTTAGAAATATGGCCAAGTCTAGCATGCCACAAAATGGCATGTTCTTGGATATCTAGCTTTCTTTTATTTATTTGAGCATGCATTAGAGGAGTGGGAAAATCAAGCATGTATAATCTATTAACTAATGTAACTTGAGCAATTAAGGAACCATTCCTCAATGCTTTCAACTTCTTATTTGATATTGAAAAATCAAATCCTTCATTATCTAAAACAAGAATTGAAATAATGTTCTTAACAAAAATAGGTACATAGTAAATTAGATCAAGAACAATACAAGAATTCCCTAAGTCTAGTGCCATTACACCTTAGACCTCAACCGTAACTTTTGCTCAATTTCCAATGCAGAGGATCAAATCCTCTTCACATAGAATTCTTTTTCTTTTCATCCCCTATAACAAGTTACAGAGATGAGAACCATATGCAATATCAAATACCCATGAAGAAAAATTAGTCGTCAAATGCACCTTAAAGAAATACAGACCCTTCTCAAGAATAGTTAGGTAAGCATTGCACTTTCTTTTCCAATGATCATTTTCACCATAACAAAAATAATTTGCATTGGTTTTAGCCTTTTTTTTAACTCTCCCAAAACTCTTCTTGGGTTGCTTCCTTTTTGAGAAAGAAATCTTTTTTTGTTTACCTCCTATTCTAGGGCCCCTAAAACTTTTCAACTTGGAGGAGGATGCCATCATAAGAGGTTTTTTTTTCTTATCATTGCCTCCATGATCATTAGCATGTTCACTAATTCATTGATCATCACCATTTGCTTGGACATATTAAAATTCACAATGAATTAGTCGAATGAGAGTAGCAATGATTAGAGGAACAAATCCATGTAAAGGTTATTATCCTTGATCACATCAAGTCATCTAAGCTTTTCGATGAGTCCAATCATCTTTAGCCTATAATCATGGGCACTTGCCCCTTCACACATCATTGTCCTAAAGAGCTCTTTAGACAAAGCGAACCTTTCGTTCTTGTTTGAACACTAGACAACTCTTATAGGTGTGTATAGATCTCACAAGCATATTTCATGTGCTTATAAGTCTTTTAGAGCTCATTAGTGATAGATGCTAACATAAGGCATCTAACTTGTAGATCATCATCCACAAATTTTGTGAACACTTCATGAACCTCATTTGTTGCATCATCACCTATGGTGTTTGGTGGACTTTGATCAAGAACATATGTCCTCTTATTGAAGTTAAGAATTATCTTAACGGTTCTCAACCATTCTTGGAAATTAGGCCCAATTAGTTTATTGGTTTCATAAATGCTTGCGAGTAGACTTTTAGCCATTTGTTTGTTGAAGATTTCAAAAATCTAAATTAGGCGAAAAAAGAGAATAAGTATGAGATTGAATTTGATATAAAAACATGTTCATGGTCTTTCAAGTATATTTTTCTCCCACTATTTTATCAAATTCTTTACCCCCAAGAAGAATTTAGGAAATCTAATTTTCTAGTGGGAATCAAGACCCCAATGATTTGCCAAGGGCCTCTCTTGATCTAGTGCCATCCATGAATAGTTAAAGGGTAAGCAACTTTTGCTAATTGCATCTCATGCAACTCTTGATATATTTTACCTTATTTTTCATATAGACCCACATGACCATGTTTGGCCCTAATGCTTTGACTCTTACGGGGGATAGGAAATAGAAGAGCCATATTTGGATGGCAATCGTAAGTAGAATAGGTTCACCCAAAATTAATTGATCCAATTGGTTGGGCTTGTCTACAAAAAGCAAAATTACAAAACAAGAAAAAATTATACAAATAAAATCAAAATCATTCAATCAATCAAATATGAATTCTATCTCTAATTTAATCCTCTGATTCTTTCCTTCTAAATATAATTTTGAATTGAGCTCTACAAATACGCCTTAAATGCCATGAATCTCCTTTAAATTTGATTTGAATAAAATAACGCCAACTTAAGGGCTTCGCATCTTAATCTCAAATCAAACGCCAAAAAGTATATGAATTCAACGAAGAACGCCTTGAATGCTATGGATCTCATTGAATTTGCTTGAGAGAATTACTGGACTCTTTCAAAGTTTCTCTCATCTACTGGAATTTTATGTTATGTATAGAATGAGCTTTGGTCACCCCCTTTATATAAGCACTTGATGGGAGACTCCTAGTTTGTCTTGAACTCTTTTAATGATTATCTCTTCGATAAGATAATATCAAATATCAAGAGATAATATAAGATATCTTTGATTTGATAATATAAAACATCAAAAGATAATATCAATATCAAGAGATGATATCAAATATCTTTGATTTGATTGGTCTATAGGTATAGACACTTCATCTTTGATATTTGTCAATATTCGACTATAGTATAAAATAAATACTAAATCATTAATTAAAATTAACTATTTATCTTTTGGAATTAAATTTAATAAATTCCAAGAAATGAATAGAAATTTTAAATTAATATCTAGCATATTATTTTACACGTGTCACTTTTCAATTGGCCAAAAATTAACATGTCTTCAAATGCCCCCACTTCAAGACTTGACGAAAGATATGTCAATAATCCATGAAAGAGGCAAGACTTGAAGTGTTTGATAATTTTTCCATTTTTCCCCATTTTTTACATGCGTCTGCAATAAGAACATTCTTGAAGTATTTCTTGAGCTATGGTACCTAATAAAGAGGTCAAGTATAACATAATTTAATGTAAATATTCTTTTGTGGAGATTGTTATACACAATTTGTACTTATGCGGGCCAAATCTAATATGCACTTTGGCTCATGCGTCAATGAGCATATTTAATTTGAATAGACATTTTATACTCATGTCAAGGAGTCTACTCGAATTTAGTTGACAATTTATACTCATGTTAGGAGTTTACTTGAGTTTGACTTAATTGACAGTTTACACTCTTATAAAGGAATATGTGGGGAGAATTTGAATATCTAGATAGTTTATTCTCATACCTAGGAGCCTTATTGAAAGTTTAAGCTTATATCAAGGAGCACATGGGGAGACTTTGAACATTTAGATAGTTTATGCTCGTACCTAGGAGCTTTATTGAAAGTTTAAGCTCATATCAAGAAGCACATGGGAAAACTTTAACTTAAGAATTTCAGATAGTTTATGCTTGTATCTAGGAGCATTTGGAAATTGAAAACTTGAGTTTTGGACGTGAAGACTTAAAAATTTGAGTCTTTAATTTAGAAACTCAAAGACTTAAGTCTTAAATTTAGACATCTAGAGACTTGAGTCATGAATTTGAAGACTTGAAGACTTGAGTCGTGCATTTAGAGGTTTGCATACTTGAGTATTGAATTGAAGACTTCAAAACTTGAGCTTTGACTTGAATACTTCGAGACTTGAGATATGATCTTGAATTTGAAGACTTGAATATTTGATTTGAAGACTTAAAATTTTGAGTTTTGGACCAGGAGACTTAGAAACTTGAGCCTTGATTTAAAGTTTTAGAAACTTGAGTCGTAGATTTTAGAGACTTAGAGACTTGAGTTTGAATTTGAAGACTTGAAGATTTGAGTCTTGAATTTGAAGACTTGAAGATTTGAGTCTTGAATTTGGAGACATGGAGACTTGAGAATTTTAGATAATTTATGCTCTTATCTGGGAATATTATTGATAGTTTAGGCTCATATGAAGTAGCATATGAAATTTGAAGATGAAAATTAATTGCCCTAACATCATCATCATCTGCATCACTTGAATATTTTTGTTTATCAAAATTCATGTTCACTTCAATATTATGTGCACGAGTTGCCAAATCTTCAAATTTTTTTGGTTTAATTCCTTGAAGTATGTAGCACAAATTCCAATGCTTTTCTTGAATACACATCTCAATTGCTAATATCTCTGACAATTGATCTTTGTAGTTAAGATTCAAATTTCTCCAGCAATTGATGTAGTCAATAATAGGTTCTTCTTTCCATTGGCAAGAGTTGGTAAATTCAATCATGCTAATTATCATTCGAGTGCTGTAGAAATGATTCCCAGGTGCCCCCAACAATCAATAGAGCATGCCTCCCAATTAATATACCAATCAAAAGCATTGTCCTTTAATGATTGAACAAATTGCTTGACTAGATAATCTCCATATGTCCTATTATTATTACAAATCTCAATGAAATGAGCCACATGCTACTTTGGGATGCCTTTGCCATCAAATTACAAAAACTTTGGGGGTTGGTAACCAACTGGCATCTTCAAATTGTTAATCCTTTGAGTATATGGCTTGGAGTAAGTCATAGATGACTTAGAACTTCCATCAAGCTTATCTTTGATAGTCTCCATAATAAACTCTTTTAATAGGTTAATGGGAACTAGTCCATCAGAGGAAACTTGTAGTTCTTTATTTGCAGTCTTTTTATTTTCAACTGGCTGCTTCTTTGTGGATATTTCACCTTCGTCCTAAGCTTCAATTTGTTTCTCCACCAAGCAGTTGGCATCAAGATTGTCCACTTTGCTTATCAATTTAGATATTTGAAAATTTCATTCTTGGACATGCTTTGTGAGTCCTTCAATAGCCTTCGTTAAATTTACAATTTGTTCTTCCAAGGTTGTAGCACTTGTCATCATCACTGTTGCCATGCTTGAGGAATTTGATGTTGAGTGGAGAATAGATGGTGCAAATCATTCCTTTGAGACTCCAACGTCTTTATTCATATCAATAAAATGTGGCAACAGCTTTTCCATAGCAAGTAAAGGAGCTACCTCTGAAGATGATTGCAACTTCTTAGATGTACTTCTTGTGATAACACCAACACTTTTTGCTCCAACATTTGAGAAATCTGAGGTAGTAATTTTCAATGCAACAGTCTTGTTGGCGGCCATTTGATACTTCAATTTTGATAAAGGAAAGCGATGAGAGATAGAGATTGTCCCCCCAGGTGCGCCAAAATTTATAACAATAAAGTTTCTTGTCTGCAAAAATAAAAATTACAAAATAAGAAAAAATTATGCAAATAAAATCAAAATCAATCAATCAATCAAATGTGGATTCCATTTCTAATCTAAGTCTCTGATTCTTCCCTTCTAAATATAATTTTGAATTGAGCTCCGCAAATATGCCTTAAATGCCGTGAATCTCCTTTAAATTTGATTTGAATAAAATAACACCAACTTGAAGGCTTCGCATCTTAATCTCAAATCAAACGCCAAAAATATATTAATTCCATGAAGAATGGATTGAATATCGTGGATCTCCTTTAATTTGCTTGAGAGAATTACTGGACTCTTTTCAAGTTTCTCTCGTTTGCTGAAATTTTATGTTGTGTGTAGAATGAGCTTTGGTCACCTACTTTATATGGGCACTTGATGGGAGACTTCTAGATTGTCTTGAACTCCTTCAACAATTATCTCTTTGAAAAGATAATATCAAAAATTAAGAGATAATATAAGATATCTTTGATTTGATAATATCAAATATTAGAAGATAATATCAATATCAAGAGATAATATCAAATATCTTTGATTTGATTGATCCATAGGTATAGACACTTTATCTTTGACACTTATCGATATTTGATTGGAGTATAAAAGAAATACTAAATCATCATTTAAAATTAACTATTTATCTTTTGGAATTAAATTTAATAAATTCCAAAAATAAATAGAAATTTTAAATTAATATCTAGCATATTATTTTACACGTGTCACTTTTCAATTGGCCAAAAATTAACAGTTCTATAGGGCTCCTTAGGCTTGTGTAGGACATCAACTATGAAGATTGGGTACTCTTCAATTAATAGTATTAATTAAAAAAGTGATTAGTTTAAAAGAATTCAAACTAATCATAATATATGATATTGACTAACTCACAAAGAGTTGTGAACTCATGTCTAAATAACTTGTGAACCTAGAGGGTCACACACAAAAGCCTTGAGTACACTAATTGGAATTGGAGAAATTATCTGATGAGTTAGATAATTAAATTGACCAAATTGGGAAAAGACCAAGTTGACTAATTAAGAGTTGGTCACAATGACTTGATTAACTTAAATAGTTAAAGTAATCAAATAATTTAAGGAGTTAAATTGGATCAATTAAGTTAAGGTGTTAATTTAATTAGAGCCACATGACAATTTAATTAGTCTAGTCAATTTAAGGTATTACGTTGATCTAATTAAATTAAGGAGTTAATTTAATTAGTTGCAGAATCTAATTTTGGAGTGAAAATTAAAATGAAATAGTTCATTTAAATATTAGATGTTATTTTAATTTTCTAATTAAAATTAGATTTTAATTGTTGGAAATTAATTTCCAACTAAGCATGCAAGCTAGCATGCTAGTTGGTAAAGTGTGAGAAAGGTATGAAGGATGCTTCTAGAGTCATCCATCATACCTTATAAATAGCCCCTACATGCTCCATATGGCTGACCATCTCTCCTATGTTTCCCATGAAACTTCTCTCAATAAGTTGAGATAAAAAATTCCTCTTCTAGATTCTCTCAAAAATTCCCTTTTTCAAAGTTCCTCACCTTTTCTCCTCTCCACTACATTCCTTCTTCATATTCATTCTATTTCTAGCATTAGAATGAGGATTTAGAGTGTAAAAGGTGTGTGGATACCTTAAGGGACTCTACATTTAGAGTGTTGGTGGCTTCAGTCATTGGTGCACAACTTTTTTTGCTGTTTTTCCAATGTTTTGAGGACTTTTTAAGGCTATAAGTTTATGCTCTTGGAGGCCAAGGAGTGGGGATAAGAGTCCAAGTTAAAAAGAGTGGAAGACCTTTACTAGTGGAGTTTTTTAGAAGATCTTAAAGCTAATTTTTATGAAAATCAACCAAGGTACTTCTTTGTCACCTTAAATCCATAATTATGGTATAATTTAGATCCTTAGGTGTACTATTGCAAACTACTTTTGAAGTTTTAATTTCCTGTGGTAGATGGATCCTTGCCTCACTACTACTTTCAAAAACTTGTATTAAATCATTGTTACAATGTACCTTCGTGCTATTAGTACCACTAATGCACATTCAACAAAACAACAAAAGAAAGTAAGATAACCAAGAAAGTGCATGTCTTTGGCATGCTAGACTTGGACAAATTTTCAAGAATAAGATAAACAAGTTAGTAGCTCTCAAATCACTAAATGTTAGTGAATTAAAGAATAAATGACCAAGGCTCCTTTTGTTGGACAGACGAAACACTCGACTAATCCTTTGGATTTGATCCATATAGACGTATGTGGATCATTAAGATTTAGAGCAAGAAAAGTCTATTTTTACTTTATTACCTTTACCAATGATTTCACTCGATTCAAACAAGTGTATCGTATGAAATACAAATCTAAAGCCTTTGAAAGGTTCAAAAAGTATAAAGATGAAGTAGAAAGCAAATTAAGACTTAATATTAAGGCTCTTTGATCGAATCAAATGGAGAATAGTTAAGTACCTAATTCTTGGATTATTTAAAAGAGAATAGAATTCTCTCACAATAAACCCCATCTAGTACACCCTCACATATTGAATGTCACCTAAGAAGAGAAATTGTACCTTATTAGATATGGTACGATCCATGATGAGCTTCACTGAAACCCCTATCTCTATTTGGGGATATGCTCCAGATATGATGGCAAGGCTACTAAATATAGTGCCCTCAAAGTTGATGCTATTGACCTCACATGAGATGTAATATGACAAAGTACCCTCTTACTCTTATTTAAGAGTTGGCCTCCTACCTACATCAAGAGACTAGTGAGTAATAAATTGGATGTGAGATCCTCCTTGTATAAGTTTATGGGATACCTACCCAAAAAAGTCTTTGGGTTATTATTTCACTGACCCTTTGGAACGAAAGGTGTATGTTTTGAGGAATGCTATCTTTTTAGAAAAGGAGTTTTGATTAGATGGAAAGGTGTTGTCAAATGATAGTAATAAAAAAGCATGCCAAGCCTAGCACACAACTTTTTACGAGGTTTGATCAGATAAAGAAGCAATCAAAAAGATTCAAATTCCTTCATGGGCTGAGATAGGTTAAATGGATACTGATCCATGGACCTATGGGAAAGTCATGTTGAACCTGGATTCAAATCATCAGCTTGAGGCCATGAAATATGAAATGAACTCCATATACTCCAATAAAGAATAAAATTTGGTAGATCTACTAAAGGGTAAAGCACCCATTGGTTGCAAGTGGATTTATAAGAGCAAGCTTCTAATCAAGAGAGAAGTGACTATCTTTAAGGCTAGACTTGTGGAAAAAGGTTATACTCAAAGACCTGGTATTGATTTCAAGGAAATCTTTTCACTGATCACTATGCTTAAGTCCATTAGGATTATGCTCACCATAGCCACCTACCACGAATATGAAAATTTGCAAATGGATTTAAAGACCATCTTTCTCAATGGAAATATTGATAAGGAAATCTATATGATGCAACCAAAAGGCTTTATATCCAAAGTGAGTGAGCAAAAGGTTTGCAAACTCTAAAGGTTCATTTATGGACTTAAGCAAGCATCCCAAAGTTGGAATAAGTTCTGATGAGATGGTCAAATGGTTTGGCATCATCAAAAATATATATGAGTTATGTGTCTACCAAAAGGCCAATGGGGTTTCATTAAGATTTTAAACTCATAAGCTTACACTTGTGCATGTGAAGATGATGCCACTAGGTCAATTGCCACTGTATTGCTAATCAACTAATTTAAATATATTTGATTAATTAATCAATTTTTTGATAGTAAAACTTCTTGGAGGCAAATTTTTATTTTAACTCCAAACTTGGGTTTCCTACTATTTTGAGGGACTTTGCTAACTAACTAAATTAAGTATCTAATTAACTAATCAAATATTTTTTTGGCAACAATTGCAATAATTTTTTTTACCTCTAATTGTATTAATTAAAACCATGAGTAATTAAGAATTTTTTGGAGGGTTTTATTTTTTAATTGTATAATTCAATTAATTAATTAATTAATCTTTTAAAAATAAAAATTGAAGGCAACTTTTTTATGCCTGAAATATTATTGATTAAACTAAAGGTATGTGTGGCACTGGGGTCCAAATATATTCAAGAAAAACTGAATAAACTAGCCCATACAACACCACAAGGATCTGGAAATATATATAATTCATATTTAGAAATGGAAAATACTTGGGTGAGAGCAGAAAAATCGAAGAGTAAGAGGTAAACTCTTTCTACCGTGAAATGGACTCTTCATTGGTACAGTGGGATCACCACCATTTTTACCTTGGTTAGACTTCTCCGTTTGGGTTGAAATTTTAATTGAAACTCCTCAACCCTTTGAAGATTCTTCAATAAATATTTTAGACCAATCAGATCTCCGGAGGTACCCCAATCAGAAGCAAAAACTGGCTGCCAGAAACTGCTCCAGTCAAGAGCAAAAAGCAACCAAACTAGATTACCTCTAATGCAAACATCCACACACCAATAAATGGCCTATTCTCTACAGAAAGGATGGAATATATGCAGAGCATGAGAGGAGGAAGGTGGAGAATATGGTAGTGGAAGGAGGAGGGAGAAGGAGAAAGAGATGGAAGACTAACAACTTAAATTCCCTCTACACAAATCGTTGGGAGAATATCACACAAAATGGCTCACCTAATGCTCACTATGGCCAGACACTCTCTATATCGATATATAGGAGTGGTCACACACCTCCTCTAAGGAGGTGATGCCAAGTGTCCTTTGCTTAGGTGGTCTCTAACTTTGTAATTAGTGAATTTAATTGAAGCACCAATTTCATCTAATGAAATATCTTACAATTAAATTCTAATTCTATTTCTTATTAAATGAACCTTTCATTTAATAATTCTCCCAACACTTATCTCTCCAACATAATTAAATTAAAAACTTTAATTTAATTAATAATCGTTTGACTTAACTCTTGAGTCAAAACGCTTAACGTTTTAAGCTAGTCAAAATTAACTCAACCCGTAAATTAATTTTGACCAATTTATAGTAACATAACATCAATTACTTAAACTTTAATTAATTGATCTTAATTTAACTCTTAAATTAATTTGATCAATTTAACATTTGAATTGATCGAGTTAAAATGGCTTCAATTTCGCCTTGTCAAAAAATGGTCATGAATTGTCAAACTCTTAGAAAATTCACCTTCATTCAATAGGCCAATTTATTGGCTTTTGCGTGTGACTCATTAAATTCTACCATTCATTGGGCATGGGCTCACAACTCCTTGTGACTTTGCAATATTAAATATTCACCTTAGTTTAAATTCCTTTAAACTAAGTGACTCAATTCAATTAATTTCATTAATTGAAAAGTATTCAATCTCCATGGTCGATGCCCAACCTTAAGCTCATGGAACCCAATGAATTGGCTGAAATGAATGCTCTTGAAGAACAATTCTAGCATCATGCATACCATGTAAATAAAGTCCTTCGATCTCCTATCTCCTGAAAGAAGCCTGGGCAAGATATTAGTCGGCTCCCCAATAGCCTCAATACAATATTTTTATTCTTAATGTTCAATTTTATTATATGACCTCACCTGTGGAAAATTCCTTTTCTATATTGTCACACTACCTTGTGCAAGAATTTTTGGGAATCGATCATTATAAAATACATAGGAAATGCACTTGCCTTGCACAAAGACAAGGAGTCAGATTCTTTCTTAGATCTCAGAAACCTTCATATCCAGCAGCTCAAGCTAAATCCCTACCCGATTGGCCTACTAAGTAACCAGGAAAAAGTCAAAGCATAAGGGCCAAACATAAGGCTACCATGGAACCTTAGGTCAAAGGACTAATAATATGCACTAGCGTAAGCAGGAGAATTTGCTACTACTAACATGCTACTTTGGCTATCTAGTGAATTCTCCAAGTACATTTTTAGTGTCTTGTTCTGTAACAAACACCTACCAACATGTGTCCATATCTCATAGGGGATTACTCATACAATGGAGTAATATCCAATCCTCGGATTTATGCATCGTTAGTGTAAGTCTATCTAGATCTTGATGCCCTATATCATAAGTTCCTATGACTTGGAAGATTTGAGATCACAATTGTGTAGGACTTATTTCATGATTACCACCCATGTGTGATCAAGTCCCATAGTCTTTTATTATCTATG
This sequence comes from Jacaranda copaia, assembly GCA_014898725.1. Taxonomy (NCBI): domain Eukaryota; kingdom Viridiplantae; phylum Streptophyta; class Magnoliopsida; order Lamiales; family Bignoniaceae; genus Jacaranda; species Jacaranda copaia. The sequence continues at coordinate 112,501 of JACGDI010003137.1, forward strand.
GGTTTCATTTAAATGCAAGTGAAAAAATTAAAGGGCATAAGGTAAAGATGGCCATATAATGAATATTATTCAACTAAGATTGTCTTATAATGAAATAGTTACAAGGTGAATCTAATTGGCTTGCGGGGCACTATTTCAACAATCTCCCATTTGCACTAAAGCCAATACCCCATGGCCTTGGACCCATCTTTTCAAAATGTCCTTCAAAGGCTTTTACGATATGGGTTTAGTCAGTGCATCAGCTATGTTCTTTTTTGAGGTAACTCTCTCCATTTAAATGTCACCTTTATCAATGATCTCTTGGATCAAATGATATTGCCTTAAAATGTGCATAGATCACTGATGCAATCTTGCCTCTTTACCTTATGCTACCATCCTATTGTTATTGCTGAAGAGAACGATCGGCTCAGCAATGCTAGGCACTATATTCAACTTTTGAATGAAGTTTTTCATCTAAACACCTTCCTTTGCAGTTGTGGTATCCTATTTGGAACTTTTCCAACTTACAATGCCACCATTGATGCAAAGTATGAATCTACAGATGAATTTGGGGTCATCTACATCGGATTGAAAACTTGAATCCAAAACCCTTAGAGTTTCAATTTTCCACTATTGTATACCAAAAACATATCCTTAGTTTTTCTTAAGTACTTAAGGATTACTTTTACAGTCATTCAGTGACTCTCATTAGAAGTGGATTGGAACCTACTCGTAACGCTGAGTGAGTGTGCCACATTCGGTATAGTATATTGAACTGCATACATTATGCTTCCAATAGTGAAGCCATAAGGTATGAGATATTCTTCATTTCTCTTTCTCAATCTTAGATGCCAGAGACTTCAACAGATGAATACCATGTCCCATGGGAAGAAAATCCTCTCTTGGATTCTTTCATACTAAACCTCTTTAGTATTTTGTCAATGTATGGGGTTTGGGAAAGCCTCAACATCCTCTTCAATCTATCTATATAGATACATTTTCCTAATATGTAGGATGCTTCTCCCAAATTCTTCATGAAGAATTGAGTAGATAATCATACTTTAGTGCACTCTTAACATTCCTACCTTATTCCTATTAAGGAAAATATCATCAATGTAAAGCATAATAAACTGCACACTACTCCTATTGGCCTTCATATACACACATAGCTCATACATATTTTTTACAAAACCCAGCGATTTGATAATTTTGTGAAAATGTATGTTCCAACTTTAGGATGTTTGTTTGAGTCCATAAATGGATCTTTAGAGTTTGCAAACCTTTTGCTCACTCCTTTTAGATGTAAAACCTTGTGGTTGCTCTATGTAGATTTCTACTTCAATGTCACCATTGACAAAAGCAATTTTTATATCAATTTGCCATATCTCATAGTCATAATATGGGGTTATGGCAAGTAAAATTCAAATGGACTTAGATGTAGCGACTGGTGAAAATGTTTCCTCAAAATCAATACCAAGTCTTTGAGTGTAACCTTTTGCCACTAGTCATACCTTAAAAGTTACTACTTCTACATCTACTCGATGCTTTCGCTTATAGATCTATTTACAACTAACAAAAACTATTCCCTTTGGTGGATCTACCAAATGTCTACACTTTGTTTAAGTACATAGAGTCCATTTTAGATCTCATAACATCTAGCTAACATACTAAATCTATGTCTAACATAGTTTTCTCATAAGTCTTTGGATCATCATCCGATTATCCCATCTCATGAAAAAATTCAAACCTTTTGAGCTGCTTCTTGATCCAGTCCGACTTTCTTAGAGGTTATGTATAAGGCTCTTGCAATTACTTTATTTCCACTACTTGTGGGATTTCTTGATCATCTTGAACTTCATCAAGTTCAACAACAATGCCCGTTATATCCAATAGAAATTCCTTTTCCAAAAAGTAGGCATTTCTTGTAACAAACACCTTTTGTTCTTAGGGATCATAGAAGTAATACCCTATAGACTATTTAGGGTATCCCACAAACTTACACAAGGTGGATCGACTATCGAACTTATCTCCCAATGTCTGTCTTACATACGCAAATGATCCCCAAACTTTGAGAGATTGGTAAGAGGGTGCTTTGCCATGTGATATCTAATATGGTATTTTTGGCACAGACTTTGAAGGTGCTATATTTAGTATCCTTGCTGCTGTTTCTAAGGCATATCCCCAAAATAATGTGGGTACATCAAAAATGCTCAAATGGAATGAACCATGCCCAATAGGGTACGATTTCTGCTCTCGGCCACTCCATTATGCTAAGGTGTGCCAGGTGGAGTCCATTGAGAGAAAATCCCATTCTCCTTTAGATAATCTAAGAATTCGATACTTAAGTATTCACCCCCTTGATTTGATCAAAGGCTTTAATACTAAGTACCTTCTGCCTTTCTACTTCATTCTTGTACTCTTTGAACTTTTTAAAGGCTTCAGACTTGTACTTCATAAAATACACATGTTTGAATAAACTATAATCATCAGCAAAGGTGATGAAGTAAGAATAGCCTCCTCTCCTACTAACGCTTAGTGAACCACAAACATGCATCTTGATCAAAAATAAAGGATTTGTGGAGTGCTCCATTTGTCCTACAAAATAAGCATTGGTTATTTTTCCCTTCAAATAAGATTCACAAGTAGAAAGGTCCTCAATACCACTAATTTTAGTATTTTGAGTGCTTCCATCTTGTTCATCTTATTTTGGAGATATGCCCAAGTCTGGCATGCCAAAGAATGGCATCTTCTTGGTTATCCAATTTCCTCTTGTTTGATTGAATATGCATTAGTGAAGCTTGAGAATCAAGTATGAATAACCTATTGATTAATGTACTATTAGCAATCAAAGAATCATTCTTTAATGCTTTCAAAATCCAATTTAATATAGAAAAATCAAATCCTTCACTATTAAGAATGGGAATTGAAATCATGTTTTAACAAGATTAGGTACATAATAAACTGGATTAAGCAAAATACTAGAAATCTCAAAGTTCAACTTTATAATGCCTTGGACCAAAGCTACAACTCTTGCCTTATTTCCCAAGCAGACGATCATATGCTCTTCACGTAGACTTCTTCTTCTTTTCATCCCCTGTAATGAATTCCACATGTGAGAACCACATGCAGTATCGAATATACATGAGAAAGAACTAGTCATGCAATGCATTTTAATTACAAACATACCCTTCTCAAGGGATACAAGATAGACCTTGCAATTCCTCTTCCAATACCCCTTTTCACCACAGTAGAAATAGTTTTTATCAATTTTAGCCTTCTTCTTGACCTTCCTAGAACTTTTCTTGGGTTGCTTCCATTTGAAAGAAGAACTTTTCTTCCTCTTACCTCCCTTTCTTGGGCTTTTTGGGCCTATCGACTTGGAGGAAGAAACAAGCATCAAAGGGTTTTCCCTTTTCATTGTCACCTTAGTAGTCACAAGCATATTCACCAATTCATTGATCATAACCTCTTACTTGGGCATGTTAAATTTCAAAACATATTAGTTGAATAATGAGTACAATGACTAGCAGATTAGATCTACATAAATTGTCCATGATCACATCAAGTTGCTCAAACTTTTCAATAAGTCCAATCATCTTTAGCCCATGATTATCAAAACTCGTACCCTCTATCATCCTTAACTTAAAGAGCTCTTTAGATAATGCGGACCTTTCGTGTCTAGATTGCACACCGTACAACTCTTGTGGGTGTTTATAGATCTCACTTGTATACCTCATATACTTGTGAATATTTTAAAGCTCATTGGTTATGAATGCCATCATGAGATACCCTACCTATAGATCATCATCTACAAATTTAGTGAACACTTCACATGCCTCATCAGAAGGGTCATCACCAAATATGTCTGGCGGACTTTGATCTAGGACGTAGGTCCTCTTTTTAGAGTTAAGAATTATCTTAAATTCTCAACTAATCTTATAAGTTAGGCTTGGTGAGTTTATTGGATTCCAAAATTCTTGTGAGTGGATTTTTAGCCATTTTATTTTTGGAGGTTTCCAAAATCTACAAAAGGCGAAGAAAGAGTATAAGCATGTGATCGAAAAATGATATTCAAAACATGTTTGTGGTTTTTCATGCTTGTTTTTCTCTCACTATTCTATAAAATCCTTCACCCCCTAAAAGAATTCAAGAATTCTCATTTCCTAGTGAAAATCAAGACCCCAAAGACTTACAACTTGACCCCTGTGACTGAGTGCCATCCACAAGCAATTGAAGGGTAAGCAACTTTTGCTAATTGTAACTCATGCAACTCTTGAAGTATTTTGCCTCACTTTTCATATAGACCCACGTGATCGTGTGCCATCTGTACTACTAAGTGTCTAAGTCTAACCCACCAATCTGCTTTGATTTAAGACAGCCTCACAAAATCCCCTGTGATCGAATGCCAATTCATGAGGGTTCTTAAGTCAACGGTGTATCTTATGCTAAATACATGCTAATAGCTTTCCTCCTAAGTGTGATCCCTATGACCAAGGGCAATCACACAAAATTGGTAGCATCATCATGGCATACACTATTGGTAGAAGACTTAGATTAATTTAAAATCTTTTAATTTATATCTATTTTTAACTTGATATTTGAAAACACTTAGATATTCTAAATGGGGGTTTTTTCTTGCAAAGATCTTATCATTTTACCTTCTTATTTAGGTTCTCTATGTCCTAATCATGCATCACATACATCAATTTGATATGAAAAGCATAAATAAGTAAATAACCTAGCATGCTCCTAGGTTGGGATGACCATGAGCCTAACCAAGTGATGCACTTAGAGCCATAGATACATCACTTCAGCTGATTTTAAGTGGGTCGAATTAAACTAAACTATTATATGAGAGTATTCCATACATCCATGGGTTTTCAAATGGCCTCCATGCCTCCATAAGACTCCTTTTTTCACGCAACATTTACATAAATGGAAATCCACACTCCTAGTGGTTCTAGTCTCTTAACTTTTACAATATAAAACAAGAGGCATGCAAGCCTCATTTAATACAACCCATTTCAACAATTGAAATAAATAAAATAAATAGTAGAGGCTCATCTTCATCCCCATTCATTCATCATTCATTCAACATTTCAATGAACAATAAATAAATTAAGAATTGACATTCAATTCCAACAATTAAGTGCTAATCAAATTAACAAATAATTGGTCATGCAAAAACAAGCATAACATTTATGCATCATATTTTTGCCATATTTGGGGAACTTAAGCAAGTTTTAAAAGCAATTAAATGTGTCCAACACATTTTTTAAGAGTTTGCACAATATTTATGCAACCATTATGTGTATTTCAACTCAATCTCGGTCACTAGAGAAACCTAAAAAGCTCAAAGTTCACTCAACACCAAACAGGCCACCACTAGCTCCGGCAAGCTCAAGCCTGGGTAGCAACCAAAATGGTCACAGCCTTGCCAAGAGCGGCTAATCCACTTATAGCACCCCTGTTCCAGGGTCAAGTGTGAACCAAGCTAATTTTGTCTCAACTTTTGTGTACCAAGATTTTTAAAACAACTTCTAAACATCAAAACACACAATATGAAAGAATATTTCAGATTAAAACACCTTTTCAAATTGAAATATCAAATACCCATAGATGCTTGAAAAACAAGTTTAAGCAAGAATCATATTCTTCAAAAATATCCAATTGTATCAAATCCTATTGGACCCAAAAATAACCAAACCAACTTAAGACCAATCACAACATGCTATATCAGAATATAACATCCACCAATGCCAAATAAAAAATTCAACATCAGAAAATTGAATCAAAACATGCCCATCACGTGATTTAACAACTAAAGCATACAATAGCATAATTCAATCCATCAATCAAGGAGCCACAAGCAAGAGCATCCACATAGTCCAACCCATCATATGGATTGTGTACATGGTGATTTTGATCCATTCTTCACAATAACCAATAATCCAAGCCCAGCAAAATCCAAATCCATGCATGAATATAGCTCTGATACCACTTAAAGGTGTGTGTAGCACTAGGGCCAAAATATTTTCAAGAAAAACTGAATAAACTAACCCACACAACACCAAAAGGATCTAGACATGCATATGATTCAGATTTAGAAAGGGAAAATGCTTGGGTGAGAGCAGAAAAATGGAAGAGCAAGAGGCAAACTCTTCCAACAGTGAAATGGGCGCCTCACCAGCACAACGGGATCACCACTATTTTTCCCTTGAATAGACTTCTCCTTTTGGGCTAAAATTTTAACTGAAACTCCTAAACCATTTGAAGATTATTCAGTCCAATTTTTAGGCCAATAAGATCATCATAGGTACTCCAATCAGAGGTAAAAACCAGTAGCCAAAACAAGCTCCAGTCAAGAACAAAATGCAACCAAACTAGATTACCTCTAATGCAAACATCCACACACCAAATAATTGACCTATTCTATACAAAAAGGCTGGAATATCTATAGATAATTAGAGGATGAAAGTGGAGAATATGGTAGTGGAAATAAAAGGGAGAAGGAGAGAGATGGAAGATTAACAACTTAGATTCCTATTACACAAATTTTTGAGAGAATATCACACAAAAATAGCTCACCTCATGCTCACTATGGCCAGCCACTCTCTATATCTATATATAGGAGTGGTCACACACCTCCTTTAAGGAGATGATGCCAAATGTCCCTTGCTTAGGTGGTTACTAACTTTGTAATTAGTGATTTTAATTGAAGCACCAATTTCATCTAATGAAATGTCTCACAAGTAAATTCTAATTCTAATTCTTGTTAAGTGAACTCTTCATTTTATAATTCTCCCAAACATTATCTCTCCAGATTAATTAAATTTAACACTTTAATTTAATTAATAATCATTTAACTTAACTCTCAAGTTAAAACACTTAAGGTGTTAAACTAGTCAAAATTAATGCAACCCGTAAATTAATTTTGACCAATTGATATTCATGTGACATCAGTTAATTAATCCTTAATTAATTGATCTTAATTTAACTCTCAAATTAATTTTATCAATTTAACATTTAAATTTATCAAGTCAAAATGACTACAATTTTGTCTCCTCCAAAAATGGTCATGAATTTTCTAACTTTTAAAAATTTCCCCTTCCTTCAATAGGCTATTTTATTGGCTTTTGTGTGTAACCCATTAGGTTCTACCATTCATTGGACATAGGTCACTGCTTCTTATGACTTTGGAATATTAAATATTCACTTTAGGTTAAATTCCTTTAAACTAAGCGACTCAATTCAATTAATCTCATTAATTGAAGAGTATCCAATCTCATTTGGCTGATGTCCAACCTCAAGCCTATGGAGCCCAACGAATTGGCCAAAATGAATGTTCTTGAAGAACCATTCTAACATCACACGTACCATGTAAATACGGTCTTTTCATCTCCTATCTTCCAAAAGAGGCCTAGGGCAAAATATTAGTTGGCTCCCCAATAGCCTCAATACTGTATTTCTATTCTTAATGTTCAATTTCATTGTGTGAGCTCACCCTTGGAAAACTCCTTTTCCAAATTGTCACACCACCTTGCACAAGAATTTCTGGGAATCGATCATTGTAGAACACATTGGAGATGCATTCGCTCTTCACAAAGATAAAGAGTTGGATTCCTTCTTGGATCTCACAAACTACCATGTCCAGTAGCTCATGCCTAATCCCTACCCAAGTGGCCCACTAAGTGACCAAGGAAGATTCAAAGCATAAGGGCCAAACACAAGGCTACCATGGACCCTCAAGTTAAAGGACTAATAATGTGCACCAGTTTAAATAGGAGAACATGCCACTACTAACATTCCATTTCGACTATCTAGTGAATTCTCCAAGTGAGTCTTCAATTCCTTGTTCTCTAATAAGTACCACCAATATGCATTTATATTTCATATGTGATTGCTCATGGAATAGAGCAACATCTAACCCTTGGATTTATGCATCGTTAGTGCAAGTCTATCCGAATCTTTGATGCCCTGTCTCATAAGATCCTATAACTTGGAAGATTTGAGATCGCGAACATATAGGACTTATACCATGATCTCTAGCCAATGTGTGACCAAGTCGTATAGTCTTTTGTAATCTATAGGCTTCATCCAAATGCAAGTGAAGAAATTAAAGGGTACAAGATTAAGATGGCCATGTAATGAATGTCATTCAACAAAGATTATCTTGCAATGAAATAGTTTACAAGGCCAATCTAATTGGCTTGCAGGGCATTATTACAATAATCATGGCCTTGAGATCCATTTTTTCAAGATGTCCTTCAAAAACATCTTGCGATAAGGGTTTAGTCAGCGGATTTGCTATGTTCTCTTTCAAGGTAACTCTTTCTACTTGGATGTCGCCTTTATCAATGATCTCTTGGATCAAATGATATTGCCTCAAAATGTGCTTAGATTGTTGATGCGATCTTAGCTCCTTAGCTTATGCTATAGCACCGTTGTTGTAGAAGACAACGACCAACTCAGCAATGCTAAGCACTGCGTTCAACTCTTGAATGAAGTTTTTCATCTAAACATCTTTCTTTGCGGCTTCTAAAGCCACAATATATTCTACCTCTATTGTAGAAATGGTTGTGGTGTCCTGTTGGAACATTTCCAACTTATGGCACCACCATCAATGTAAAATATGAATCCATAGGTAGATTTGAGGTCATCTACATCGGATTGAAACTTGAATCCAAAATCCCTTCTAGTTTCAATTCTCCACTACTGTTTACCAAAAATACATCCTTAGTTCTTCTTAAGTACTTAAGTATTGCTTTTACAGCCATCTAGTGACTCTCACTTGTGTATTGGAACCTACTTGTAATGCTAAGTAAGTGTGCCATATCTAGTCTAGTATATTAAACTGCATACATTATGCTTCCAATAGCAGAGGCATAAGGTATGGACAATCTTCATTTCTCTTCCTCAGTCTTGAGAGCTAAAGACTTTGATAGATGAATGCCATGTCCTATGGGAAAAAATCCTCTCTTGGATTCTTCTATACTAAACTTCTTTAGTATTTTGTGAATGTATGGGGTTTAGGAAAGTCCTAACACCCTCTTCAATTTATCTCTATAGATACGTATTTCTAATATATATGATACTTCTCCCAAATCCTTCATGGAGAATTAAGTAGATAACTATGCTTTAGTGCACTCTAGCATTCCTACCTCATTTCTAATGAGAAGGATGTCATCGACATAAAGTACAATAAACTACACACTAATCACACTGGCCTTCATATACACACATGGCTCCACACATTTTTGACAAAACCAAATGATTTGACTATTTTGTCAAAATGTATGTTCTAATTGTGGCATGTTTGTTTGAGTCCATAAATAGATCTCTGGAGTCTACAAATATTTTGCTCACTCCATTTAGATGTAAAATCTTGTGTTTGCTCTATGTAGATTTCTTCTTTAATGTCACCATTGAGGAAAGTAGTTTTTACATCCATTTGCCATATTTCATAGTCAAATTATGTTGCTATGGCAAGTAAAATCCAAATGGATTTAGGCATAGCAACCGGTAAAAAGGTTTCCTCAAAATCGATACCAAGTCTTTGAGTGTAACCTTTTGCCATTAGTAGCACCTCAAAAGTCACCACCTTTCCATCTACTTCAGGTTTTCACTTATAAATTGACTTGCAACCAATTAAAACTATTCCCTTTGGTAGATTTACCAAAGTCCACACCTTGTTTGAGTTCATGGAGTCCATTTTGGATTTTATAGCTCCTAGCTAACATCCTGAATTTATGTCTAACACAGCACCCTCATAGGTCTTTGGATCATCATCCAATTATCCCGTCGCATGAAGAAATTTGAACCTTTCGAGTTGCTTCCTGATCTGGTTCGATCTTGTTAGAGGTTGTGTATGAGACTCTTGCAATTCCTTTATTTCCACCACCTATGGGATTTCTTGATCGTCTTGAACTTCATTAAGTTCAACAACAATACCCTTTCTATCCAATAGAAATTCTTTTTCCAAAAAGTGGGCATTCCTTGAAACCAACACCTTTTGTTCCAAGGGATCATAGAAGTAATAACCTATATACTCTCTAGGGTATCCCACAAACTTGCACAAAATGGATATGCTATCCAACTTATCTCCCACTATTCATCTTACATACGTTGGAGATCCCCAAACCTTGAGATATTGCTAATAGGGTGCTTTGCCATGGCATATCACTTATAGTATTTTTGGCACCAACTTTGAAGGTGCAATATTCAGTATCATCGCTGTCATCTTTAGGGCATATCCCCAAATAGTTATGGGTACATTGAAAAAGCTCTTCCTAGAATGTACCAGTCCAACAAGTTTTGATTTCTCCTCTTGGCCATTTCATTATGTTGAGGTATGTCAAGTAGAGTCTATTAAGAAAGAATTCCATTCTTCTTTAGATAATCAAAGAATTTGGTACTTAGGTATTCACCCCTAATCAAAGGGCTTTAATACTAAGTACTGTTTACTTTTCTAGTTCATTCTTGTACTCTTTGAACTTCTCAAAGCCTTTAGACTTATACTTCGTAAGATACACATGTCCGAATTGACTATAATCATTGGTAAAAATGATAAAGTAAGATTAGTCTCTTCGCCTACTAACTCTTAATGGACCAGATTAGTCTCCTCTCCTACTAACTCTTAATAGACCACAAACATCCATATGGATCAAATCCAAAGGATATATAGAGTGCTCTATTTGTCCTACAAAAAGAGCCTCAATTGTTTTTCCCTTCAAATAAGATTCAAAAGTAGAAATGTCCCCAATGCCATTAACTTTTAGTATTTTGAGAGCTTTCATCTTGTTCATCCTATTTTTAGAAATATGCCCAAGTCTGGCATGCCAAAGAATGGAATCTTCTTCGTTATCTAATCTTTTTTGTTTGATTGAATATGCATTAGTAAAGCTTGAGAATCAAATATATATAACTTGTTGATCAATGTGCCTTTAGCAATCAAAGGACCATTCTTTAATGCTTTCAGAATCCCATTTGATATTGAAAAATCAAATCCTTCACTATTAAGAACAAGAATTGAAATGATTTTTTTAACACGATAAGGTATAAAATAAATTGGATTAAGCAAACTACTAGAATTCTCAAAGTTCAACTTAATAATACCTTGGACTATAGCTACAACCTTTACCCCATTTCCTAGGCAGAGGATCATATCCCCTTCATGCGGACTTTTTTTTCTGTTCATCCCCTGTAATGAATTACACAAGTGAGAACCACATGTAGAATCGAATACCTAAGAGGAAAAACTAGTCATGTAATGCATTTCAATAACAAATATACCCTTCTCAAAGGTTGCATGATAGGCCTTGCAGTTCCTCTTCTAATGCCCATTTTCACCATAGTGGAAATAGTTTGCAACAGTCTTAGCCTTCTTCTTGACCCTTTTAGAACTTTTCTTAGGTTTCTATCCTTTGGAGAAAGAACTTTTCTTCCTCTTACCTCTCTTTCTTAGGCCTTTTGGGCCTTTTGACTTAGAGAAAGAAACAAGCATCAGAGGTTTTTCCCTTTTCATTGTTGCCACGACAGTCATAAGCATATTTACCAATTCATTGATCATAACCTCTCACTTGGACATGTTAAATTTCACAACAAATTGGTCGAATGATGGGGGCAAAAGACTGGAGGATTAGATCGACATAGATTGTCCATGATCACGTTGAGTTGCCCAAACTTTTCAATGAGTCCAATCATCTTTAGCCCATGATCATCAACACTTGTACCCTCTATCATCCTTGGCCTAAGAGCACTTTGAACAATGCAAACCTTTTGTGTCTCAATTGCACATCATACAACTCTTGGAGGTGCTTATAGATCTCACTTGTATGCCTCATATGCTCGTAAGTCTATTGAAGCTTATTAGCTTTGAATGCCACCATAAGATACCTCACTTCTAGATCATCATCTACAAATTTAGTGAACACTTCACAGCCTTATCAGAATGGTCATCACCCAATGTGTTCAACGGACTTTGATCTAAGACGTAGGTCCTCTTTTCAGAGTCAAGAATTATCTTAAGGTCTCAACCAATCTTGGAAGTTAGGCCTGGTGAGTTTATTGGTTTCCAAAATGCTTGCGAGTAGATTTTTAGCCATTTTATTTTTGGCAATTTCAAAAATCCATAAGAGGCGAAAAAAGAGTATAAGCATGTGATTGAAAAATGATATTAAAAACAAGTTTATGGTCTTTCGACCATATTTTTCTCCCACTATTTTATCAAATCGTTCACCCCATAAGAAGAATTTGAGAAACCGCATTTCCTATTGAGAATCAAGATCCCAAAGACTTACAAGTGGACCCCCTGTGACCAAGTGCCATCCACAAGCAATTGAACGGTAAGCAACTTTTACGAATTATACCTCATGCAACTCTTGATGTATTTTACCTCACTTTTCATATAAACCCACATGATCGTGTGCCATCTATACTACTAAATGCCTACGTCCAACCTACCAATCATGCTTTGATTTAAGATAGCCTTACGACATCCTCTATGATCAAATGCCAATGCGTAAGGGTTCTTAGGTTAAAGGTGCATCTTATGCCAAATGCATGCTCACAGCTTTCCTCCTAAGTGAGACCCCATGATCAAGGACCATCACACAAAATTGGTAGCTTCGTCATGGCATACACTTTTGGTAGAAGGCTTGAGTTAATTAAAACACTTTTAATTTATATCCATTTTTCACTTGATATTTGAAAATACTTAAACATTCTAAGTGTGGGTTTTTTCTTGCAAAGATCTCGTCATTTTATTTTCTTATTTAAGTTTCCTATATCCTAATTATGTATCACATATATCAATAGGATATGAAAAGTGTAAATAAGTAAACAACCAAGCATGCTCCTTGGGTGGGATGACCAAAAGCCTAACCAAGTGATGCATTTAGAGCCATAGGTGCATCACTTCAATTGATTTTAAGTGGGTCGAATTAAACTAAACTATTACATAAGAGTATCCTATATATCCATGGGTCTTCAAATGGCCTCCATCCCTCTATAGGAATCCTTGCATCCATGCAACATTTACATAAATGGAAATCCTCACACCTAGTGGTTACACTCTTTTAACTTTTACAAGATAAAACAAAAGACATGCAAGCCCCATTTAATACAACACATTTCAACAATTGAAATAAATAAAATCAATATTAGAAGCTTATCATCATCCCCATTCATTCATTATTCATTCAACATTTAATGAGCAATAAATAAATCTAGAATTGACATTCAATTCCAACAATTAAGTGCTAATCAAATTAACAAATAATTGATCATGCAAAACAAGCATAACATTTATGAATCATATTTTTGCCATATTTGGAGATCAACTTAAGCAAGTTTTAAAAGCAATTAAATGTGTCCAACATATTTTTTAAGAGTTTGCACAAATATTTGTGCAACCATTATGTGCATCTCAACACTGTCTCGATCACCAAAGAAACCTAAAAGGCTCAACGTTCACTCAAGACCAAATGGGCCACCACTAGCTGAGGCAAGCTCAAGGCTAGGCAGCAGCCAAATGGTCACAGCCTTGCCAAGAGTTGCCAATTCACCAGCAACACCCCTATTGTGGGGTCAAGTGCGAACCAAGGTAATTTTAGCTCAACTATTGTGCACCAAGATTTTTAAAAAAACTTTTAAACATAAAAACACAAAATATGGAAGAATATTTCATATTAAAACACCTTTTCAAACTGAAATATCAAGTGCCCAAAGATGCTTGAAAAACAAGCTGAAGCAAGAATCATATTCTTCAAAAATATCCAATTATATCCAATCCTATTAGACCCAAAAATGACCAAAAAAAATTAAGGCCATTCACAACATGCCATATCAGAATATAACATCCACTAATTTCAAATAAAAAATGCAACATCAGAAAAGTGAATCAAAACATGCCCATCACATGATTTAACAATTAAAGCATACAATAGCATGATTTAATCCATCAATCAAGGAGTCACAAGCAAGATCATCCATACACTCCAACACATCATATGGATTGATTACATGGTGATTTTGATCTATTCTTCACAAAAGCCAATCATCCAAGCCAAGCAAAATCCAAATCCATGCATGAATATGGCTCTGATACCACGTGAAGGTATGTGTGACACTAGGGTCAAAATATTTTCAAGAAAAACTGAATAAACTAACCCAAAAAACAGCAAAAGGATCCATACATAATATGATTCATATTTATAAAGGGAAAATTCCTGGGTCAGAGCATAAAAATTGAAGAGCAAGAGGTAAACTCTTCCTACAAAGAAATAGGCGCCTCACCGGCGCAGCGGGATAACCACTATTTTTCCATTGGATAGAATTCTCCATTTGGGCTGAAATTTTAAATGGAACTCATAAAACATTTGAAACGTATTTAGTCCAAATTTCATGCCAATCTGATTTCTTTAGGGACTCCAATCACACACAAAAACAGGCTGCCAGAAACAGCTCTAGTCAAGACCAAAAAGCAACCAAACTAGATTGCCTCTAACACAAACGTACGCGCACCAAATAATTGGCCTATTCTATATAGAAATACTGGAATATATGTATAGAATGAAAATAGGAAGGTGGAGAATATGGTAGTGGAAGGAGGAGGGAGAAGGAGAAAAAGATGGGAGACTAACAACTTAGATTTCCACTACAGAAATTGTTGGGAAAATATCACACAAAATGGCTCACCTCATGCTCACTATGGCCGGATACTCTCTGTATCTATATATAGGAGTGGTCACACACCACCTTTAAGGAGGTGATGCCAAGTGTCCCTTGCTTAGGTGGCCACTAACTTTGTCATTTGTCAATTTCATCGAAGCACCAATTTCATCTAATAAAATGTCTTACAATTAAATTCTAATTACAATTTTTATTAAAATAAATCTTCATTTAATAATTCTCACAAAAATTATCTCTCCAAATTAATTAAATTAAACAATTTAATTTAATTAATAGTTGTTTGACTCAACTCTTAAGTCAAAACGCTTAACGTTTTGAGCTAGTCAAAATTAACTCAACCCTTAAATTAATTTTGACCAATTGATAGTCATCTGACATCAATTAATTAACCTTTAATTAATTGATCTCAGTTTAACTCTTAAATTAATTTGATAAATTTAACATTTAAATTAATCAAGTCAAAATGACTACAATTTCGCCTCCTCCAAAAATGGTCATGAATTTTCTTACTTTTAGAAAATTCACCTTCCTTCCATAGGCCATTTTATTGGCTTTTGTGTGTCACCCATTAGGTTCTACCATTTTTTGGACATGGGCTCACAACTCCTTGCGACTTTGGATTAATAAATATTCACTTTAGTTTAAACTCCTTTAAACTAAGTGACTTAATTCAATTGATCTCATTAATTGAAGAGCACTCAATCTCCATGGTCAATATCCAACTTCCAGCCCATGGAGCCTAACTAATTGGTTGAAATGAATGTTCTTGATGAACCATTCTAACATCCCGTTTACCATGCAAATACGGTCCTTTTATCTCTTATCTCCCGAAAGAGGCCTAGGGCAAGATATTAGCCAACTCCCTAATAGCCTCAATATTATATTTCTATTCTTAATGTTCAATTCCGTTGTGTGACCTCACCTTTGGAAAACTCCTTTCCTAAATTATCACACCACCTTACGTAAGGATTTTGGAAATCGATCATTATAGAATACATAGGAGATGCACCCGCCCTTCACAAAGACAAAGAGTCCGATTCCTTCTTAGATCTTACAAACCTCCATATCCAGCAACTCATGCCAATCCCCACTTGAGTGGCCCGCTAAGTGACCAAAGAAGAGTCAAAGCATAAAGGCCAAACACAAGGCTACCATGGATCCTCAAGTTAAAGGACAAAGAATGTGCATTAGCGTAAGCTAGAGAACTTGCCACTATTGACATGCCACTTTGGCTATGTAATAAATTCTCCGAGTAAGTCTTTAGTACCTTGTTCTCTAACAAACACCTACTAACATACATCCATATCTCATATAGGATTGCTCATGGAATAGAGCAACATCCAACCCTTGGATTTATGCATCATCGGTGCAAGTCTATTCGAATCTTAGATGCCTTATCTCATAAGATTCTATGACTTAGAAGAGTTAAGATCACAACCGTGTAGGACTTATTCCATGATCACCACCCAGTGCATGACCAAGTCCCATAGTTTTGTGATCTATGGGCTTCATCCAAATGCAGGTAAGGAAATTAATAGGCATAAGATGAAGATGGCCATATAGTGAATATCATTTAATCAAGATTGTCTTACAACAAAATAGTTTACAAGGCCAATCTAATTGGTTTATGGGGTACTATTCCAACATCAACATAGCTTTCAATATATTTTTCCTTATTTTTCTTAGTGAAAATTTTCTATTTAAGATCTAACTTTTTGCTACCAAACTTTCATAAGTGTCATTATTTTACATCACTAATGAAAAAGTGTGGTAAATTATTATTTTTTTTGCCACGGTTTGTGTAAAATTAAAGTCAATGTAATATATTATTCACCATACGTAAAAATTGCAGCAAATAAATATATCTTTTACTATGATAAGATGAAGTGTTTTATGTTATATGAGTTTTACCACACATTTGAAATTTTATACTACATCAAAAAAAAAAATCATAGCAAATAGTCCTTTTTTACTACTTTGTTTTTAGTAAAGTAAAAAATATTGTAGCAAAAAGCATATTTTATTGTAGCAGTAATCAATTCTTCTCCCTAAATCCATATTTATGGCATAAAATAAATCATTGTATATAGTGATTCAAGTTATTTTTTATGTGATGAAATGTTTTAAAATTCTGCTATGCGATGGGATCGTTGTGATGCTACATACTTCAAATGGTATTGGAACCTAGTTTATGCCTAATTTTGGATTTGATTGAACTGATTTATATGATGGATTGAATTAGGACTCCAAAATTTTTATTTAGTTAATGGATGAACGATTTTGGAGTTATTGTATGTGGCTCTTGATGTAATTAATTGAATTACGTCAGTATGTTCCAAATAGTGATTTAGTTGTATTGGCATGAGATTTAATTCATATGCTAGATGCCAATTTGGCATAAAGTGATGTAAATTTATGATTTAGCATGTCATTAATTGTCTAAAAGAGTTTTGGAAATTTTTAAAATTCAATTTGATTGGATCATCTTGAATAAGTTTGAATAATGGTGATTCTTTCTTGAATTTATTTTTTTGAAGCATGTTAAGGACTTTATTTTTATTGTTTTAAAGTGTTTAAAAATCAAAAAAATTATCAAAATATGGATGAAATAATGTTTTGAGGTGTCCAAAAGTTTTGAGCGTGCAAAAATTGCACAATTAGTGCATTAAGGTTGCCTAAGGTTTGGTGTTTGCTTATTTTTGTGCATTTTGAGTTGCTAAAGTCCATTATTTTGTCCTATTTGATGCATAAATGTTATATAACTTCTTAGCATAATGTTGGACATTTTTTCTTGCTTTAAAAAGTCAAGTTTTGGATACTCTTCAAGATTTTGCAAAATTATGTTGCATAGTTGTTATACTAATTTTGCTAGAAATTAATTTTTTTTGTAAGAAGCTATTAATTAATGGATTGAATGTCAATTCTTATTTTCTGTCAATTAATTGTTGAATGTATGATGTAATGAATGAATGGGGATGAATAGAAGTTTTTAATTTGATTTAATTATTTCCAATGTTCATTGAATCAATTGTAATTAAATGGATCTTGCACACCTCTTGTTATTCACCATGTAAATGTTTTTTCTTATTATTGTAATGAGAGTATAACACTTAGATGGTGAGAATTTTCTTTTCTTGTAATTGTTCCAAAGAGGCCAAGGATCTATGTATGCATGAGATGTATACATATAATAGATGGGGTCCATTAATTTAATTAATGTACCTAAATCAACCAAATGGTGTACTTGTAGTTTTAAGTGCATCACTTGATTGAAGCTCATGCTCATCCCAAGTTTTAGATGCATGCTAGGTTTATTTAACTAATTATGTTTTTCTTTATTCTTTGATGTATGCTAATGTAAGGTTAGGATAGAAAACCTAAATAAGTAAAAGATATAAGTAATGAGATCTCGCAAGCAAGAAAAACCCCTCACCTAGAAGAGTCTAAATTCAAATTAATATTAAGCCAAAATGGATAAAATTAAATGCAGTTTAATATTCCATGTCTTCTACCAATAAGTGTGTGGCATGAGACGCTACCACAATTATGTGTTGTCTTATGAGTCATGGAACACATTTTTGTTGGAAAGTTATAATCACTACTTGGGCACCTTAATATGAATTAGCTATAACATTATCTCATAAGTTGTGGAATGATCATAGTTGAATTCATAATAAAGAAGGATTGGTAGGTTCAACTTAAACACTTAGTAATATAATTGTTGCATGAGTTGTGCGTCTATCTAAAAATTGAGACTGAACATATTATCGATTGCATAGAAATGCAATCGGTATAGTTATTTACCTTAGGTTCATAAGTGGTTGTCTCACGAGTCATGGGACCTCAAGTGATGCTTTTGAGCCTTAATTCTCACTAGGAAATATGATTTCTTGAATTTTTTTAAGGCAAGAAATTTGAAGAAAAAGTAAGAACGAAACATGCTCGAAAGACCATAATCATCTATTTCAATATCAAAATTCAATCAAATACTTATTCTTTTCTTTACTTTTTGTATATTTTTGAAATCCCCAAAGTGGCTAAAAATCTACTCAGTATTATTTGGAAACCAATAAACTCATTGGGCTTAAATATCATGATTGGTTAAGGAATCTAAAGATTATTCTAAACTTTGAGAAAAAAGACATATCTTGACTTGAAGTCTACTAGATATCATAGGGGATGATGCTGATCAAGAGGCACACAAATCATCAACAAAATGGGTTGCAGATGATCTCCAAACTCATTATCTTATGATGGCATCTATGTCCAATGAACTCCAAAAGTCTCATGAGAACATGAAAAATGCCTTGGACATATACTTTCACTTACAAGAGTTGCATGGTGTGTAAAGTAGGCATGAGATATACATGTTATCAAAGAAGGTTTTTAGGGAAAAGATGGTTGAAGGATCAAGTGTCCATGTCCATGGTCTTAAATTGACTAGGCTTATTGAAAAACTCACAATTTCAAAGGTAGCCATGGACAACAACCTCTATATCATCCTCTAATCTTTGCTAGGTTCATTTAATTAATTTGTGATGAACTTCAATATGTCAAATCAAGAGGTTACAATCAATAAATTGGTCAATATGTTGATAACCACTGAGGTTGTTAACCCTTTGTTGATTTTGCATGAATATAAAAGTTTTGATTATGACCATGTTCGCTACATGATTGATGTGAATTATTCATAAAAATTAGCTAGAAGTTGTCTTGTGTTGTTTGGAAGATATCTTATGTTGTCTGGAATTTATCTTTCCTTGTATTGATTTTGATAGCATATCTTTATATTTGATTAAGCACATCATATCTCTTATTTATGGAAGGAATATCATGTTGCTTTTAATTAAAATGAAAGTTATTTTTGTTATTTCACATAATTTGTCCTTTTAATTATTCCCACAACAAAAATTGACTTTGTAGTTTGAACGATAAATGGGAGAATTTAGTATAAAAAAGATAATTTGGGTTACAGTTTATCAATGTTTCAAATTTATCCATTAAATTATCCTTTAGAAATGATGATTTAATAAGGTTATAATTGTATTTTTCACAAAAATTACAAATCCACAATCCATATTATGATGTGTGAGCTAAAGTTTTTATAATATTTTAATAACACACACTCAATATATGTACTAAAATTTTATAACATAAAATAAATAAAATATTTATTTATATTCTTAGATATATTATAATTTATAATATTTTTAATGTATTTATTTATAAAACGTAATCCAATTCAAAAATTTCACCTAAAAGCAAATATTTTTTTTTACTTACTTTTATCAAATAAATTTTTCAATACTAAAAGAATAAGTAATTCAAACATTTTTCATCAAATAAACTTTTATCACATTACCAAATTTTTTTTAGAAAAGAACCTTGAACCGGTTTGGTTTCGGTTTTACCGAACTTGTAGCATTCGATTAAAAACCAAACCAAACCGTTTGATTCGGTTTTTGATTTTCCATTTTGGAAAATCAAATACACAACCCTATTGTATTATCCTCAATTGATTTACAGAGAATTCATGAGTTCTTCTAAAATTTTCCGTCCATAAATAACTAGAATCTAACTTACTTTTTTCTAAAAAATCATCTAGATTGATTCTCATAACTTTCATACTAGGAAAGTATATGCTTCTTGGTTCTGAATCTTGCATCTCTAGCTTGCAGAATAAATTTATCTGATTTAGATATCATAATTGTTCTTTCCTTAATTACCTACTAGAATTAGTCTATACGCTAGAATATACTTTTTATATTTAAAAGATCTCTTGAAGATTCTAGCTTGATTAATATCTTTATGATCTACAAAATAAATCAATCTTTCTATACTTATTGATAAATCTAAAATTCATGGTGCTAATCAATTTTTACGATAATATCTTATTTCCTTATTTGATTCTAATGAACACTTACGTAATTACGGATTTATAGCCATTGGATATGAGCCTACAAATAAGAAAATATGCAGCATTGTTTGGTGTGAATTACTAAGTTGGGAAAAATATCTTTAAAGTGTTTTAAGGAGTTGTATGATACTTTCATTCACATTGTCTTAAGTGTTTGCTTATTCCTTGTTCTACTAGTGTTTTCGAGGGACCTTATGGTGAAAAAGGGAAAGTGGAGCTTGCTTTTAATGAACCTTGGGAAAATAAGATTTATCTTGAAGAACCTAGTGGCAAAAATGGACAAGAGTCGTACCTATTCTCATGAGACCCTATGAAGAGAACAAATCAAATGCATGGATGCTCTCAGGACCTCTAGGTGAAGAAACTGGTAGAATAGTGTTGTATGGAATCTTTTATGGTGTTCTGGGTTTTGGTTTAGAAGGAAAGACTAGAGCTTGTTATACGAAGTGGCAGCAACTTGTGCATCATCAATAGAGGCTATGCAAGTGAGACTAGCAAAAGTTCCCCTAGGCCTATTTATAAAGTAGCTAGTTTTACAGTACTTTGTAATTGACCTTATCCTATTTGGAATTTTAGTTTAGCTCTTTTCCAATAGTTGGTTTTCACTTTGCGAGGGTGTTTCTAATTCTTAAATTTTGTTCTATCAAATTACTTTGTTTACTTGTAAAACATTTTAATATCTTAATTGATTTGACAAGTTCAAAATCCTAAGTGAAAGCTTAGGTAGAGAAGTAAGCATTGTCAAACCTCTATAAATTCCAATGTTTACTTACTTCTACTTTTACGATTTTATCTATCACTAATTTAACTTGTTGTTTAACTAATATTACAAATTCCAATCAATAACTAAAACTGTTTTTTGCAAATAACTTAAAGCATTTTGAAAGGTCAAAAACATTTTAAGTGATAAACTTCCTCTGCATTAAAATCTCTTAAGCCTAATTTATGCCCTATTAGGCCTATAATCACTCTCAATTGGCATCAAAGCATTAGTTCTCTATATTATGGTGTAACTACCTAAGTAAAATATCTTATAGCCACTAAAACTTTTGATGTCTTTGTAGCAAGACAATCGGACAATCAATATCTACTATTTGATGGTTCCAATTATGCTACATGGAAAACCCAGATGCAAGAATATATAATTATCTAGGATTTTGATTTGTAGGGTCGATGATTCCAAAAGACTGATGAGAACTAACTAGTAATGATAAAAAGGCCATCTCAATGAATGCAAGGGCAAAAAAAATTCTATCGGGCACTTTTACAAATGAGGAGTACAATCAAGTTAGTACATACACCAAACAAAGCAAATATGGGAAATGTTGCATGTGACCCACGAAGGTACCAGTTAGGTTCAATAATAGATGATTGCTTTTCTTATTCACATATACAAAATGTTTTAGAAAAAACTTAATGAAACCATAAAAACCATAAGTTAGATGTATGCACTTTCATGAAAATTATAAGTCCCATGTTCACACTTGGTAAAACTATAAGTGAAGATAAGTAAGTCCAAAAGATTCTTAGATTAGTCCCCAAGAAATGGACACCAAAAGCAATAGCTATTTAGGAAGCTTGTGATCTTAGTAGAATGCCCATGGGTGAATTGATTAGATCTCTCACATCCCATAAGATGATGTTGCTAAACGAAGATGAAAGTTTTGAAACAAAAACCAAAAAGAACATCATTTTTAGTGCCGGTCATAATTCCAACTTAGAACTCCAAGAAGATCTTGATGATGATCAAGTTATGGACGAGATTATTCTAATTTCCTAGAGATTAAAGCAATTAATGAACCTCAAAAGGAAATTTCAGAACAACAAATCAAAATAGGAAAAATTATGCAGTCTAAAAACACAAAGCACCAAGCCACCTCAATGCTACAAATGCAATGAACTGAAACACAAGAAATCAAATTATTCCCAACTGAGGAAAAATGTCAAACAAGCCAAAGTTAAGGTAATGGAACTACATGGAATGAATCCGATGGTGAACTATTTGACAATGAAGAAAATTGCTTCATGGTGAATTGAGTGAGTACCTCTTCATATTTTGATTATGATTCCAATGATAAAATTGAGATTGATAAGGATGTGCTGAATTGCTAAAGCTTTATGTAATTTGGGCTAATATGTTTGTCAATAAAAATAAAGTGG
Source organism: Jacaranda copaia (assembly GCA_014898725.1). Lineage (NCBI taxonomy): Eukaryota > Viridiplantae > Streptophyta > Magnoliopsida > Lamiales > Bignoniaceae > Jacaranda > Jacaranda copaia. The sequence continues at coordinate 135,248 of JACGDI010003137.1, forward strand.
ATTATTTGCAAAAAGAATTGGATAGAGCTCATAAAAATAAATTTAAAATTCAAATAGCTAAAATAAAATAACCCTTAATTCTAAATGTAAAAAAAAATGAATAATTGGCTCACTAAAGAAAATAACTATTTGAAGAAACTAATTGAGAATATGAATCATGAAATCAAATGAAAAATGATTGTTGATTAATGTTGTAATGATGGGGATGATCTAAGTGAATGTTTCAAAAGTGTTAAACACACACAATTGCATGTTCTGCCTAGAAATAATGCTAAAAAGTGTCAAACTTTTAGAAACCACAAGAATCAAAAAAATACTAAACCGGTTTCAACAACTTCCAGAAAGAACTTCAAACTTGTTTAGAGAAAACTAGCTTTACTTGTGGTAGACTTATTCATGTCAATTATAAATATTTGATTGAAAGATTTATTGATAACAAGTTTGTTTGTATGAGAAAATTATCGACCACTAACCATGAAGGACTTAACATAGTTTGGAGACCTAAAACAAACCAATATTCTTTCAAGCACATGCCAAGGAACATTCCCAAAAATAGAAGCAGTACTTGGACTATAGATGTTCCAGGCATATGGCGAGGGATATGTCAATGTTTCTCAAGTTTAACAATTGCCATGCAGTATATGTTCTCTATGCAGACAACACAAAAGGATGCATAATAGGTAAATGTACCATTGATAAGTAGACTGGTACTCCTATTGATCATGTGTGGCTTGTTGAGGGCCTTAAACATAACTTGCTTAGTATTAGTCAACTATGTGATGAAGGTTGTGATGTTAAATACCATCCTATGCACTACATTATTAAGCAAAATAAGAAACTAGTTTTTACTGCAACCAAGGATGAAAATGTTTATTGTATAAACCTTGATGATTTAACCAATCAAAATATGGAGCGCTAAGCTATTTCAGATGAAGAGTGCTGGAAATGGCATAGGAGACTGGGCTACATAAACATGGAGCTTATATCTTCTCTCATAAAGAAAGATCTTGCTAATGGAATATCAAAGTTAAGGCTATGATTGCTTGTGAGTTATTTCTTGTTTTTTGGTTTTAGAGACATGAGACAAGAGCAAGGTAATGTTTAGATGTGGGATTTCTAAACAAATCTTTAGGGCTTGACTCAAAGGCAAATTTTGAGGCCTACTATTTACCTTATCTCATCTACTCTCACACTCCACACTCTACATAAATTTAAATAAACCCCAAAACACCAAAAATTAATTTATCAATGCATGATAGGTTTTTTTACATTTAAAACAAATATTTTTAGTTTAACATATTTATAGATTTTTTTTAATTTTTAATATATTATTACTACCAAACAAATAAAAAAATAGATTTATTCATAAATGATATTTTAGTAAGAGTTTAAGGAAAAAATTGATTTATTAAAATTAAAAATTTATTACAAATTGTCAATTTATTTTAAATCCCAAGCAAACCCAAAAAAAACAAATCTCATACAAGAATTTTATTATCTCAAATAAATTTCTCAAACATAACTCAAAAACAATCTCACAACCATTCACAACCTAAATCACCTCAACACATCACATTACTATAATTATTACACTTTATCTCACAATCATTCACTACCTCATCTCTCATTCTTATATCTCTTAAACACCAAAACATTCCCAAAATTTTTAAAACACCGAAACATCAAACCATTCTCATAAGCATTCACAACCTAAATTTCTATAAGTACAAGATATGTTATGCATGCCAAAAAGGGGAGCAAATGCAAAAATCTTTCAAACCAAATAATGAGCACACAACTTCTAGGCCATTGGAACTTCTACATATTGGCCTATTCTAGCCTATGAAAATTGCTTCCCTTGGAGGTAAAAGATATGTGTTTATTATAGTGGATAATTATACTTGTTTTAAGTGGGTTCTATTCTTTGCTCATAAAAATGATGCGTGCTTTCATTCCACTCACCAAAAGTCTTCAAAATAAAAAAGGGTTATTTCATTAAAAAAATTCAAACCGACCATGGCATCAAGCTTGATGAAATAAACTTTATTTTGTTCTATGAATAACATAGCTATGGTCATGATTTTTCTACTCATAAGACTATCCAACAAAATAGGGTGGTTGAAAGGAGAAATCAGATTTTGTAAGAAGTTGCTAAAACCATGATTAATGAATATGAGCTTCCAAAATCGTTTTAGACTGAGGCCATAATACAACTTGTTATGTGTTAAATCATGTTTTCTTAAGACCTCTATTGAGAAAAACCCCATAGGAATTATGGCACGGTAAAGTCCTAAATATTTTTTATTTTCATGTCTTCGGTTGCAAATGTTATATACTTAATGATAGAGATTATCTGACAAAGTTGATTCGAAAGTTGATAAAGCTATCTTTGTTAGTTACTCAATGCATAGTAAAGCCTATTATGTTTTAATAAATGGAAAAAAAATAGTTCATGAATCTATGTATATTATGTTTGATGAGACCAATCCATCTAATGCCAACAAAATATTGAGCAAGGAAATTGCAGTATTTGAAAATTCGATTAGATTTTGAACCCTGAGAAATCAACTTCAAATTAAGATAAACCAAAATCATTTGAGGAAACAAATCCTACTACTGAACGTGTGTCTAGCAAATCAATAGAAAGAACAGAACAAAGAACTAGAAGTTCAAACATACTTCCAGTCATCCTACTCATAGAATTATTGGAGATCCTCAAGCTAGAATAACTACCAGATCCAAATCTAGACAAGTTCCAATAGATGAATCTAATTGTGCCCTCATTTCGGTGATTAAGCCTAAGGATGTTAAACAGACACTAAAAGATCTATTTTGGATTGAACCAATCAAGGAGAGCTAGCTCAGTTTCAAAAGAATGAAGTTTGGAAGCTACTAAAATGACCATCAAACCATCTAGTTATTGGTGCCAAATGGTTGTTCAGAAATATATTGCATGAAATTGAGAAAGTTACCAGAAATAAAAAGCCAGAGGCTACAGTCAACAAGAGAGCATCGACTATGATGAAACATTTGCTCTAGTTGTAAGGTTAAAATCAATTATAATGCTTCTTGCTTTTGCATCTCATAAAAAGTTAATGCTCTATCAAATGGATATAAAAAATATTTTTCTAAATGGATTCATAAGAAAAGAAGTTTATGTTAAGCAACCCTCAATTTCAAAAATTAAAAGTTTCCTTTTCATGTTTTTAAATTAACAAGGTATTATACAAACTAAAACAAGCCCCTAGGGCTTGGTATGATCGATTGAGTAATTTTCTCATAAATAATGATTTTTTATTGGAATTTTAGATACCATACTGTTCACTCAATAACAAGATAATAATTTTTTCATTATTTAAATTTATGTTAATTACATTATTTTTGATGCTACAAATGATTTGCTTTCTCAAGAGTTTGTTGAGAAAATAAAATACCAATTGGAGATAAGCTTAATAGGAGAGATCAACTTCTTTTGGGAATTCAAGTGAAGCAAACTATGAAAGGGATAATTATCTCACAAGAAAAGAATACAAAAGGGCTTTTAAACAAGTTCGAAATGAGTGAATGCAACACTACAACCACTTCCATGAGCACAATACCAAACTGGATCTTAATAAGGATGGTAAAATTATAGACAAAAAAGTCTATAAAAGTATGGTTGGTAGTTTACTTAACTACAAGCTATACAGATATTATGTTCTCTACATGTTTATGTGCTAGATTCCAATCTAATCTAAATGAATCCAATTTAAATGTTGTTAAAAGAATATTGAGATATGTTAAAGGAACATCTAACTATGGCTTATGGTATCCATGTTCTAAATCTTTTAATTTTATAAGCTATTTTGATGTGGATCATGATGGTTGTAAGATAGACAAGAAAAGCATCGGTGGTGATTGTCAACTGCTAAAAAATTATCTAGTTTCATGGTGTAGTAAAAACCATAGTGTAGTTCCATTATCTACAATCGAGGCAAAATACATGGCCTTAGGTAATTGTTGTACCCAGGCACTATGGATAAGCACATTTTGCATAACTTTAATATGAATATGTTTCATGTGCTTATTTTCTATGATAGTACCAGTGTTATAAGTATTTTCAAAAATCTAGTATTACACTCACGCACTAAGCACATTGAAATTAAACATTACTTCTTGCGTGATCATGTGCATAAGGGTGATATTCTTTTGAATTTGTACCAATTAAGGAACAACTTGCAGATATTTTCACAAAAGCACTAGAAGAAAATAAGTTCATCGAAATTAGGGATAAATTGGGGATTGTATCTAGAATTTTAATTTAGGCCAAAAATTAGTTTTCAAATGTGGTCACTACTCTTACCCCTCTAGAATGTTTGCAAGGGAAGATTAGTTACACAAGTTTAGTCGTTTTGGTTTATGAAAGGGGAGAAAAGTTATCTTTTCATTTGTTGCATGTGCATTTATATGCACTCTTAACATTCTAAATTTGACTTGATTCAGTGATCCACATGTGTAACTATTTGTCTACACACCTAATTGAGTAAATGTGGATATGGTGAATGTTTTACTCTATCTCTACAAGTATGATTATGATTCAACTCAACTAGTATCCTTGACTAGTATTTTTTTGCTTCACTATTCTAGTTTATATCCCATTTTGCTATATGGATCAAAATCGTACATCAAGACAGAGGAAGCATGAGGATCTACCAAAGCACACAAAGAAGGGATATCATGTGAAATCATTCTATTTCTTTCAACTATCATACATAAAATTTTATTGCCATCATAAAAAAGAAAGAGATTGTTCACCCTTTGATGACTTTCAATGAGTTTAAGAGTTTTGATTATAACAATGTTTGCTACATGATTAATGTGAATTTTTCATAGAAATTGGCTAGAACCTATCTTGTGTTGTTTGGAAAATATCTTGTGCTGTCTAAAATTTATCTTTTCATATATTGATTTTGATAGCATATCTTTATATTTGATTAAGCACACCATATCTCTTATTATGGAAGGAATATCATGTTGCTATTCTTAAATTTAAACATGTGCTCATCATGGCCAGATTCAATAAACATAATATATGGGACTAACAGCTTCTTTCATTTTCCACTATCTTCTTCCTATTTGATAACCTTTTAATGATTTAAGAAAAAAGCATTTTTTTGCATGGACATATTAATTTATCTTGAAATAAATTGCAAAGAATTCATAAGTCTCGTCTAGAATCTATCTCCCAGAACTTGAATCTGACTTGCTTTTTTATAAAAAATCATCTAGATTGATGCTCATATCTTTCATGCTAAGAAAGTATATCCTTCTTGGTTCTAAATCTTGCATCTCTAGCTTGTTGAATAAATTTGTATAATTTAGATGCCATAATTACTCTTTCCTTAATTATCTATTGGAATCTGTCTACACGTTGGAATATACTTTCCATATTTCAAAAATCTTTTGAAGATTCTAGCCTGATTCATATCTTTATGACCTAGGGAATAAATCAACCTTGCTATACTTATTAATAAATCCACAATTCATGGCGCCAATGGATTTTTACCATAGTACCTTTCTTCCTTACTTGATTACAACTAACACTTATCTAATTAAGGATTTATAGCAATTAGACATGAGCCCACAAATTAAAAAATATGCTATATTTTTTTGTGTGAATCACAAAATTAGGAAAAAGATCTTTATAGTATTTTGAAGCGTTGTGTGATATTCTCATTTACATTATGCTAAAGTGTTTGTTTATACCTTTCTCTACTTATGTTTTTGAGAGATATTATGGTGAAGAAGGTCAAGGAAAGCTTGCCTTTAGCAGACTTTGAAGAGATAAGGACAAAGCAGTTTATATCTTAAAAGAGAAATTGTACCTATTCTCAAAGGATTCTATGAAAAAAATAAATTAGGTGCTTGGTTGCTCCGAGAACCTCAAGGTAAAGAAGCTAATAAAGCAATGCAATGTGGAATCTTTTACAGTATTATAGGTTTCGGCCTTAAGGGAAAGACTACAACTTGTCGTATGGAGTGGTAGAAACTTGTGCATGAGTCCATGGAGGTTGTGCAAGTAAGATTAGCAAAAAATCCTCTAGGCCTATTCACAAAGCGGTTGGTGTTGTAGTACTATGGAATATGCCTTATCAAGTCTAGTTTTCTGGTTTAGCCTTTTTCAAAGAGCTGGTTTTCGCCCTGCTATGGTATTTCTGATCCTTAACTTTTATTTTGTCAAATTAGAGTGTTTACTTCTAAATATTCTAATGTCTTAATTAATTTCACTAGTTCAAAATCCTAAGTGAAAGCTTCGATAGAGGAGTAGGAATTATTGAACTTCTATAAATTTCAGTGTTCATTTAATTATATTTTACTATTTTATCTATCACTGATTAGACCTGCTGTTTAATTAGCATTTACAAATTCCAGCTAATGACTAAAGCCATTTTCTACAAAAGACTTAAAGTATTTTGAAAAGCCGAAAAGTTTGACTAATAAACTTCTGTTGCAATAAAATCCCTTAAGCCTAATTCATCCTCCTTTTAAACTTATAATCACTCTCTGAGATGACTATAAAGAAAGATAAGCCTTTAATGATTACTTCCTCCTCTCAATTTAAAGGCCCAAAAGGCAAGAAGAAAGGGGTGAGAAAAAGAAAAGTTCTTCTAAAGGAAACATGTGTTGAAGCTATCTAGAGGGGTCAAGAAAAAGAAAAATGATAAAAAGGATGCCATTTTTTTCTATTACGGCAAACCAAGGCATTGGAAGCAAAATTGTAAGGAATATCTTGCAACCTTAGGAAAGGGTATTTCATTTATTGAAATAGATTTAACTATAAATTCTTCCTCATGGGAATTTGATACCATATTTAGTTCTCATTTTTGCAATGCATTGTAGGGGATGAAAAGAAAAAAAAAATCTAAGTGAAGGGGATATAATCTTCTGCCTTGGTAATAGAGTAAGAGTTGCAGCAAAGTTGAAGGTATAGTGAAGTTAGACTTGGGGAATTCTATGATAGTACTTGAACCTTGCTATTATGTACCAAATCTAATTAAGAATATTATTTCAATTCCTATTTTAGATGATGAAGGATTTTCTATCAAAAATGGGAAATTGATGGTAATAAAGAATGGTTCTTTACTTGTATATGGTACATTAAATAATGGATTATACATCCTAGATTCTCAACCATTATTCATGCACATTCAACAAAACAATAAAGAAAGTAACATAACCAAGAAAACGCATATCTATGACATGCAAGACTTGGACATACTGTCAAAAATGGGATGAGCAAGTTAGTAGCCTAAAGTTCACTAAATGTTAATAAACTAGAGGACTTACTTGCTTGTGAGCCTTTTTTGAATGGAAAAATGACCAAGGCTCCATTTGCTAGACAAATAGAGTGACCACCAATCCATTGAATTTGATCCATATAGATATGTGTAGACCACTAACAATTAGTGCAAGATGAGGTTATTCGTACTTCATTACTTTCACCAATGATCATATTTGTCTTGGACATGTATCTCATGAAGAACAAATCTAAAGCCTTTTAAAGGTTCAAAAACTATAAGATTAAAGTAGAAAAGCAATTAGGATTTAATATTAAAGCTCTTCAGTTAGATCCAAGGAAAAGAATACCTAAGTGCTGAATTTATATATTATCTTAAAGAGAATTGTATTTTCTCATAATAAACTCCACTTAGAAAACCCAAATATAATGGAGTACCTAAAAGGAGAAACCATAACTTTTTTGACATGGCACGAACCATGAAAAGCTTCACTAATGTCCTTATCTCCTTTTATGATTTGCCCCAGAAACAACAGTAAGGTTACTAAATGTAGTGCCATGAAAATCAATGCCAAAGACCCCACATAAGGTGTGGTATGGCAAAGCATCCTCTTACTTTTATTTAAAAGTTTGGTAGTCACCTGCATATGTTAAAAAACTAGTAGAAGATAAGTTAGATGTAAGATCCACCTTATACAAGTTTGTAGGATACCCAAATGCATCTTTGGGTTATTAATTCTATGATCCCTCATATCAAAAAGTGTTTATTCTGAGAAAAACCACCTTTTTGGAAAACAATGTTTGTATTGGATAAAAAAAGGTGTTATCATTGAGCTCAATGAAGTTCAAGATGATCAACCTATCCTATAAGCAATAGAAACAAAAAAGCATCCCGAGCTTAATACACAACTTCCTAAAAGGTTGGACCAAATCAAGAACAACTTAAAATGTTTAGATTTCTTCATGAGACAAATCAAATGGATAGTGATCTAAGGACTTATGAAGAAGCCATGTTGGACATGGATTCTGGTCATTGGCTTCAGGCCATGAAATTTGAAATGGACTCTATGTACTCTAATAAAATAGAGACTTTGGTAGATCCACTGGAGGATATAGTACTTGTTGGTTGCAAGTGGATCTACAAGCACATGCTTTGGAGTTAATGGAAAGTCTTCTACCTTTAAGGTTAGACTTGTGAAAAAATATTATACTCAAAGACCCTATGTTAATTTTAGGGAAACTTTTTAGCCAGTCACTATGCCTAAGTCTATTAGAATTATGCTTTCCACAACTATTTACTACGATTATGATATTTAACAAATGGATGTAAAGACTAACTTTCTCAATGGAAATATTGATAAGAAAATTTATATAGAGCAACCAAAAGGCATTATATCCAAAGGGAATGTGCAAAAGGTTTGTAAACTTCAAAGGTCCATTTAGACTCAAGCAAGCATCCTAAAGTTGGAACAAACTTTTTGATGAGATAGTCAAATTGTTTGACTTCATAAAAAATGTGTATGAACCTTGCATGTTCAAAAAGAATAGTAGGAGCTCGATACAATTTATTGTGCTTTATGTCATTAACATCCTTTTCATTGGGAATAAAAATAAGATGTTACAGTGTACTAAAGCAAAGTTATCTTTATGATTCTCCATAAAAGATTTGGAGAAGCATCCTATGTATTGGGAATACGGATTTGTAATCATATATCAAGGAGGATATGAGGGCTCTTCTAATATTTATATACATAAAAGATATTAAAGAGGTTTAGTATGGAGGAATCTAGTATAGGGTACTTTTCTATAGACATGACCTTCATCTCTTTAAGTCTATGGCCTATGTCCACATACCTTATGTATCTATCATTAGAAGAATAATATATGTTATACTATGTGCATGACCGGATATAGCACACACTATAAATGCTACGAGTTGCTACCAATCCAATCCTGATAAAAGTCATTAGAAAGCTATAATACAATCCTCAAGTACTTGAAAAGAACTAAGGATTTTTTTTATAGCAATGGAAAATTGAAACTCAAAAGATTTCAAATTTTAGTTTCTAATTTGATAACAATGACCTTAATTCCACATGTAGATTTATATTTTCACTCAATGGTAGGATGTTAGAAGAGTTCCAAGCAAAAAAATACAATTAATTCTATCACCGAGGTAGAATATATTGCAGCATTGAACACTGCAAAAGAAGGTGTTTATATTAAAAAATTCATCTAAACATTGGATGTAGTGCTAGCTTTGCAAAATAATAGTTGTCTTTTGTGACAACAATAGAGCTATTGTGCAAGCAAAAGAGCCAAGATCTCATTAGCAATCCAAGAACATACTGAGGCATTATCATTTTATCCAATCAGTCATTAATAAAAGCAATATTCAAGTGGAGAGAGTTGTATTGGAAGAAAACATAGCAAATCTACTGACTAAACTCCTACTATAAAAGGCCTTCAAAAGGCATCTTGAGAAAATAGGCTTAAAGGCTGTGGGGAATTGTTTTTAGGATAAGTGGGAGATTGTTGGAATATTGCCCTATAGCCAATTATATCAGCGTGTAAAAACTACTCTCTATAAGATAATCTTGATTGAATGATATTTTATGAAATAACTATCTTTATCTTATGCAATTAATTATATTTTTCATACGTATTTGGTTGAAGCCCTAAAATCATATAAGACTATAGGACTTGTCAGGCATATGAGGGTGATCATCAAACAAATCTCTATAGTCATGATTTTAAATATTCCAAGTTACAGAATCTTACGGGATAGGGCATCTAAAATTTAAATAGAATTGCACTAACAATACATACTTTAAGGGGTTGGATATTGCCCCATTTCATGGGCAATCCATGTATGACATGAATGCATGTTAACAAGTGCTTGTTAAAGAACTATTTTACTAAAAACTCGCTTAGATAATTCATGAGGTAGCCGAATTAGCTTGTCAATAGTAGAAATTTCTCTAGCTTACTATAGTTCATATAATTAGTCCTTTGACTTGATGTTCTATAGTAGCCTTGTATTTATGTTCTTGTGCTTTCATTTTGCCCCAATTAGCTCGTAGGTTACCAGGGGCTTAGGTTGGGCACACGCTACCTAAGTATAGATGTTGGTGAGCTCCAAGAAGTGATCCATTTTGTTCGTTGTTAAGAACAAGTGATCTATTATGTATTCTGTATTATGTATTCTGTGATGATTGATTTCAAGAAATCCCTACGCAAGGTGATAAAAAAATTTGGAAATGGAGCTTTTTCTAAAGTTGAGGCATAATTAGGAATTGCATATCAAGAATAGATACATACTTATCAAGATTATTAAGGAACCAACAAATATCTTGTCCTAGGCTTTTTTTGGGATAGAAGAAATAAAGAAAAATGTATTTGCATGGTAATCATAAGCAGAAAAGGTTTACTAGAATTAATTCATCCAATTGGTTGGGTTCCATTAGCTTATGCTAGACATCAACTATAGAGATTGGATACTCTTTAATTAATGGAGATTAATCGAAAGAGTGATTATTTTAAAATAGTTTAAACTAATCAGAATATTTAATTTCAATAAATCACAAGAAGTTGTATGCCCATGTCTAGTTAATTGGTCAACCTAATGGTTCACACACAGAAGCCTTAGCCACACAAATTGGAATTGGAGAAATTATCTAAGGAGTTAGATAATTAGATTGATAAAGTTTGGAATAGACCAAGTTGACTAATTAAGAGTTAGTCATTAATGGCTTGACTAATTTAAATATTAAATTAATCAAATAATTTAAGAAATTAAATTAGACCAATAAAATTAAGGTGTTAATTTAATTGGGGCCATGTGATAATTTAATTAGTCTCTAGTTTTATTAAATTAAAGGGTCAATTTAATTAATTGGAAAATTTAGTTTTGGAGGAAAGATTTAAATGTAAGAGTTCATTTAAAATTAATTGATATAATTTCCTAATTAAAATAGAATTTTGATTGATACAAATTAGTTTCCTAATTTAAATAGGATTTTAATTAATAGAAATTAATTTATTTGCATGCAAGTTAGTTTGCAAGTGAGAAACACCTTACAAAAGGCTCTCATTCTCCCATAAGCGGTGGCCATTCTCAAAAGGAAAAAAAAAAATCCCTTCTTGAGTTTGTTATGGATGAAAACTCCTTCTTCTAAGATTCTCTCTTAGCATCATTCTCTTCCAAAGTTCTTCTTCTCCTTCCTTTAAAAATTTCTCGTTCATTCTCCATTCTTCTTCTAGCAAAATATTGAAGAATTTGCATGTTTGTAAAGTGTATGAATACCATTAGAGATATCATACTTGGGGTATTTTGTTGGTGAACAGAAGAGATCATTGAAGAAGAATTATTCAAGCACATATGCAGTGGTTTTGAGGCTTATGTTGGAATAATGCCCTGCAGCTAATTAGATTGCCATGTAAACTATTTGACTTGAAATACAATCTTGATTGAATAATATTAAAAAAATATGGCCATCTTCATCTTATGCTTGTTTCACTGCACTGGCATTTGGTTGAAGCCCCTAAATTACACAAAACTATAGGACTTGATCACGCATTAGATTGTGATCATGAAATAAGTCTTATATGGTTGTGATTTTAAGTATTTCAAGTCATAAAATCTTATGGGACACACCATCTAAGATTCAAATAGACTTGCACTAATGATGCATAAATCCAAGGAATTGGATATTACTTCCTTTCATGAGAAATCTATGTTTGACATGGGAGCATGTTAATAGGTGCTTGTTAGAGAATAAGTTCACTAAAAATTGATTTGAAGAATCCACTAAATAGCTAGAGTGGCAAGTCGACAGTGACAAGTTCTCCAGCTTATGCTAATGTATATAATTAGTCCTTTGACTTGAGGATCCATGGTAAACTTGTGTTTAGGTCCTTATATTTGAACTTTTCTCTGACCACATAATGGGTTATCTGAGTCGAGATTTAGTATGAACTACTTCGACATAGAGGTCTATGAGATCTAAGATAGGATCCAGCTCTTTGTTGTTGTGAAAGATAAGTGCATCTCCTATGTATTCTATAATGATCGATTCCAAGAAATCCTTGCGCAAGGTAGTATGATAATTTGGAAAAGGAGTTTTCCAATGGTGAGGTTATAAAGGGAAATCAAATATTGTAATTAGAAACATAGTCATTGAGGCTATTGAGGAGCCAACAATATTTTGCCTTAAACGTCTTTCGCAAGATAGAAAATGAAAGGACCGCATTTGCAAGGCAAGCGAAGAGCTAGGATGGTTCATCAGAGCATATTCATTTCATCTAATTAGTTGAACTCTATAGGCTTGTTTGTAGACATCGACTATAGAAATTGGATACTCTTCAATTAATCAAAAAATGAGTTTAAACTAATGTGAATATTTCAATATTTAAAATATCACAATTAGTTGTGAGCCCATGTGCAATCAATGGATGAACCTAATGGATCACACACAAAAATCTTAAAGGAATTTGATGGGAGGAATTTTCTAAGGAGCTAGAAAATTCTCCTAGGCAATTTTGGAGAAAAATTCAATTAACTAATTTTTGGTCATCTTCGCATGATTAATTTAATTGTTAAATTTATCAAAATAATTTAAGGAGTTAAATTGGACCAATTAAATTAAGGATTTAATTTAATTGATACCATGTGACAATTAATTAGTCAAATTAACTTAAAGAGTTAAGTTGACACTTTTTAATTTAAAGAGTTAAGTTAATTGACTTAAAGAGTTAAGTCAAACCAATTAATTAAATTAAAGAGTTAATTTAATTAAAATTTGAAGTTGGTATTGGAAGGAAATTCAAATGAATGAGTTCATTTGAAATTAATTTAAAATTAATCTATACCACATTTCACAAGATGAAATTAAGATGCAAATTAATTTTAAATGCATGTGAAATTCACATGCAAGTTGGTCGGCAAGTTGACAAGTAACCATGGAAGGTGTGATGCCAACTTGTATCACACCATCCTCTCTCCATATATATATGAGATGGCCAGCCATACGATGACAACACAAACAAGATTCAATTTTTAGCTCCAAAAGTATGACATTTCATATGTTGAAAACTCACTCTCCAAACTCTCTTCCTCTACAATTCTCTCAAAACCACCCTTCCCACACCTTTATCCTTGCATTATCTAGTAAATTTGATTCTGATTAGAGCTCCCCTTGGGTGTATGGATTATTACATTTAGGGGACTTGGTGCTCTTGGTGTTCCATTGTTGTCTAGTGAATTTCATAGCTGATTTGAAGGACTTTGAGTGCGATGATTGGCACGAAATTTTCACAAAACCTTCCTTGGTGTATTGATCTTCTCTTTTTATATTTTGAGCAATTTTGGAGTTTTGGAAGGCGGTCATCCATTGGTGACTTTCTACTATGCACAATTGCTTCTTTGAAGAGTTCATTGGAGTCATTTTTTCCCTACCTTTAGATTTTACATTCAAGGTAATTTTTTTAGATCTAAATCCTTATTAAAATCATTATTAGATCCTTATATAGGATTAGACTATTTATTTTTATCCTTTTTATGGTTTTACACTATGGATCCTTAGCCTACTCCTACATTTAAATAGTATTGGAGCTAAATTCATGCAATATGATGGATTTTGGTAGATTGATTCTTGTGATGAATTGATCCTTATCACCAAATAATTGATTCAATTGATGAATTTGAGTGCTTGGCTGATCTTGTATGTGACTCTATTGTTGATGAACAGAGATATGCTAATATGTGATCTTAAATGTTGATCCATATGTTGGCATGATTTTGATTCATAGATGATTATCTTAAATGTTAATATAGCATTAGATTATGTTATATACTGATATAACATGTTTAATTTGACCTTAAGGTGTTTTGACCATTTTTGGATCCAATTTGATTAGAGTTAATTGTAGATTTTGAAAAATGTTAACTCTTATTTGCACTTGAATTTTGATGTATGATTGATCATCTAAATTCTGCAAAAATGAGCTATGGAAGTGTCCATATGAGTTTAGAGTATAAAAAACCATGAAAAGGGGCCCAAAAAACTTAACTGTTAGGCGGCTAAGTAGGACTGCCACTCACCTGCCTAGCCCAGCCGACAACGGGCGCGCCAAGTAAGGTGGCAGAGGGTAGCTACCTAACCAAGGCTACCTTATGGTCATTGTTGGTGCTTTTTGTCCTATTTTTCATCTCTAACTTATTTTTCAAACATTTTTGGATGCACAAAAGCTATGTAAGTATCGTAAAATTATGTTTGACATTTTTTAATGCTCTTAAGTCATGTTCAAGTTAATCTTTAATTTAGTGCAAAAATTGATATGCATAATTATTATGCCTATTTGTTTGAAGTTGTTGAAAAGCGTTGTATTAAATAAGGGTTTGCATGCCTCTTAATTTTCTAAATTGTAAATGTTATGATAATAAAATCACTAGAAATGAAATTTTATTTTCTCTTGTAATTATTGCAAGCAAATAAAAAGGCCAATGTTGTCAAGGAGCCATGAAGATCCATAAATGTATGGGATACATTTATGTAATAGCTAGATTGAATAAACCCACTTAAAATCAACTAAGCATTGCACCTGTGGCTTTAAGTGCACTACTTAGTTAAGGCTTATGGTCATCCCAACCTAGAAGCATGCTAAGCGCATTTACTTATTTATGGATACTTTATTCTATTAATGTATAAGATGCATGGTTAAGATATCGAAAACCTAAATAAGAGAAGATATAATTGATGAGATCTTTCCAAGTAAGAAAATCCCTCTACTTAAAGGAGTCTAAGTGTTTTCAAAATAATAAGTCAACATGGAGATGAATTAAAAGGAGTTTTAATTAATTTATACCTTCTACTAATAGTATGTGACATGAGATGCTACCACATATGCACGATGTCACACAAGTCGTGGGTCATATTTATGGAGGAAAGCTATGCTCACTTGCTTAGCATACGATGCAACTTTGATTTAACACTTTCTATACATGATCTCATGAGCTGTGGAATGACATAGTGCGGTTTCAAATCAAAGATTGATTGGTAGGTCCGACTTAAACACCTAATAGTGTAGATGTTGCACAAGTCATGAGTCTACATGAAGAGTGAGGCAAAGCATATCAACGGTTACATAGAGATACAATTTGCAAAAGTTTTTACTTTACAACTATTTGTGGATGTCTCACAAGTTGTAAGTCTGCTACAAGTCCTTTGGATCTTATTTCTCTCTAGGAAATGAGATTTCCCAAATTCTTTATAGGGTGAGGTATTTGATAAAATAGTAGGAGAAAAATATTTCTTTATACCAGTATTCAACCATATGCTTATATTCTCTATTTTTGCCCTTGTAGATTTTTGAAATCTCAAAAAAAATAGCTAAGAATCCATTCAACGTGATTTTCAAAACTAATAAGCTAATTAGGCTAAACTTCCACAATTGGTTTAAAAGCCTCAAGATAATTCTTGATCCGAAAGAGGGACCTCTGTGCTTACTAAAAGTCCATTGAACACCATAGTTGATGATGTTGATGATGAGGCACATGAAACATTCATGAAATGGGTAGATGATGATCCATAAATGATGGTTTCTCTATCCAACGAGCTCTAAAAATCTCTTGTGCACATGAAATCTACTCATGAGATATATATGCACCTACAAGAGTTGTATGGCATGCAAACAAGATATGAACGCTTTTCATTATCTAAGGAACTCTTTCAAACCAAAATGAATGAATGCTCAAGTGTCCATGATCATGGTCTTAATAAGATTGACCTCATTAAGAAACTTGCTCAACTAGACATGGTTGTGGACAACAAGCTTTATTTGGATTAGATCCTACAATTATTATTGAGCTCTTTTGACCAATTTGTTATGAACTTCAACATATCAAAATAAGAGGTAACGATTAATGAGTTGGTCAACATATTGGTGACCAATAAGGTATCTATGAAGAAAGATGAAACTTTAATGCTTGTTTCCTCCTCTATGTTTAAGGGCCCTAAGGGTGCTAAGAAAGGAGGTAAAAGGAAGAAAAGTTTTTCCTTGAAGAGAAAGCAACCATTGAAATCCTCAAGTAGAATTAAGAAAAAAAAAGAGATATAAACCAATGTAACTTGTTTATATTATGTCAAGAAAGGCTTTTGGAATAGAAATCGCAAAGAATACCGTATAACCTTTGGGAAGGGTAAGCATTTTATTGAAGTGCATTTAACAATAAATTCTTCCTCAAGGGTATTTGACATCGCATCTGGTTCTTACCGTTGTAATTCATTATAGGGGATAGAAAGAAGAAGGAGTCTAAATGATTTGGACACAATCCTACACCTAGGAAATTGAACAAAAGTTGTGGCCAAAGTCGAAGACATTGTGAAGTTAAACTTAGGAAACTCCTTACTTGTACTTGATCCATGTTATTTTGAATTGAATCTTGTTAAGAACATCATTTCAATTCTTATTTTAAGTTGTGAAGATTTTATTTTTCTATATCAAATGGAAATTTGAAGGTAATAAGGAATAGTTCTTTAGTCACTTAAGGTACATTAAACAATGGATTAAACATTTTTTACTCTCAACCATCATTAATGCACATTCAACAAAGTAATAGAATATTAGATAACTAACAAGATGCTATGTTATAGCATGCTAGACTTGGACATATTTTCAAGAATAGAATAAACAAGTTAGAAGCCCTTAAAGTACTAAACATTAGTGGCATAGAAGATCTTCCTACTTGTGATCTTGTTTAAAAGGAAAAATGACCAAGGCTCCTTTTGTAGGACGATCAAAGTATAGCATAAGTCCTTTGGATTTAATCCATACAGATATTTCTGGATCACTAAAAGCTAGTGTGAAAGGTGACTTTTTCATACTGCATTACCTTCACTGATGATCATACTCAGTTCAGACATGTGTGTCTTATGAACTACAAGTCTGAAGTGTTTGAAAAGTTCAAAGATTATAGGAATGTAGTAAAAAGACAATCGGGACATAGTATTAAAACTCTTTGATCGGATTGAGGAAAGAAATACTTAAGTACCAAATTCATAGACTATATAAAGGAGAATGGGATTCTCCCTCAATAGACTCCATCTGGCACACCTAAACATAATAGAGTAGCCAAGAGAAGAAACTACCTTGGTGGACATGATGAGCTTCACCAATGTGCCTATATCTTTTTGAGAATATGCCTTAGAATTGGCGACGAGGCTACTAAATGTAGTACCCTCAAAGTCGATGTTGAAAACAACACATGAGATATGGTATGACAAAGCACCTTCTTACTCTTTTCTAAGAGTTTAGGGGTCTCTTGCATACGAGAAGAAGTTAGTGGGAGATAAATTGGATACGAGATCTACCTTGTGCAAATTTGTAGGATACCCAAGAGAGTTTTTTTTGTTATTATTTCAATGATCCCTCGAAACAAAAGGTGTTTGTTTTAAGGAATGCTATCTTTTTGGAAAAGAATTTCTATTAGATAGAAAGGCATTGTTGTTGAACTTGATAAAGTTCAAGATGATCATAATATCCTATAAGCGGTAGAAACAAGTGAACATTGAAAACCTAGCACACAATCTCTAAGAAGGTTGGACCGGATCAAGAAGTAACCTGAAAAGTTTGGATTCCTTCATGAGATAGGCCAAGTAAATAGTAATCCTAAGCCTTATGAGAAAGCTATATTGGATATAAATTTGGGACATTAGCTAGACACCATGAAATCTAAAATTGAATCCATGTACTCCAATAAAGAATAGACTTTGGTAGATCTACCGAAGGATTTAGTACCCGTTGCTTACAAATGGATTTATAGGAAAAGGCTAGGAGTTAATGGAGATGTTACAACATTTAAGGTGCGACTAATGGCAAAAGGTTACACTCAAAGACCCGATATTAATTTTAAGGAAATGTTTTCACCAGTTGCTATGCTTAAGTCTATTAAGATTATGCTTGATATAGCCACATATTATAACTATGAGATATGGCAAATAGATATGAAAACCACTTTCCTTAAATTGAAATATTGAAGAAGAAATCTATATAGAATAAACACAAGGTTTCACATCTAAAGAGAGTAAGCGAAAAGTTTGCAAACTCAAAAGGTCCATTTATGAACTTAAACAAGCATCCAAAGGTTAGAACATATGCTTTGATAAAACGGTCAAATCATTTAGCTTTATCAAAAATATATATGAACTTTATGTGTACACAAAGGTCAGTAAGAGTTCAATATAGTTTATTATGCTTCATGTCAATGACATTTTTCTCATTGGGAA
This sequence comes from Jacaranda copaia, assembly GCA_014898725.1. NCBI lineage: Eukaryota > Viridiplantae > Streptophyta > Magnoliopsida > Lamiales > Bignoniaceae > Jacaranda > Jacaranda copaia. The sequence goes on from JACGDI010003137.1 coordinate 153,809, forward strand.
TGAAAGAGAAATATTATAGCGCACTAAAGCATGATTGTCTTTACAATTCTCCATGAGGGATTTGGAAGAAGCATCCTTCATATTAGGAATACGAATCTATAGAGATAGATTAAAAATAAAGTTGGGGTTTTCTCAAACACCACACTTCAACAAAATACCAAAAAGGTTTAGTATGAAAGAATCCAAGAAAGGATTCCTTTCTATTTGACATAGTCTTCATCTCTCTAAGTCTTTGGCCCTTAAAATGGATTACGAGAGAGAAAGGATGTCCCACATACCTTACACATCCACCATTAGGAGCATAATGTATACAATCCACTATATAAGGTTAGATGTAGCACATGCTCTAAGCATTACAAGCTATTTTCAATCTAACCTCGATGAACTTCACTAGATGGCCATAAAAGCAATCCTAAAGTACTTATGAAGATTTAAGGATTTATTTTTAATATATGGCAATGAAGAATTGAAACTCAAGGGGTTTTTCAATTCTAGTTTCTAATTTGATGAAAATGATCTAAAATCCTCTTTAGGTTTTATATTTCACCTTAATAGCAGTACGGAGAGTTGGAAGAGTTCCAAACAAGACACCACGATCGATTCTACTATTGAGGTAAAATATATTGTGGCTTCAGTAACCGCAAAGAAAGGTGTTTAGATGAAAAACTTCATCCAAGAGTTGGATATAGTACCTAGCATTGCTAAGCTAGTTATTATCTTCTATGGCAATAATAGAGTGGTTGAACTAGCAAAAGAGCCAAGATCTCATTAGTAATCTAAACATATTTTAAGGCGCTATCATTTGATTCGAGAGATCATTGATAGAGACAACATCCAAGTGAAGAGGGTTGCCTTGGAAGCGAATATAATAGATCCATTGACTAAACCCCTAATGTAAAATATCTTTAAAGGACATCTTGAGAAAATGGGTTTTCAAGCTACGTAGAACTGGCTTTAAGACAAGTAAGAGATTATTGAAATAGTACCTTACAGCCAATTAGGTTGGCATGCAAATTATTTCACTTGTGAGATAATCTTGATTGAATAATAATCAAATAAAACGGACATATTCATCTTATGCTTATTTATTTCACTAGCATTTAGTTGAAGCCCCTAATCACATAGGACTATAAGACTTGGTCATGTAGTGGGCAGTGATCATGAAATAAGTCTTACATGGCCATGATTTTAAATATTTCAAGTCATAGAATCTTATAAGATAGGGCATCTAAGAGTATGATAGACTTGCACTAATGATACATAAATTCAAGGAGTTGGATATTTCTTCGTTTCATGAGCAATCCATGTTAAACATTGGTGTATGTTAATAGGTGCTTGTTAGAAAATAAGTTCACAGAACACTGACCTAGAGAATCCACTAAATAGTCAAAGTGGCAAGTTGATAATGGCAAGTTCTCTTCGTTGTTGTGAAGGATGAGTGCATCTCTTATATATTCTATAATAGTCAATTCCAACAAATCCTTGCACAAGGTAGTATGACAATTTAGAAAAGGAGTTTTCTAAAGATGAGGTCATAAAATGGAATGGAACATTAGGATTAGAAACATAGTTATCGAGGCTATTGAGGAGTTGATGAATATCTTGCCCTAAGACTCTTTAAGGAGATAGGAAATGAAAGGACTGCATTTCCATGGCAAGCGTAGAGCTACAATAGTTAATCAGAGCATATTCATTTCATCCAATTAGTTTGGCTCCATGGGCTTGTTGTTAGACATCAACTATGGAGATTTGATAATTTTTGATTAATAGAGATTAATTGAAAGAGTTATTAGTTTAAAGAAGTTTAAACCAATGTGAATGTTTCAATATTTAAAATATCACAATTAATTGTGAGCCCATGTCTAATAAATAGACAAACCTAATGGGTCACACACAAAAACATAAAAAAGGTTCTACTTGATGGGAGGAGTTTTCTAAGTTAGAAAATTCTCTTAGGCGGTTTTAGAGAATAATTCAATTGACTAATTTTTTATCATCTTGACTTGATTCATTTAATTATTAAATTAATCAAAATAATTTAAAGAATTAAGCCCAATTAAATTAAAGAGTTAATTTATTTAATGCCATGTGATAATTAATTAGTCAAGTTGATTTAAAGAGTTAAGTTGACACCTTTTAACTTAAAGAATTAGGTTAATTGACTTAAGAAGTTAAGTTATGCCAATTAATTAAATTAAAGATTAATTTAATTAAAATGGGAATTTGGTTTTGGAGTAAAATTCAAATGAAGG
>JACGDI010003137.1:156850-181807 GCA_014898725.1 Jacaranda copaia
CTGATTAGGGCTCTCCTTGGGTGTGTGGATTATTATAGTAGAGGTCCAACATTTAGGGGACTTGGTGCTCTTGGTGTTCCATTGCTGTGTAGTGAATTTCATGGCTGATTTGAAGGACTTTGGGTGATCCGATTGGTACAAAATTTTTCAAAACACTCCCTTTGTGTGGCAAGGTTATATCTGTAAATTTTGAGCAATTTTGGAGTTTTCAAAAGTGGTCATCTGTTGGTGACGTTCTACTATGCGCAATTGCTCCTTTGATGAATTCATTGGAGTCATTTTCTTCCTACCTTTGGATTTTATATTTTAGGTAATTGTTTTGGATCTAAATCATTATTAAATGCATGATTAGGTCCTTGGAGAGGAGTAGACAAGTTAATTTTAGCCTTTTATGGTTTATAATGTGGATTCTTGTCCTGCTTCTACCTTTAAGTTATTGTAGCAGATCCAATTGCTACCACTTTAGCACATTTTTTAGGTACTTTTGAGGCCTTTAGTTGCTATAAATTGAGGCCAAGAAGTTCATAAGAAACATCCAAGTAAGAGGAAGTGGTAGGTCATCAATTGAGTGAAATCAAGCAAGGCACTAGGATCCAATTATCAAAACTTCAAGGGCAAGAAATTAACTAGTGCTTACAGGCATACCAAGGATCAAATCATGCTAGAGAATTAGATTTGGTGAGAGAGTTACCTTGAAAAGTAAAATCCAAGGAAAGACTTGTAAACTCTTCACAATTCCAAAAACTGTTTGCAACTAGCACAGCTGGAAGAGTGCAAAAATTGCCCAACCAAACCTCTTCCAAAAATTCCGAAAAAAACTTATTGGAGCTTCTAAATGCCTTGAAGAACTCACTAAAAAATATTCAGATCAAAAAGCCTTCTAAAATGCCTTGGAGAAAATCACTAACTCAAACTCTGAGCATATGGATCTTTAAAACAAGCAAACTCTCTGGTGTTGCCTTTACTGTTATAATCCACACTCCAATTAAATCTTCCAAAATCTCCAATCTATAAGCAGGAATAAGAGAGGATATTTGTTTTGGTGGTTTTAGGTAGGGAAGAAGAAGAAAAGAGCAAAGCTTTCAACACATGAATGCAACGCTTGTAAAAGGTTTTGGAAGGAATTATGATAGAATCTAATTCTTTACAAATAGTGTGAGCCACTGAATATCCTAACCTCTATATTTATATAGAGAGAGAGGATGGGGTGATTCCAACTAGGCATCATACCTTCCTCATGAGTGGTGGGTGGCCACTTGCTTGCCAAGGTGGCAAGCTTGAATTTCGAATCACATTTGAATTTTATGTGCATTTTAATTTAATTCGGAATATAATTTCAGATTAATTAAAATGTCAACTCAAATGAACTCTTCATTTGAATTTTTCCTCCAAAATTCATTCTTCCTATTAATTAAATTAAACTCTCTAATTTAATTAATTAACCTTTGATTTAACTCTTAAGTCAAACTAGCTTAACTTGATCAATTGATGGTCATGTTGGCACCAAATAATTAATTTCTTAATTATTGATTTAATTTAATTTCTTAAATTAATTGATTAATTTAAAAATTAAATTAATCAAGCCAAAAATAACCTTGAAAATTGATACCATAAAATCGGTCCACTAGGTGTTAGTTTTCTAACACTTACAAAATTTTCACCATTAATTAGGAAACTAATTGGCTTTTGTGTGTGACCCAATAGATTCTATCATTCATTGGACATGAGCTTGCAACTCCTTGTGACTTTTGAATAATTTATATTCATTTTAGTTTAAAACTCCGTTTAAACTAATCGACTCAATTCAATTAATCTCATTAATTGAAGATTACTCAATCTCCATGGTCAATGTCCAACCTCAAGCCTATGGAGCCCAACTAATCAGTCGAAATGAATATTCTGGAGAACTATCAAGCTCTACGTGTACCATGCAAATATGGTCCTTCCATTTTCAATCTCCTAATAGAGGCCTAAGATAAGATATTTGTCGGCTCCTTAACAGTTTTGATATATATCTCTACTCTCAATATTTGATCCTTTTATGTGGCCTCTTCTTTAGAAAACTTCTTTTTCAAATTGTCACACCACTTTGTGCAAGAATTTCTAGGAATCGATCTTTATAGAATACATAGGAGATGTACTTGTCATTTATAACAGTAAGGAGTTGGATTCTATCTTGGATATCAAAAACCTCCATGCCAAGTAGCTCATACCCAATCTAAATCCAAAATACCCACTAGGCGGTCAAGGTAGAGTGAAACCATGAGGACTTGACACAAGGTTACCATGGATCCTCATGTCAGAGGACTAATGATATGCACTAGCATAAGTAGAAATATTAGCCACTACCGACTTACCACTACGGCTATCTAGTGGATTCTCCGATAGGTCTTTAGTACCTTATTCTCTAACAAGCACCTACTAACATGCACTCGTATCTCAAATAGTTGCTCATAAAATGAAGCAATAGCCAACTCTTAGATTTATGCATCATTAATGTAAGTTTATCTAGATCTTAGATGCCTCGTCTCTTAAGATCCTATGACTTGAAAGATTTGAAATCACGATCATGTGAGACTTATTCCATGGTCACCAATTCTAGTCCTATAATCATAGGTGATCAAAGGGCTTCATCTAAATGCAAGTGAAGTGAAATAAAGCATATGGTGAAGGTGACCATATGAAAAATATGATTCAATCAAGATTGTATCATAAGTGAAATAGTTTATAAAACTAATCAAATTGGCTTGCATGGTACTATTCCAACAATCCCCCACTTACACTAAAGCTAATTTTCTATGGCCCTAAGTCCTATCTTATCAAGATGTCTTTCAAACTAAATGGAGGAATCCCCTATTGGATTCTTCCATACTAAATCTCTTTAGTATCTTATCAATGTACAAGGTTTGAAAAAGCCCTAACATCTTCTTAGATCTATTTCTATAGATTCATATTCCCAATACGCAGGATACATTTTCCAAATCCTTCAAGGAGAATTGTATAGATAGCCATGCTTTAGTACACTCTAACAATCCTACCTTATTTTCTATGGAAAGGATGTCATTGAAATAAAGCACAATAAACGGTATACTACTCCCACTAGCCTTCTTGTACACACAAGGTTCATACATCTTTTTGACAAAACTAAATAATTTGAATATCCTATCAAAAACTTATCTTATAAGTTTAAGATGCTTATTTGAGTCCATAATTAGATCTCTAGAGTTTGCAAACCTTTTACTCCCTTCCCTTGGAAGTAAAACCTTGTGGTTGCTCCATATAAAGTTTTTCTTCAATGTTGCCATTGAGGAAAGCAGTTTTCACAACCATTTATCATTTCTCATTGTCACAATATATAGCTATGGCAAGTAGAATTTGAATGGACTTAAGAATAGTGACTAGTGAAAAGGTTTCCTCAATATCGATACTAGGTCCTTAAGTATAACCTTTTACCACAAGTCATACCTTAAAAGTCTTTATTCCTCCATCTACTTTAAACGTTTGCTTATAGATCCAATTACAACCAATGAGAACTATTCCCTTTAGTAGATCTACTAAAATCCATACTTTTTTAAGTACGTAGACTCTTTTTTGGATATCTTGGCTTCTAGCCAACGTCCCGAGTCTATGTCCAACATAGCTTCCTCATAAGTCTTTAGATCACTATCTAATTGGCTCATCTCATACTTTAAAGTTGATTCTTGATTTAGTGTGACCTTCTTAGAGGTTGTATGTGAGGCTTTTTCTTTATTTATTTATTTCTACTGCTTGTGAGATTTAATGATCATCATGAACTTTATCAAGTTCAATAATAAATAACTCCTTTTGTATCTTATAGAAATTTCTTGTCCAAAAAGTGGTTGTTCCTTGAAACAAACACCTTTTGTTCCTAAGGATCTTAAAAGTAATAACCCGTAAACTCTCTTGAGTATCCCACAAACTTACACCAGGTAAATCTACTATCCATCTTATCTCCCACTATTCATCTCATATAGGCAGGAGATCCCTAAACCTATAGATAATGATAAAGGGATGCTTCTCCATGCCATATCTCATGTGGCATCTCTGGTACCAACTTTGAAGGCACTACATTTAGTAACTTCATTGCTATCCATAAGGTATATCCCCAGAAAGATACGAGCATATCGAAGAAACCTATCATGGAATGTGCCATATTTAACAAGCTATAGTTTTTTCTCTCGGCTACTCTATTACATTAGGGTGTGCCAGGTGGAATCCATTGTGAGATTATCCTATTCCCCTTTAGATAATCTAAGAATTCGATACTTAAGAATTTTTCCCTTCGATCCAATTGAAGAGCTTTAATATTAAGTGCCAATTGCTTTTTCACTCATTCTTATACTCTTTACACTTTTCAAAGGCTTCAGACTTATATTTCATAAAATACACACATCTGAATTGACTATGATCTTCAGTGAAGGTGATAAAGTAGGAATAACCTCCTTTCCTACTTACTCTTAGTAGTCTACAAACATACATATGGATTAAATCTAAAGGATTTATAGAGCGCTTTGTTTGTCCTACAAAAGGAGCCTTGGTCATTTTTCCTTTCAAACATAATTTACAAGTAGGAAAAACCTCAATGCCACTAACTTTTAGTGTTTTAAGAGCTTCTAAGCTGCTCATTCAATTTTTAGAGACATGTCCAAATCATACATGTCATAACATGGCATCTTCTTGGATATCTAATTTTTCTTACTTCGTTGAAAGTACATTAGTGATGGTTAAGAATTCAATATGCATAATCTATTGTTAAGTCAACCATAAGCAACTAAATAACCCATTCTTTAATGCCATCAATCTCCTATTTGATATAGAAAGATCAAATCCTTCACTATCAAAAACTGGAATTGAAATATTGTTCTCAACAATATATAGTACATGTCAACAAATGTTTAATACAAATATGGAATTCTAAAAGTCTAACTTGTTATACACCTTTGGCTTAGGTAGCAACTCTTGCTCCTTTGCCAAGGCATTGGATCACATCCCCATCACTTAGTATTATTCTTCTTTCTTATTCTTTGTAACAATTTTCAAAGATAAGAACCATATACGATATCATATATTCATGAGGAAAAATTTATACTAAATGCTCTTAATTAAAGTATATACCTTTCTTAAGGGTTATAAGGTAACCCTTGCAAATAGTTTCCAATGGTCTATCTAGCCAGAGTAGAAATGAATAATATCGACTATATCCTCTATAATCTTCTTGACTCCTTCGGATGCCTTTGATAGTTGTTTTCTCTTGGAGGAAGAATATTTTTTCCTTTTATCTCCCTTTCTAGCATCCCTAAGGCCCCATAGACTTGGAAGAGGAAACAAGTGTCAAAAGTTTACCCTTGTCATGGTCGTCTCCTTCTAGGTCAACACTTTGATCAATAAAACTTAGCTAGATATGAGGATCAAATCCTCATGGAGATCATTGTCAATCACTACATCTAAATAGAAAAAGCTTCTCCAAGCCTAATCATCTTTAGACCTTTTGTTGATGACACATGACTTCACATTCATCCTAGCTTCAAAAGTCTCCTTTGACAACATGAACTTCTCATACCTCATTTGCTTTACAAATCTTGCCATCTCCAAATACTTTAACTGAGGTCTATTCATGTGTCCTTGAGATTTTTGAAGTTTATAGATGCCATCATGAGACTAAGTGATAGGACGATCCTAAACCTAAGTCATGAACATTTCACATGTCTCTTGATCTACATTATTCCCAAGGGGATTAGGAGTACTTTGATTTAGGACATATATCCACTTCTAAGAATCTAGAACAATTTTGAGATTAAATAAATTGTGAAAGTTTAGCCCAATTGGTTTATTTGTTTCCAAAAATAACATTGAGTGGAATTTTAAGCCATTCTTGAGATTTTACAAATCCTCAAAGGCTATAAAGAGAATATAAGCTTGTGATTGAATTTGATATTAAAATATGTTTATGGTCTTTCAAGCATATGTTTCTTTTACTATTTTATAAAATCCTTCACCCCCAATAAGAATTTAGGAAATCACATTTTCTAGTGAGAATCAAGACCCTAATAACTTGCAAGTGGACCCCCGTTATGAGTGCCATCCATGAGCAATCAAATGGTATGCCATTTTTCCTAATTGCATCTCATGCAACTCTTGATATATTTTGCCTCACCTTGCATATAGACCCATGTGTAGGTATGCCATCTATACTACTGAGTGTTAAGTCCAACCTACTAATCCTTCTTTATCTCAAGATGACCTCATGACATCCCCCATTTATGAATACCAATGCATAAAGGTTCTTAAGTTTAAGATGCATCTCATGCTAAGTGTATACTCACAGCTTTCCTCCTAAATATGACCCCTGTGTACAAGTGCCATCACATAAAATTGGTAGCATCATCACAGCATGCACTATTGGTAGAAAACTTAGATTAGTTAAAATGCTTTTAATTTGTATCCATTGAGACTTAATATTTGAAAAATACTTAAACATTCTAAATGAAGTATTTTTGCTTGCAAACATCTCATCATTTTTATCTTCTTATTTAGGTTCTATATATCCTAATCATGCATATGTACATCAATAAGAAATGAAAAGCCTAGATAAGTAAATGCGCCTAACATGCTCCTAAGGTGGAATGACCATGAGCCAAACTAAGTGGTGCACTTAAAGCCATATGTGCAACATTTAGTTAATTTTAGGTGGGTTGATTAAATCTAGCTATTACATGAGTGCATCTCATACATTCATGGGTTTTAAAAAATCTCCATGCCTCCAATGGACTCTTAGCCTCCATGCAACATTTACATAAATAAGAAATCCTCACTCCTAGTATTTCTACTCTTATAACTTTTACAAGATATAAAAAAGAGGCATGTAAGCCACATTTAATACAATCCATTTCAACAGCTTGAGATAAATAAAATCAATGTTAAAGATTCATGATCATCCCTATTCATTCATCATCCATTCAACAATTAAATAAATAATAAACAAATCTAGAATTAACAATTAATTCCAAAAATTAAATATTTATCTCATAAATAATTAATTGGTCAAGCAAAAATAAGCATAACCATTATGCATCTTATTTTTGCAACAATTGGGTATCAACTTTAACAAGATTTAAGAAGCAATCAAAATTGTTAAATACTTGTGCATCTATTATGTGTGAAATAAAACATGTTTAGTCACTAAAGGAACACAAAAATTGATCAAAACCCATCCAACCCAAAACTAGGCGCTACTATCCCAGCCTAGTAGCAAATGTGCACGTTGCCTAACTGGTGCCTAGCTAAACATGGCTATTTACCCTACTTTTGGGTTTACACCAAGTCAACTTATTTTTTGTTCAACTTCTGTGCGCCAAAAAATTTAGGAAACCTACTAAACATCAAATCACACATTATAGAAGAAATTTCAATTCTAAAACACCTTTTAAAACTAAAATTTCAAGTGTCCAAACATGCTTCAAAAATTAAGTTTAAGTGAGAATCAAATTCACCAAAAATCTCTGACCAAACACCAATCTCATTAGATCTAAAATTGACCAAAACCCTTTCAGCCATAAATCAATATGCTATAACAACATATAACATCAATTAATACCAAATCAACGTTCAACATTAATCACTATGAATTGAATCATACTCAAATATGAATTAACACTTAAACTACATAAAAGAATTCAAACAGTTCATCAAGCAATTAAGCCACATGCATCATCAACCAAACACTCCAATCCATTATTCGGATTATGTATTTGGTGATATTGATCAATTCATCACATGAATCAACCATCCAAAGAAAATTCAAACCTAAGCATGATTTAGACTCTAGTACCACTTGAAAGCAAGTAAGGCACTAGGATCCAATTATCGAAATTTCCAACAACATGAAATTAACTAGTGCTTACAAGCACACCAAAGATCAAATCATGCTAGGGATTCATATTTGTTAAGAGAGTTACCATGAGAAGTAAAATCCAAGGAGAAACTCGTGAACCCTTCACAATTCCAGACATTGTCTACAACTAGCATAGCTAGAAGAGTGCAAAAACCACCCAACCAAAACTCTTTCAAATACTCCAAAAAAAATGAATGGAGCTTCTCAACACCTTTATGAACTCACTACAAAAATTTTAGATCAAAAAGCTTTCTGGAATTCCTTGGCGAAAACCACTAAGTCAAACTCTTAGCAAGTGGATCTCCAAAACAAGCAAACTCTCTTGTTTGACTCTGTTGTTATAATCTACACATCAATTAAATCTTCCAAAATCTCCAATCTATAAGCTGGAATAAGAGAGGATATTTTCTATGGTGGAGGTAAATTTTAGGAATGGACGAAGAAAAATAGAGCAAAGATTTCAACACATGAATACAGTGCTTGCAAAAGGTTTTTAAAAGGAATTGTGATAGAATTTGATTCTTCACAAATAGAGTGAGTTGTTGAATATCCTCACCTCAATATCAATATATAGAGAGATAATGGTGTTATGCCAGATAGGCATCACACTTTTCTCAAGGGTGGTGGACGACCACTTGCTTGCCAAGTTAGCAAGCTTGAATTTCAAATCACATTTAAATTTCATGTGCATTTTAATTTAATTTAGAATGTAATTTCAAATTAATTAGAATGTCAGCACAAATGCACTCTTCATTTGAATTTTCCCTCCAAAGTTCATTCTTCCCATTAATTAAATTAAACTCTTTAATTTAATTTATAAACATTTGACTTAACTTTTAAGTCAAACTAGCTTAACTCTTAAGCTTAATTTGACCAATTGATGGTCCTATTGGCACCAAATAACTAACTCTTTAATTATTAGTTTAATTTAACGCTTTAAATTAATTAATTAACTTAACACTTAAATTAATCAAGCAATGATCTTGAAAATTGATACCATAAAATCAATCCACTAAGAGTTAGTTTACTAACACTTAGAAAATTCTCTCCATCAATTAGGTAGCTAATTGGCTTTTATGTGTGACCCAAGAGGTTTACCATTCATTGAACATGGGCTCACAGCTTCTTGTGACTTTTGAATATCTTATATTCATTTTAATTTAAAACTCCCTTTAAATTAATCAACTCAATTCAATTAATCTCATTAATTGAAGAGTACCCAATCTCTATAGTCAATGTCCAACAAGCCCACAGAACCAACTAATTGGCCAAAATGAATATTCTAGAGAACTATCATAGCTCTATGCATACCATGCAAATGTAGTCCTTTCATCTCTTATCTCCCAAAAGAGGCCTAAGACAAGATATTTGTCAAGTCCTTAATAGCCTTGATACTATGCCTCTATTATCAATGTTCAATCCCTTGTGTGGCCTCTTCTTTGAAAAACTATTTTTTCAAATTATCACACCACCTTGCATAAGAATTTCTAAAAATCGATTATTATAGAATACATAGGAGATGCACTTACCATTCACAACAACGAAGAGTCAGATTCCATCTTCAATCTCACAAACCTCCATGCTAAGTAGCTCATATCTAATCTCAACTGGAAAGACCCAGTAGGTGGTCAAGAAAGAGTCAAAGCATGATGACCAGACACAATGTTACAATGAATCCTCATGTTAGAAGACCAATGAAATGCACTAGCATAAGCAAGAGAATTAGCCACTATCGATTTATCTCTATGCTTATCTAGTGGATTTTTCTATAAGTTTTTAGTGCCTTATTCTCTAACAGGCACCTACTAACATACACTCATATCTCATATAATTGACTATAGAATGAAGTAATATCCAACTCTTGAATTTATGTATCGTTAGTACAAGTCTATTCAAATCTTAGATGCCCCATCTCTTAAGATCCTATGACTTGAAAGATTGGAGATCACGACCATGTGAGACTTATTCCATGGCCATCAAACCAAGTACTGTAGTATTAGATGATCTAAAGGTTTCATACAAATGTGAGTGAAATGAAATAAAGTATAAGATAAAGATGGCCATATGAAAAATATTATTCAATCAAGACTATACACGAGTGAAAGAGTTTACAAGGCCAATCTAATTGGCTTGCGAGGCATTATTCCAGCATTGAGGAGTCAAGTGAAGGTTGTACACTTTATTTTTGAAGAATTGACAAAGGTTATTGATTCTTCTACCTAAATCTATCTTTATGGCATAAAATAGATTGTTGTGCATAGTGATCCATGATATTTTTCACATGATGAAATTATTTTAAATTCCACTGTGCAATTGGATCCTTGTGTTACTATATACTTCATTAGGAACACAAATCCATAGAGATAGATTAAAGAGGATGTTGTGCCTCTCCCAATCTACATATATTGATAAGATACTAAAGAGGTTTAGTATAGAGAAATTCAAAAGAGGATACCATCTCATGAGATATGGCATTCATCTCTCTAAGTTTGTGGCCTCTAAGGCCAACAAAGAGAAAAAGAGAATGTCCCACATACCTTATGCATTTACCATTAGAAGCATAATATATGCTATAATATGTACAAGATCGAATGTAGCTCATGCTCTAAATATAATGAAGCACTACCAATCCCAACCTAATAAAAGTCAACGAAAAGTTGAAAAAATAATTCTTAAGTACTTAAAAAAACTTAAGACTTGTTTTTAGTATACAGCGAAGGAGAATTGAAATTTAAGAGGTTTTTGGAATCTAGATTCTAATCCAATGAAGATGACCTCAAATCCACTTTTGAATTCATATTTTGCCTTAGTAGCAGCATAGTGAATTGCAAGAGTTCCAAGCAAGACACCATGGCCAATTCAACTATTGAGGCAAAATATATTACACTATCAAACATCACAAAAAATAGTGTTTAGATGAAAAACTTCATCCACAAGTTGGATAAAGTGCCTAACATTGACAAATAGTCGGTCATTATCTTTTTTGACAATAATAGAACCATTATGCAAGCAAAATAACGAAGATCTCATTATTGATCTAAGCATAAATTAATGCATAATCATTTGATCTGTGAGATCATTGATAGAGGCAATAGTTGAGTGGAAAAAATTGCCCCAGAAAAGAATATAGTAAATCCACTATCTAAACCCCTAAACACAAAAGGTCTTTAAGGCATCTTGAGAAGATGAGCTTAAAAGCTCCGAAGAATTATCTTTAAGGCAAGTAGGAGATTGTTGGAATAATATCTCACAGCCAATTAGATTGGTTCGCATCACTACTCCATTTGTGATTCAATCTTAATTGAATAATATTCAATAAAATGGCCATCTTCATCTTGTGCAATTTATTCTTCACATTCATTTGGTTGAAGCTTTTAAATCATACAAAAATATGGGACTTAGTCACTTATATTACGATAATTATGAAACAACTCCATATAGTCATGATTTTAAATATTTCAAGTTATATAATATTATGAGATAGGACATCTAAGATTCGAATAGGCTGGCACTAGTTATGCATACTCCAAATAGTTGGATATTGCCCTATTTTATGGGCAATCTATGTATGACACTGATGCATGCTAGTAAGTGCTTGTTAAAGAACAAGTTCACTGAAAACTCGCTTAGATCATCCATAAGGTATTCAAAGTATGTTGTTAGTAATGGGAAATTCTCCAACTTACAATATGGCATATGATTAGTTCTTTGACTTAAGGTTCCATGATAAACTTAATTTAAGTATTTGCAATTTGATTTTATCCCGACTACATAGCCGGTCATTTGGGGCTTAAGTTAAGCACATGCTAACTAAGTATGGAAGTTGGTGAGTTCCAAGAAGAGATCTACTTTGCTCATTTTGAAAAATTAGTTGATCTTCAATGTATTCTAAAATAATTGGCTCCAAGAAATCCTTACGCAATGTAGTATGATAATTTGGTAAATGATTCTTCCAAAGATGAGGTCAGAAATGGAAATCGAACATCAAGAATAGATATATAGGCATCGAGGATTTAGAACATCAAGAATCCTAGATTCTCTCAACAACTCCCTTTCCTCCAAATTTCCTCACCTCCACCACATTTTTCCTTCATCTTCATTCTATTACTACTATTGCATTGAGGATTTAGAATGTCTTAAAGTGTATGGATACCTTTAGAGGTACTGTATTTTGAGTGTTGATTGTTGGTAAACAAGGAAGATCACTTGAAGAAGAGTTCTTCAAAAGGTGGTTGAAGGAGATCCAACTGACAATATTGGTCAATTGGAGGCCAACTTTTATTGTAGTAAAGCCACAGCTTGGAGGATTTTAGAGGCCAAAAGTTTCTACTCTTGGTGGCCAATGAGTGGGAAGAAGAGTCCAACTATAGAGGAGTGGGAGATCTTCATTAAAGAGGCTTTTTTTTGAAGATCCTCAAGTTGATTTTTAGAAATCAACCAAGGTACTTCTCATTCTTGTTAAATTCATAATAATGGCATAATGTAGATCCTTTGGTGTAGTATTGCAATTCACTTTTCAAATTTTAATTTTCTATGGTGAATAGATCCTTACCTCACTACTACCTTCACGTCATGCTCAACTTAGATGAAGATATTAAAGTCACATATAGCACTAGGATCTAATTATCAAAGCAAAAAAATGCTAAAATAAATAGGCTACATATGAAGCCAATGATCTAAACATGCCATAGATTCAAATTTGGTATTAGGATTACCTTGATTTGCTCAAAATCCAAGGAAACTAGGAAGAAGCTTTCAACTCCTTGAATCTATCTCTTAGTGGCACAGTAACTTCAGAGCAACTGTTGACCAATCAAATTACTTTTCCTCCAGCTAAAAATTTTACTAGAACTCATCAACACCTTTATAGATATATAGTCCAAAATTCAAATGAAACAAAAAATGAGAAGGCTTTGTAGAAATGCCTCTAAGCAACTGTAAAAAACATAGGATCTCTAAAAGGCTAGCAATCCAATTGTCGTACCTCTAATGATAAAATCCATACACTGATGTACAATTCAATTTTTCTCAATGTCAACTGGAGAACAAAGAGAAGAAATGCAAGGATGACCACTTGATTTGGAGATAAGAGATGAAGAAAGTGAAGTTTCAACACATGAGGCAACACATGGAAAATTTAAGGGAAAATTAGAGATTCTAATCTTAGATCTAGATTGCTTGTGTATCACATCAAGTGGCTACTCCCTTCACACTCTATATCTACATATAGAGGAAGGATGGTGTGATGCCAAAATGGCATTACACCTTTCTCAAGTTGGTGCCATTTAGCTTGCAAGTTGAATTTTATTTGCATGTGAATTTTATGTGCATTCGAATTTAATTTGGAATCTTCGTTTCATCTCATGAAATGTCATCCAAATAAATTCGAATGCCATACCAAATGAACTCTTCATTCAAATTTTCCCTCCAAAATAAATTCTTCATTTTAATTGAATTAAATACTTTAATTTAATTAATTAATCTTACTTAACTCTTAAGTCACTTTGCTTAACTCTTTAAGCAAGTCATTGTTAACTTAACTCCTTAAGTTAACTTGATCAATTGATAGTTATGTGGCACCAAATAATGCACTCCATAATTCATTGGTCTTAATTTGACTCCTTAAATTAATTAGATCAATTTAACAATTAAATTGATCAAGTCAAAATGACTACAAGTTGCATCAATTGCTTAACCTCCAAAATTGGTCATGAATGAATGTTTCTAACTTTTAGAAAATTCTCTTTCATCAAGTAAGAATTGCAATTAGCTTTTGTGTATGACCCATTAAGTTTTACTATTTATTGAACATGGGCTCAAAACCCTTTATGACTTATAGAATATCAAATATTCATATTAGTTTAAACTCTTTTAAACTAATGACTCAATTCAATTAATCTCCATTAATTGAAGAGTATCCAATCTCCATAGTCGATGTCCAACCTTAAGCCTATGGAATCCAACTAATTGGCCGAAATGAATGCTTTTGCAGAGCCATTCTAGCTCTACACATACCATGCAAATTCAGTCCTTCCATCTCCTATCTCTTGAAAAAAGCTTAGGGTGAGATATTTATAGGTTCTCTAATAGCCTCGATACTATGTTTCTATTCCCAATGTTTGATTCCCCTTTATGACCTTATCTTTTGAAAACTCATTTTTCCAAATTGTCATACTACCTTGTGCAAGGATATCTTGGAATCAATCATTATAAAATATATAGAAAATGTGCTCGCCCTTCACAACAACAAGGAGTTGGATCCCATATTGGATCTTACAAACCTCTATGTCTAAGTAGCTCATGCCCAATCTTTACCTGAATGATCAATTACATGACCAAGAAAGAGTCAAAACATGAGAACCTAAACACAAGGTTACCATGGATCCTCTGGTCAAATGACTAATAATATGCACTAACGTAAACTATAGAACTTTCCACTATCGAATTACCACTACGACTATGTAGTGAATTCTCTGGGCAGGCCTTAAGCAAACTTGTTCTCTAACAAGCACCCACTAACATGTACCCATATCTCGTATGGCCTTGCTTATGAAATGGAGCAATATGCAACCCTTAGATTTATGCATCGTTAGTGGAAGTGTATCCAAATTTTTGATGCCATGTCTCATAGGATCCTACGACCTAGAAGATTTAAAATCACGACTATATAAAACTTGTTTCATGATCACCACTCAATGTGTGACTAAGTCCCATAGTTTTATGTGGCCTAAGGGTTTTAATCAAATACTAGTAAAGTAAATATAAGCATAAGATGAAGGTGGCCATTCACAACAAGAAAACATCCCTTCACTAATGGAAAATTTATGATGAAAAAGATTTTGTCATGGTTCAAAGACAATTGTGATGAATTTTTTATGGATTACTAACAAACTAACTAAAATGAGCAAAAATATATATTAGTTATAATACTTGTGATGGATATAAAGAATATATATTGATATGAAGATTGCATCATAAATTTTTTAACTTCAATATGATTTTTCGATCCCTGATAGAAATTCCATCATAAAATTAAATTTGTGACTCACTTTATTTTCATCACAAACTAATCAGTGATAAAAGATATACTAATGAATTTGTGAAATAAATCCGTCATAAATTTAATGAGAAATATCATTCTATGATGGATTTATTTCTAAATCCGTTAGTATATGCTTTATTACTGATTCATTAGCGATAAAAATAAAATGTGTCACATAACTGATTTTGTGATGGAATTTCTATCACAAATTGAAAATTCATATTTAGGTTCGGGGTGTAAATGAGTCGAGCTCGGCAAAAATTGTAGGCTCAAGCTCAAGTTTGAGCTCAATGAGCCTGTTTTCAAGGGCTCGAGCTCAAAATACTGAGCTGAAGTTCGAGCTCAAGTTGGCTCACTAGAAAATTTTAAATTAAATAAAAATATTAAATTATTAATACATTATAATTATTTAATAATAATTAATAAAATAATTTAAATTATAGTTATAAATAAAATATATATTATAATGATTACTGTAATGATATAAATTATAATATATTATAATTATTTAATCATATATAATAAATATTTAAAATTAAGAAAAAAATTAAATTATTAATATATATACTAATTATTTAATTAATATACAATAAATATTTCAAATTAGGAAAAAAATTAAATTATGAATATATATTAATTATTTAATTAATATACAAAAAATATTTCAAAATAGGAAAAAACTCATGAACCGGCTTATAAACTTTCAAACAACTAAAATAAAGTTTGAGCTCGAGACGAACTATAATTGAGCCGGCTCGACTCATCAGCCTTGTGAGCCAGCTCGACTCATCTTACAATCCTAATTTAGGTTATAAAATTTATGACAAACTCTTCATATCAATATCTAGTTTTCATATCCATCACAAGTATCATAATTAATATATACTTTTGCTCATTTTATTAAGTTTGTTTGTAATCTATAAAAAATTTATCACAATTGTTTTTAAACAGTGACAGAACTCTCTTCATCATAAATTTACTGTTAGTGAAGGTGTTTTGTTGTAGTGATTTAATAAGTATCATTCAATCAAGATTGTATTATAAGTAAAAAAAATTACATGCCAATATAATTGACTTACGAGGCATTATTCCAACATATATATATTTCAAATTCCCAAAATTATGAAATGTGTATTTGAACTTTTATGTTTTGCCCCACCCCTTTCCACAGTCTTATTTTTGAATTCATCCTTAGTTACTGGGGTGCAAACTAGTTCGTTGAAGTCCAAGTAATTCCATCTCTTTACGATCAAGGATTTTGATCCAACATCTTACTCTCAAGACTGTTAAATACCTCCACTAGCACAAGGCAATACCAAAGTAATGGGATTAAATACACATAGCTCCCCTGCAAAATTTGAAATTACCACAAAATTCCATATGTAAAAAATAGAGTCTAATTACCACCATGTGTTTTGTCAAAATTGCCACCATACCCCCAGGTGGTGGACATGCACTAACTGTGTGGGTAGGAATAGCAATTTGCCTATGAATTGTCCAAAATGCTCTCCAAGGGTCTAGTTGGCCCTTTTTTAATATGAAGTTTAAAAACTAAAAAATAAAATTAAAAATGCAAAAAAACATAAAAATGCATAAATACATATATATAATATGTATACATAATATATAAATATAAACATGTATTTATACATATGCATTATATATATGCCCACACCCACCCCCTAAAATGCCTGTATGCCCCACCCCCACCCATCCTACTAGGTTACCATGGCAAGCCAGTGCTAGCCATGGCAACCATGAGCCAAGGAGCCAGCGGCCACTTGAATTTGGCCATGGCTACCTCGGCCATGGTGGCTAGTCGTAGGGAGGGGAGGATGTACCATTTTTTTCCCTTTCTTTTTGTTTAATTTTTATTTTCAATTTATTTATTTTTGATTTAAATTTAATTAAATTTCTAATTTATTTATTATTTTAGGAGGAGATATTTTTTATTGTAGTAGTCAAATCAATATTTTTTTGTTAAGTTTTGAAATGAAAATGAAATTGAGTAATTTTTTTATTTTTAAAATAATTATAAATATATATTATGTCTATATATAATATATGTATGTATATTTTGAAAAATGGAAGTTTTGGGGTGAAAATTAGGATATGTTTGATTGTGTTTTTTCAAAACAATTTTAGAGTTTAGGGTTTTTAATTTGTAATTTTAAAAAATTAATTAAATTATTTTAGATACATTTATTATTTTAATACTATTGAGTATATAATTTGAGAGAAAATTGTAAGGGGGTTACACGACACATTTTTTTTTTCCAAAAGGACAATTCTGTTTCTTCATATTTTTTCTCACAGAATAATATTGTTGGTGCAAGTGAGCCACTTTTTTGAAACACAAGATAATAAGCAGACTTCATTTTTAATACAAGAGATTTTGTGGCAATTTTGAATTATGCAAAGGGATAATATACATTTAGCCCAAGGGGATAATATGCGTTTAGCCCCAAAATAATGCAATATCCTTTTTGCCAACGGTAGATGGCAGGTGGTTCCCTCCTGTCACGCTTTGAATGTGATTGCTTGGAAGTGGGTCTTCAAGACTGAAAGAGAGTCAGATACTTCAATAGATGAATATAAAGTAAGGTTAGTTGCTGAGGATTCCATAAAAACCTTAGTGTTGATTTTAATGACACTTCCAATCTAGTGGTGAAGCTTGCTACAATTCAACACTTACTCTCAGCTGTTGTGTCTAATAAATGATTTGTTTCTCAACTTTCCATTTCTAATGCATTTTTACATGATAAACTAGATAAAGTGGTGTTAATAAAACAACACCAAGCCTCGTTGACTCTAGTAAGCTTCATTATGTCAGCCAAATCTTTCTATTTATGGGTTGAAGTATGCTCCTTTTATGTGGAACAAGTGTCTTGCTGATACCTTGATTGCATTTGGATTTCTTCGTTCTAAGGCAAGGACTTCCTTGTTTTTTCTATTAGTCAAAGTTGGTGCTTAATTATTCTATCTTATTTATGTTAATGACATTTTGGTGTTGGGATTAGATCCACATCTTGCTGGTAACTGATTAAGCAACTTTAACGTAAGTTTGCGGTTGGAGACTTGGATGGCTCTCCTAATTTTTTGGGAACTTAAACTACTTAGCATTCAAATATTGGTGCACTATTATCATAATCTAAGTATATTGAAGATATGTGCCGAACACTCATGGAAACCTCCTATGGGTTACCTACTCTAGCCATGCTACAGATAAATTGGTAGCTGATTCTTGACCGTCATTTCACGATCATACCTTGTACCGTAATGTCATGGTTGATTACGATGCCTCACCTTCACTAGTCTCAACATTGCTTTCTCTACTAACAAAGTCTCTCATTTTATGCACAATCCCCTTGAGGCACTTTGGGCAGTGGTTAAGCGCATCCTGAGCTACTCGTAGGCTACATTACAATATGGGCTCCTTAATTCTTGTAATTCTGGTCATTATCTATGTAGTTGTTCAGATTTTGATTGGGCCAGTTCTTTGAACGATCATGAGTCAAGCACTAACTTTGCGGTCCATCTTGGTAATAACTTGGTGTCTTAGGTTACGCACAAGCAATGTGCAATATCTTGCCCCTCCTCTAAAGCAGAGTACCAACTCTTACTTCTTTGGCTTGTGAGATTATTTTACTACTGTCCATGCTGAAGGAGATTCGTTTTCCAACTATTTAGTCCCCAATTTTGTGGTGTAATAATTTGTTTGTCACTTATTTTACAATAAATTTCGTGTTTTATCCACATACTAAGTGTATGGAGATTGACTTCCATTTTGTTCGAGATAAAGTTCATGAGGAGTCTCTTACATGTATATAAGTTCTCATTATCAAGTAGGTAGCAGATTTTTTCTCACTAAGCGTAGTTCAAAATCTGATTTCAGACATTACCGGACAAATTGATTGTGTGTTCCCCCATTCAACTTGAGAGTGCAAGGGATATTAGTGTTTGAATATAAATAAGGGTCTAGTTATGATTGTATACCCCAATCACTACTTATCTTTCCACTTATATATATATATATATACTATAATCATTGTGGCACTCCACCCCTGCATGCATAAAAAATTAAAAATTTACATCATCTATATGATTCACTAAACAAAAATATCATTAAAATATATTGTAGTATTTAAATAGAATTTTATATGATTGGTTTTTGTGGATTGTGGTAGGGAAAGTAAAAGAAGTGGAGGGATGAGAAAATCGGCAATATATATAGTGTAAGATTTCTTTTCTTTATATATGTTGTGTGTATATATATATATTACATTCAATAATATTGTGAAATTGCGATTATGTCACATACATGATACGGAATTATATATACAGATCTTGGCGTCGCCATAATTAGCAGGACGAAGTGACGGGTTTAAAAAAACTTCCAATTTGTTTTTTATCCTCGTGGAACAAGTCGCATATGCTTTTTCTTTGAATTAGCCCTTTTTGTCTTTTTCGATGTTCTAGTATTCATATATCATCATATTGATGCCACTTCCGCCAAAAGGTAGAAACCCCACTTGATTTGTTTCTAGTTTGAACCAATCAATAAATAAATAAAAATGTTGCCTGGAAATTATAAGCCATAAATTATAGCTTTCACCCTAAGAACCTCCCCGGCCCCGGCCCCACCCCCACCCCCACCCCCCCAACATAGTTCAATTAGGTTTAATTTTCGGCATGTCAATTGAAATAACCCCGACAATCCTATACAAGCGAAAGGGTTGTTAGTATTTAAATTTACTATTTATTCATGTCCCCATAGGTTTCTTAGACATAGATACAAAGATTTGATGTTGCGTAATCAGTTTTCCATAAATATTTTTAGCATACGCATGGTCATTAAAGTATGTGTTCCATATTTTAGATCTTTTAAGAATATTTATTTACTAACTTCATTATTGGAGATCTGTTTTTTTCTTTCTTGTTAGAACTTTTAACAACCCCAGCTAGCTAGTTTATTGATTTCAAATTTAAAATCCCACCATTGGACATATTTGTGTAGATTCAATATATGATGCGACACCCTACATCTGTATCCTCTAATTGATTAAAGAATATAACTATGGTAAATCCCAAATCACTTTCTGTTTGCTTTACTGTGCTTTTGTATTGGATAAATTACACCCTCCAGCCTCTAGGCACATCAGTAAATGAACAAGCTCTAAACTTTATATTACAGAAGAAGAATCGCAGGAACGAGGACTATAAAAAAAAAAAAAAAAAAAAAATTGCAGGAACGAGGATTCCATCCCCAAGAAGGAAAAAAAAACACACGAATTTCAACTTGGATTAATTACCAGCATGGACACATGGCACACGTAATCATGAACTTTTAAAAATAACCAAAATGCCTCACTATGTCTTCTTTTAATGGCGTTTATCTTCAGCAAAATGTTGCATTTTGCAAGGACACATTTTGAAGCCCGTCGTGCCTCATTAACTAGTCTGTTACATCTTGTCTAATGACCTGCATGCATGCATGCATTATAAAATCAAATATCCAATTATTTTACAGTACATAAAATCGACCTGGGTTGTCCAAGTTTATGACCTGTTAACATGTTCATGACTTAGCGGGAGCCTTTGCAATAGTTTTTTTGAAGTGATTTTCAATTTTTAGTCGAATTTTTCAGGTTTCCTATGGGTAAGAAAGAAAATACTTTTTTAGAGATAGTAATCGCTATCTAATAAATTCAAGGATTCCAGTATAAATGAAAGAAAAAAGGAATGATATCATTATAAGATCCTAATCTCAAAACAAAAGGAAGGGGGGATATGGCGAAATCGGTAGACGCTACGGACTTAATTGAATTGAGCCTTGGTATGGAAACCTACTAACTGATAACTTTCAAATTCAGAGAAACCCCGAAATTAATAAAAATGGACAATCTTGAGCCAAATTAATTTGAAAAGTAGTATTCAACCTTGAAAAAAAAAAACTAAAATCACTCATCACATAATTATTTAAACCTTTAATGGTACTTTTCAACTTTTTACCAAACCAAACGTAACAATCTCTTACGTCATCGTTCCCTGATACTTTTTAGTGCGTGCTATTCTCAAACAATGTCAATATTTACCAAAATTTTTCAGTTTTCTAAATTAAACAAAATTAAGTGGATGCAAGAACCCATAAAAATTGTTCACATTAATTTCCATGTTAATTTGCAAGGAGAAATTAAGGTTTGCTAGCTTTTTACTATGAAATATAATGTTGTACAATGAGCTGGACAGATCTGGAGAGATATGAATTAATTAATGGAGAAAAGATGGGGAGAAGAAAGAGCATGTTTGTTGTATTGCATTTTACTTCCAGCTGGCAGATTACATGGTACAAAATTACTTTGTTTTTGGCCTGTTTTGGTCTCACTGTATCATTACACACTAATGGCCAAAATCATGTGAAAAAGAAAAAAGATCAAACATTTTTGACCGTGAAATGTCACTTCCCTGGACTTCGTGGATAATAATACAGAAACAAGGCGAACAGAAAGGGATGGAGGGGGAGGAGACATGATGCATAATAATGGGGGAATCGATGCATGCAGCGAGAGCCGCACCCTACGTACTGTGGGACACTTCACTTGCCCTAGAAAAGGCCAAACTATACTAAAAAACAAATGGGAGAAATGACAGTTCCTTTGCCCTTCTAAATACGCACCCCCCACCCCCACCTCAATCCCATTCTCAAGAATAATTATAAAACGATATCTACATTATGTCCAGCATGTATATGTGTTCTTCGATTGTTCCCCTCTCAAGTTTTTCCACTCTTCTTTCAATTTTTTTTTTTCCTCTTCCGACAAACTCCATCATTCAAAGCTGGACTAGCTACGTTTAAAACATATATGAATTAGTTATTAAATGAAAATACAATTGACATTATACAATAAAATATTGATGTCAATGTCGACGTTGATGGCAATATTAAATAATTAAATACAATATAAAAATTCATAATTCAAGATGCGAGCAGAGCATATATAATGCTAGACAAAGAAATTTGCGTAATGGTAAGAAATTTATTAAGTTAACGAGAATTTAGAATCACTAACTAGCATATGTTTTTTGTTGAGCAAAAAATTTAATTATTAAGATAAACCATTAAGAATGTATACTTACATTTAGATGGTTCTACATGTGAATGTTGGGATTACATACGTGGTAAATGTGACTTGACTTGTTTTAGAGACCAAGAATTCTTGATCATGTTTAATCACTCCTGTATATTATATGCTATGTGTAGCTAGGTCTTTGTAGGTATTATATATGCCTATATTATTATGGTAAAGGGTGGTCAAAGTCCCATAATATGTATCATGAGGACCCCTGAAGCATGTTAAGAAGACGGAGAGACAGACGTCTTGCCTTTGTGTGGTCAGTTTCCTAATCTCCTCAGGGCAGATATGGTATCAGCTTTTGCCGGGTCAAACTGATATTCAGGACAACAAAACAAATTGACGGAGAATCTCCTAAAAACCATGCCCGTCTGCGTACTGATTTTTCAAGCACTAAGATTAATTAATACTTAAAAAACAAACAATATACATACATATATATATAAATTAGTTTATTTCATGTTCCTTAACTAATCTTCCATCATTAATTAATTAATTAATTCCTCGAGCCACACCACCACCTAGCTCGATTCCTCTTTGGGTCAACTTGTTCAAAACTTATTCTCTAGCCGTTTATATAATTAAGACAATATCTATTTTGCTCAAACAGATCCACGATTCTTGCTAAATTCTTGTCGATGGACTTATGCCGTTAGGAAGATTATCTAACCTAGCTACAAAAACATATACTTTTCTCAAACAAACAATCATTGATTGGTTCTAAATTATTGTCTCCCTTGGCCATTAATTAGCAGCATAATTGTGA
Source organism: Jacaranda copaia (assembly GCA_014898725.1). NCBI lineage: Eukaryota > Viridiplantae > Streptophyta > Magnoliopsida > Lamiales > Bignoniaceae > Jacaranda > Jacaranda copaia. The sequence continues at coordinate 179,704 of JACGDI010003137.1, forward strand.
AGCTAGTTAAGGTTCCAGTTTTTCTTTTATTTGTTTTTTTTTTATCTTTTTTAGTTGATCAATTAATAGTTGTAAACATGTGAAAAACAAGAAGAGACAAAGCATTGCATGATATGAGGGGTAAATGTCTGGGAATGGGCCTACAGGTGTTGTCGTGCTTGGTGTTCATCATCAGTCATTCGAATATGATTGGGTGGAAAAGCAAGTACGGATTAATAGATAGTTAACCCAAAGGGAACAAGATCCTTGCCATTATCAAACCGAGGCTTTTGTCTACCCCGTTGTCTCAAATTGTTGCTGCTTCTTTTTTTTTAATTTCCTTCTTTCATGCAAACAACTGAACATATACATATGTAAAAACTCACAACAAATGCTTTAACCGTCGACGATTAATGTTACACCATGTCAAATTGTATAGAGCTATTTTCCCAGGCAATGACGACAATTTCACGTAAAAAATGTTGCATTATTTTAAAAATAAAGAACCTATATGATCGATTATAATAAATATTGTATGTATTAACTAGAAATACTAAATATTTAATAATTTAAATCTTTAGATAACATAATCAATCAAAGATGATATTAGAGTAAAATGAAATATAACGTTATAACTTCAAATCTCACTTAACCTATTTATGAAGAATAGTTTTACATTATAAGTTTTATCAAAAAAGTATTACCCATTCATATAAGGGAAAGGGAGCTAGTTACAAATATTAAATACTTCGAGCCAAGTATAAAATGATTGTATTTGGACTCGAGTTAGGCTTGTGACTCTGTATATGTGTGTGTATATATATCATATCTTTTGTATTACTAAATATATATGGAGACAAATTATTTAAATAATATATATGCATGTGTATATTACAAATTAGTATGTATATTACGAGGTATTACTAATTCTAAATTCAAAAGAACATAAAATTAAAAACTACATACGAATTAATGAAGATTATATTTTATAAATTAAAATTTGGAGCTTGAATTTCAACTTAAAATAACTCAAAGTTCACTTAAAATTTTAAATTTAATCAACTTTAATTGTGCTCCAAAAAAACTAGGTTGATCGTGTTTAATGGTTTCAAGCTCAAACTTGAGCTTAAGATTTCCTCCTAAGCGTGACTAGGCCAGATTGCATACCTAGTCATTCCTTTTCAATGTGTAAACTTTTAAATGAGGTGGTTATTCGAAAAAATGAATTACTTAAGGAGTATTTGAGTGAGGTTGTAAGCTTTGGAAAACATTTCATGAAATATTTCACAACTAATATAGAATTCAAATTGTTTGATAATTTGTTTCTTTTTGAAAAGAAAAAAGAGTTTATAAGATTTTAAAATAAAATGATAAGAACTTATAAGCTCTTTCAAGAAAAGAAAGGAGATCCTAACTTATTTCAAGGTCTTGAAAAGCTTCTTTAATTTTAATTATAAAATTGACTTTAATTAATAACATTTTATAAATATCCAAATAGTTTAATAATTTATTTTAAGAATAATACTTAGTATCTTATAAGTTCCTCTTGATACAAATGAAGTGCATTAGATTGATGTTTGAATAATGACTAAATCAAGTAGCATATACGTTAGCCAATCTGAAACTACATACATACATGATTTACTTCAAGAATTTGCACACAACTACTCTTTGGCAGACACAGATGTCATAATTATGTGAAATATTTTACGAAGATGCGCATTTAGTTGGTCCATAATCTTGAAATATACCTGAGAATCAGCAAATGTTGTCGTCTCCTCATTTTACTCAAATATTGTAGAGGTGATGACTTAATATCGATCAATGTTAATAAAGTTAAGAATTGGTTTTATATAATTAATTCCACTTTTATATATATCCTATAATAATTTTTAATGAACATCCTAAATGAAGCTCGCGCGCGCACGCACACCTATATATATGTATGTATAATTATGGAACAAGATCGTACCATAACTAATGGACTCATATTTAATGACAATATATAATTTTTCATTTTATCATTATCACTCTTAAATTGAAATATTTTAATCTTTAAACCTCTTCCTACTAATTTGTGATAACCAACTGATCCGTGAATATATGGATCAGAACCTCTATTTCC
>JACGDI010003137.1:188833-495751 GCA_014898725.1 Jacaranda copaia
AGCCCCAAGACTCAAGTCTTTAAGCTTCAAGTTCTTGTTGCGATGACGTATTGCCACCGCAAAGGTCCTATACTTCTTTAAAGTATCAAGTCATCAAATTCTTTGATCTTGGAGTCAAGGTTTGGGTTTCAAAGAAATTTCGTAGTATCTTTTACCAAGTCAAGGGATACTACACCATATATCCAAGAACAAGCTTTAAGTCCTTGGATCATATACATATTGGGAGAAGAATCAGGGGATTAGTTTTGTTAGGAAATTTATATTTTTTCTCTGATAAATTGTAATTCTCATATATTCTTTTTATATAAATTTAATTTGTCCATTATGTTTTTCTTTGTCTTGTGATTTAGTTTTGCAGACAACGAAATTTGTGTGAACATATATATATATATATAGAAAATATATTGAGGCAATTTGATCTCTTTAGTCTTTACATATTTAGGATTGTTTAAAAAGACTCATATTAATTAGGTTTGACACGCAGTTAGAACTTCGGTTAAATTTGTTGGGTCTCTTAAAATTATAACGCCAATCCTATAAACATTCCAATATTTTTTACAAGTCAATGCTAAATTTTCTAATTTAGCTAGGAACATATAGAATGAGATTTCTGGCAAATCTCTCATGATAAGTGTTGTTACAATTAGTGAAAAACTAAAATGATTTACCAAGCTAATTAATTGCGAGATGTATAATTTTAAGGTGCTCTAGAAATATAGAGGCAACAACATATATATGAGAATTGAGAAAGACTGCATCACTTTCAAAGTAAATTGTGCTTTTTATTATATGCAGCCACTCAACATTTACAATTTATCTAAATCTTAAAAGTGTCAATCTCGCATAATTAAGAACAAGTAATTTTAATTAAGATTCGAACATAATTAAATTATTACTTCTTTATCAGTTAATAAAATAATTGATGAACAACCCCGACAAATCCATTATATTGGGACCAAGGGATATCGAATTTATTTTCCACTTTGCCTCTCTAAATTCTGAATTTTAATTAATTACTTTCATGAATAAACTCCCTATTAGACAATGGAGCATATGAGGTTCATTCATCTCAACATTAATCATTGAACAGTTTTGAAAATGAATGGTATTTCAGCAAGTGTGCACGTCACCGTAGAATTAAATATACATATAAATATATAGTACGTAATTAATTAGTTAATTTTCAGTTTGTAAATTGACAATTATTAACATTTCTTTTTCACAACAAAGTTCAGTTGCACGATCACCGGTGACTGATCAGTGGGTCTATATTTCCTTGATAACGACTAGATTAATTATTAGTGACCGAAACAATCTTATTTAATTCTAGCACACTTCACGGATAATGAAAGGAAGGAGCTGAAAGAGATTCATCGATTGCCATTAATTTGTATAAACAATATTATTCTAAAAGTAACTTTCTTGGAAAATATCTTCAACCATCCGTAACAATCAATTTCGTTTTGGATTATCGTCCTCCCATCATAATTGAAAAGTTTTTAGATATTCGTAGCTAGGATTCAATCCTCATGATGTTATTATGACACTTGATATTCTGATCAATGAGGCTTTATATATATATATATACACACACACACACACGATATACTTTTTCTATAAAAACATATTAATGGGTTTATGTTTTATGGCGAGAAATAGGCCCTTTAAATATTATAATTATAATTCCATAAGACATTTTCAATAATAGAAGATTTTATGATCAAGCTCAAAAAAAATTTTTACTTTTGTCGATTTTCTTTATTCTCTTTATCAATATACGGTAGTATAGAACACATGAATGAACCTTTATGGTAGTATATAATTGTCTTTATGGTGTAATTAAAGAAATTGTTTATATACAATTTTTATGGTAGCTAACACCTCTTTTCTGCGAAACTCATGGCATAATATATATATATATATATATATATTTCTCTGCGTCAAAAAAACGCCTGTAGACTAGTGATCCCAACACACTATCTATACACGAACATCATTAAGCTTCACATTTACGGCCCCTTTAGTACGAGAAAATGGGAAAGCAAAAAAATTAATAATCTCTTTAATTCTACTTCTTGTATAATAAAATTAAAATAAACTAGATTGATGAGCTTAAGAATAGCTTATTCGGACAGAATATGGAAATTTTCATCCGATCTCATACATTTATGATAAATTCCTACTTAATTAAACAAAATTAATAAGGAATCATTATTATTATTATTATTATTATTATTATTTAAATAACTTAAAGCGTCCCTCCTACCCCTCAAAATCTCTCCCAAAATCTTTAATTATAGCATATGCACATACACACACACACATGTAATGTGTGTAAAATAAGGTGAAAATGCATATTATCATCTTGTAAAACTTGAAACTATTATAAAATTCCCTACGAAAAGAATGAAGTCCGATAAGTACCTCATATTTCTTTGAAATTGTCATAAAACCACTTGATGAAAATCACATGCTCAAAATGCAACTAGGAGAAGCAACTTTGTGTATGAATTATCTAGAATGCCCTTTAAGTCTTTACTATGCCCTTTTTAAACAAGATTTTTAAAAAATAATAATAATATTTTTTTATTATCTTCTTTAGTAATTTTGTATTTTTCCCAAACCCAAAAAGTTAACCTTAAATAATTGAAAAGTGTCAACCAACTTTGTATGGGTCGAACCCCTATTCTAATAAAAAAGGGCTATGTAACCCTCCTATAAGGAGGGAAAAGAAAAAAAATATTCATGCAAACTTGATAACTTCAAGTAAGGGAAATATTACTATCCTATATAAAAAGAATTTATATATTCAAACCCCATATAACTACCTTATTATTTTCAACTTTTATTAATAAATTTAATCCTCTATAACTGTAGAGTATATTTTATAGAATATATTATACAATAATTAATATACATCGCCCCTTGAAAATAACAAAAGAGAAAAGGAGACATTGAAAGGATAACTCTTGGACTATTTTATATAATATATAACTCTTCCTTCATTTCGTTTTACGGTGTTTGTACATACAAAAATTACAAAAATATTAATGAATGCTCCATATACCCATCAACCAATTTTCAACAATACACACCATTATCAATAATCAAAGTCAAGCAAAAACCAACTAAATGCAAATGTCCATCCATCACCTATGCCAATTAACTACAAGAAATAGAAGGATGGAGCAAGAAAAAAAAAAAAAAAAGACTACCCACATATTAAACCACCAAATCAAAAACCAAAAAACCTTTGTTTAGATTCAATCTTTAGTTGTCTTCAAAGTCCCCATATTCTTTTTTTCGGATTGATGCCTGCCAATACATTTGCAATTTGTTGTCTTCTCAATCTTTTCTTCCTAATAGACTGCCCTTCAGTTTGAGCAGTTGCATTTTCTATGCCCCTAAACTAGAAATGCACTTTATTAATCAAATAGCAAGCACAAGAATGACTTGCAGAAAAAGAGCCAGATTACCCCATGTCAATTTTGTCAGTAGTACACTTATACCTCATAATTAAAAAAAGGCTTTATTACACCCAAGTCAACTCTGAAGGATTCATAAGCAAAATTCCAATAAAAATAAAAAAGGAAAAATATTCTTCAATTTTGACTTCAGTTCTTCCCTCTATTCAGAACTAAATTCAAACAAAATGAATACAAATAGGGACCACATTAACTGACAAAAAATGCCAACCATAACAAAAAACTAACAATAAATGTCTTTATTATGCTTACGTATCACTGAACTTTTACATTCTTCCATTTATGAAGACCTCTTGAAAAAAAGAAAAGAAAAGAACCCTACCCACAAACACCTAACATGCGTCCCACACACATAACTGAAAGCATACATTTTACACACATTGACGCATTATTTCATTAATAATGCACATACCAATTCAAAAAATAAAAGAAAAATGAAAACCAATATACTTGGAATAGACGGTCACCAAGAAGATCCTTCCTGGGTCACAAATGTCTTCGATCAAGAATGATTTATTCATGATAAAATGCAAAAAATGATGAAAAGATATTATCTTCAACTTGGTTTGCCTTAGGTAGAAGTTTTTCTTTTTTTTTCCTAAGAATGAAAGAAAGGATTTTGGGATTTTTATGATTTTGTATTTTTTTTTCTTTCAATATGTCAAAAATATGAAGAAGCAATAGAGGAAAAATTATACAATAATACCCAAAATCTTCCTCAACACTCATAAAGGCATTTTTATCATTATCCTTTTTTTTTGTTTTGGACTAAAAAAGTATGCTTGAGGCAAGTGAGGCAATTTCAAAGAAACACGAAGTTACAATCAAACTCCATTTTTTTCTTAGAGAGTTTTGTGGATTTTTTTAATATTATAGATGTAACCCGCATTTAATCCGTAAATATAAATATATATATATATATATATATATGTTACTTATAAACATTAACTATATATTGCATGTTTTGTGGATTTTTTTAATATTACAGGTGTAAACCACATTTAATCCGTAAATATAAACATTAACTATATATTACATGTAACTATCTCCATAATACTCACTAATTATATTTATTTTCATGTCGTACATACACATATATTTGCACATATAATATATGTGTACAATCTCAATGTGAATAATATATATGTATATAATTCTAATTATATAAATATGTATGTGATATTTTAAGGAATAAGGAGAGACATATACATGACATTGAGAGAGAAAGAATGATTTCTATACATCACTAGCATATTTAATGCATAAAGATATATATATTGACTTGTGAAGAAAAATGAAAAAAAAAACAAACAAACAAACGAAGAATCACCTTATATGTGTACATCAAGGATTAAAAAATATGAACAACCTAACAAACTATGTAACAAACCTACCAGCTAACCAAAGATGCTAAATGAGTTGCCTGTTTAGTTATTTTATTTTTGTATCATGAATATGAGTTAACACACACACACCCCTTCAGGCGAGCGGGCAAGCAAGCTCGAGCATGGATATTTACCTTGCGCCAACTTGAACAAAATTTCTTGGAATGATGTAGCAACAAGAGAGATACAACAGCATGAGGTTTGGTTGGACATCAACTATTTGAGTAGATGAAGGGCAAAATACTAAATGTATCAAACCATGAAGCATTTTTTCTCAGAAAACTATGGCAATCAATTTCAATGTGTTTCATTCTTTCACAAAAAATTATATTTGTAGCAATATGCAGTGCAAATTTGTTGTCACAAAAGAGCAAGACACATTAAGGATGAGTGATATAAATATCATGAAGTAACTAACTTAGCTATTTCAATTTGCAAGTCGCAAAATCAATGGCGTGGTACTAGGCTTTAAAAGATGAGCAAGACATAACCTGTTGTTTCATAGCTTTCCAACTAATAAGTTAAGAGCTAAGGAAGACACAATGCCAGTGACAGACCTCCTAGTACCCAAGTAGCCTGCCAAATGTAAGTACTGAAGGTTTGGAGCTAGATTTTCAAACATGATGGGAAGAATAAACTAGAAGCTAGAGCTCACTTGTTATATGTAAGCACATGATGAGGTACTTGGAAGTGGACTGAAGTTGTTGCATATATATATTGGCTTAATTGTTGAACAGCAAATGAATTGTCTAAACGAGTGAAAGTTAAGTACAACAATCTTCCAATAAATCATTGATAAAGACATCCATTAATCAAAGTGTGCCATTTGGTAAATATGAAATATCCATAAGGGTGTTTACAGGTTTGGCACCTAATAATCCAATGTCAAATAGTATATCAAGGGTACAATTTCTTTGATAAAGCACAATCCTATGATCGCTCCTAGCAATTTCCAAATTGAGAAAGAATTTCAATCTCCTAGATCTTTGATACAAAAATTGTGATCAAGAAAACCTTTGACATATGATATTTTAACAAAACTTGTCCCAGCAAGGATAATGTTGTGTTTGTAGACGAGCAATATAGTGATATTTGTAAGAGAATGTTTAATAAACATAGAATAGTTCACTGAAAATTGAATGAAACCAAGTGATATAACAATAGAAGTGAACTTTTTAAACTATTGTAGGCTAGCTTGTTTAAAATCATTTAAAGATTTCTCTAATCTACAAACAACATTAGGGTCAAAAATAGAAGGTTCTAGAGGTAGAACCATGTATATCTCCTCATGCAAATCGCCATGCAAAATGCATTATGAACATTTAATTGTTAAAATTGCCAATAGTTGATTGTGGTAAGTACTAAAAGAAGTTGAGCAATGGATAGTTTAGCTAGCAGGAAAAAGTATAAAAATAATCCTCTCTAGCAGTCTGAGTATATCCCTTAACAATGAAACATACCTTATAGCATTCAATAGATCCAATGGCCCAATGTTTCACATGAAAAATCCATTTGCAGCCTATGGGTATTTTACAAGCAGGGAGAGAAACTAAATCCCAAATGTTGTTCTGATTCAATGCATCCAGTTCAACCTGAATAGTTTGCCTACAACAAGAATGTTTAATAGCTTGTTATATGTACTAAGTTCAAATATGGTAGAAATAGTATGGCAAAAGGTTTATAGCAATTAAACTATTATCATATGAAAGAACTTAAGAGCGAATATGGACCATACCTGTGCTAGAAGCATTTGGAATAGCTGAAGATATAAGAGAGCAGTGGTAGTCTATGAGGTAACTTGGAGGCCGACGAGTACGTTGTCAATGCCAAAGGTTAGGTGTATACAGGATTATCATCATAGAAAGGAGTAAAGTCCAAGAAAGGCAAAGGAATAGAAGTATTTGAGGATACTTCTTTGAAGGGGAATATGGTTTCATAAAACTTTACATTTCATGAAACGAAAATCTCCTTAGAATGGACATCAAATAGGAGAAAACTCTTTGTACCCAGTTTACATCCTATGAAAACACACTTATGAGCTTAGGGCCAAATTTGGAGTGGTGAGCTAAAATAGACGACACAAATATGAAACAACCACAGACCTAGGAGGTGAGTAATCTAAGGTAATTTGGTGTAGGAGTTGATACAAAGTAGAGTTTTCCAACATGGTTAAAGGTAAGAGATTGATCACGTGGACTATATGAATAACTACATAACACCAATATGCTCTAAATAGATTAGATTAAAACAATAAAAAGTATGTAACATTGAGTATATCCTAATGTTTTCTTTCCACCATGCCATTTGTTGTGGAGTTTCTAAACAAAATGTTTGATGGATAACTCCCTTTGATACGTACAAATTTAGCATGAAAAATCTAGTCCATTGTCACTACATATGAGTTTAATTATGGTGGAAAACAATATCTCAATTAGATGAAAAAAGGAATGAATTATGGTTCGAAGATTTTATTTTGATTACATTAGGAAAAGGCTAGTATGCCAATTATAGTAATCCCCAAAGGTAAGAAATAGTTATTATCACGAACAAAAGAATTGAAAATGGTCCTCAAATATCCATATGGATAATATCCTAACATTTTTTTGATCTAGGTCCACTATTTAGAAAAGATGATTGCTTATGTTTAGCAAGGTGACAAACTTCACAACAAAAGTTGTAGAGATAATAAGGTGAGGTAAATGAGCTACCATAGGCTAGAAATAAAAGTTGGAAGCATGGACAAATCAATGATGCCATAAGTGGTACGTGTTTCAACAAAAACTAAAGAAACACCTGCATTAGTTATTTTGTAGAGCCCTCTTGCAAATTTGTTGTCCAAATCTTCTTCCACAGGGCTAGACATGGATAACGAATTGTTTATGAAGAAAAATTAAACAATCTAATGAAGAAGTTAGCTTAGGTATAGAGATCAAATTAAAGGTAAAAAAATGTATAAATAGAGCATGAAATAAAATAAGAGTGGGGAAAATTATAACAATGCTAGAATAATATGTGGTTAATGTGTCACCATTAGATGAGGAACAAACACAACATGTATTATAGTGTAGAAGTAAGAGAAGGATAAAGAGTGAGTAATATGGTACTTTGCTCTAGTAATAGCTGAAGAAGATTTGGAGGAGCAAATAGTAGGTGTGAAGGGAGAAATAGTTTATGTGATTAGCAGTGTAGTGGGAGAAAATTCGACAGATGATTATTGAAAAAGATGAAGGATGTGCTAAAGTTCATCAACAGTAAATGGAAGGCTAGAGATAGCTATAGGAGCATTAGTATGTGGAGAAACAATGTATGAGGTTGTAACATTTTGAGAAGTGGAAGTTGGACTTCTTGATTTTTAATTAAGAGGATACCAATGCTTTCTATTGCGTATCTTGATTGTGTGGCATAGTTTGCCATAATAAGTACAAAAATTCCAGTCACTATTAGCTTGGAGAGAAGTTTGAGGTTTAGGAGAGAGTTTGGGATAGAAATTTTAGGGAAAGAGAGGCACATCACTAGGAACAAAAGCATTATGAGCTAAAATTTTGTGATCACCTACTATGAGTTGACATTTTTGTTGCACCACCAAGGAGAAAACCTAATTTATTGACCATGAAGGGTCTAATAACATGATCTAGGAATGGACATTGGCAAAGCAATCACCAAGACCCTTGAGAAATCGAATCACATAATTGTTATTTTTACAATCTTTCACAATATCTGATGCACCATAAGAACAAGGGTTGGTGTAGGAGCAAGAAAGGGTTTGAAATTAAGAAGCTCAAGCCAAAATACCTCCAAGTCAACGAAATAATCAATCACAAATTGATATTGTTGTTTGTAAGCAAACATTTCCTCCTGAAGATTTGATATACAAAAAATATCTCCTTGAGAAAAATGTTCCTTAAGATTGTTCTAAACATCATAAGCCCGACCAACCTAAAGGATTCTTTGTGTGATAAATAAAGAAATAGAGCAGTTTAGCCAAGAGAGATCCATAGTGTTGCTTCTCTTCCAAATAGGACACTAAGGGTCAGTACTTGAAGGAGCAAATAAGCAAAATCAACTAAATGTAATTTATTTTTTGAAATCAAAGCCATGCGCATAGCTCTAAACCAAGAAGGATAATTTGGTGAGAGGTAGGTTTTTATTAGGGTATAGGTAATAGGGGCTTGATGTGTTCTGGGTGGGATCAAGAGCTGCCATGGAAGATGAAGTTGCAGCAAAAAACGAAAAAAGAGGGGGAAGAGGAGGATAGTAGGTTTTCCAATGTTTATGCTTTTTGCTAGTTTCATTATCATAAAGTAGCTAAAAATTTAGCTTAATTTCAAGATATAGAATCTATATTGAGGGGCAACCAGGACTTAGGTCTCTCTCTTGGATGGGCATCATGTATAACCAATTTCTAAATGTTGGAGTAGATCCTAGAGATATCGCTTCGTCATGAATTTATCTTGAATTGTGACATTTTGGCTCAACTTTATCCAAGTTTTGTCAAGGGAGCCACCACATATATTAGGGGATGAGGAGGAGGATTATTGCTCTGATACCATGTGAGATTTTAAGAAATAAAGAGAGACATGTGCATGACATTAAGGGAGAAAAATAATATTTGTATATTATCAGTATATTTAATGCATAAAGAATATATATATAAATAAAGGCTCAATATGGAAAACAAAAAATCAAACAAATGAAGAATCACCGTACACATGTACATCAAGGATTCAAAAATATAAACAACCTAACAACTATTTAACAGACCTACCAACTTGTTAAAGATACCAAATAAGCTGGTTATTTTATTTTTGTATCTTGAATATGAGTTAACAATATGCATAAATTATATAGATAGTCATATTTTAGTATAAGAACTGTTTATTACGTAAGATATGTAAATAAAATTGAAATGATTTCATGTTTACTATAATATATGTAAATATATATATATATATATATATTATGTGTATTCATCATCTATAAAATAATAATTGTGTTATTATCAATTCTGTATAAATTTTTATGGTTAAATTTTATGCCTAGGCTATATACACAAAAAATTATATTTTATTCCAATCCAGTTATATGCTAAAGTAGTCAACTCTTTTCGGCTTTAATTTATGTACTAGCCAATCAAAAAAAATTAAAATAAAATGTAAATTTCAAATGAAATTTTCAATACATATGATTAATATTTATCTCAAATATACCATTGTAGGTAATAATTTTTGTAACAACTATCACACCCTCTTAAAAAATACTATGTTTTCATAACTTTCATACCATCAAAAGAGAAGGAAAAAATGGAATTTGATAGAAGATTCAAACTTTAATGAATGGGCAAAAACCATAGATTGACAAGCCAAAATGTTGGTTAGAACAGATAATCCTAAGTTTCCACTAAGGAGATGCAAGTAAATTCAAGAACTACAGCCACCCATGAAGAAGAAGATAATGACATTCAAAATATTTATTATTTTTTTATTTACACAAGCATGCACACTAAAAATTCATCAAGGTTCAAATTTCAAATCTCATATAGGATTGGTAATGGACTAGGTTTGTCAAAACTCAGGATTTGTCCTATAAAGTTTTTTATGGACCTGAGACCACATTGAACCTAAATCTTGGTGAATTTGACTCATTAGACCTATTAGACCTGCTTTGTATTATTTGAAAAATTAAAAATAATTTTTTAAAAAATAAATATCATCATAACTTTCTAAATATTAGAAAATATTATTATTAATGCAGAATTAATTATTTAAAAATTATATATGCATATTTTAATTTTTAAAAAATTATAAATTACAAACATTATTTTTACCTATATTTTTGTATTCAATGTATAAATTATTTATTGTGACTATATTATTACTTTGATATTGACCATATATGTAATTTGCACCTTTTTAATATATATATATATACAAAGAATACATTACTATATCAATAATTAATAAAATCATATATATAACATTATAGCATGGTAGGTGAGAGGTGGGTCTAAATTTAAAAATTAAACTATAAAATTCGCCCAAACATTTGTTTGTACTTCCAAAACCCGCCCCAAGTGAGGCAAGTTTGAGGTTGTACTATGTGTTGCCATCCCTAACCTTACATATACAAATGTGAAGACAATGACATTAGATCATTTGCCACTCAACATTACACAATCTAAATATATGTTGATTCACTTTTACTACTACGTCATGTTAAAAAGAAAGTTAGTCAGCATGTTTCCTTTTTTATTTATTAGATATTATAACACATTGTTCCTGCAACATAATTCAGCTTGGTAAATATAAATGTTAATTATATTGGTAAATAATAGTGAAGGCATATGTGATACTAGGATCCAAATATTTTCAAAAAAAACTGAAAAAACTAGCCCACACAACACCACAAGGATCTAGAAATGCAAAGGATTCAGATTTAGAAAAGAAAAATACCTAGGTGAAATAAAAAAAATGAAGAGCATGAGTCAAACTCTTTCCAACCGTCAAACAAGCTCTTCACCGGCGCAATAGGATCACCGCTAATTTTCCATTAGGTAGACTCATCCGTTTGGGCTGAAATTTTTATTGGAACTCCTCAACGCTTTGAAGACTTTTTAGTCCAAATTTTAGGCTGATCAAAACACTAAAGGTACTCCCAAAAGAAGCAAAAATCGATTGTCAGAAACTAATATAGTCAAGAGCAAAAGCAACCAAAATAGATTGCCTCTAATACAAATATTCACACACCAATTCTATGGCCTATTCTTTATAGAATGGCTGGAATATCTGCAGAGAATGAGGAAAGAAAGGCTGGAAATATGAAGGTGGAGGGTGGAGGGAGTTGGAGAGAATATTGGGAGGCTGACAATCTAGATTCCCACTACACAATATTGACAATATTGTTGGGAGAAAATCACACAAAATGTGCACACCTCATGCCCATATGGCGAGCCACTCTACCATATCTATATATAGGAGTGGTCACACACCTCCCACAAGGAGGTGATGCCAAGTGTCCCTTGCTTAGGTCTCCACTAACTTGTAATTAGTTAATTTAATTGAAGCACAAATTTCATCTAATGGAATGTCTTGCAATTAAATTCTAATTTTTATTAAATGAACTATTCATTTAATAATTCTCTCAAAAATTATCTCTCTAATTAAATTAAATTAAAAAAATTAATTTAATTAATAATTGTTTGACATAACTCTTAAGTTAAAGCGTTTAACAATTTAAGTTGGTCAAAATTAACTCAACTCTTAAATTAATTTTGACCAGTTGATAGTCACATGACATCAATTAATAAATCATTAATTAATTAATCTTAATTTAAATCTTAAATTAATTTGATCAATTTAACATTTAAATTGATCAAACCAAAATGACTACAATTTTGCCTCTTCCAAAAAATGGTCATGAATTTTCTACTCTTAGAAAATTCTCCTTTCTTCAATAGGCCATGTTATTAGCTTTTATGTGTGACCCATTAGGTTCTACATGGCTCACAACTCTTTGTGACTTTTGGAATATCAAATATTCACTTTAGTTTAAACTCCTTTAAACTAAGCGACTCAATTCAATTAATGTCATCAATTGAAGAGTACTCAATCTCCATGGTCGATGTCCAAACTCAAGCTCATGAAGCCTAACTAATTGGCCGATATGAATGCTCTTGAAAAACCAATCTGGCATTACGCGTAACATACAAATACGGTCCTTCCATCTCCTATCTCCTAAAAGAGGCCTAAGGTTAGATATTTATCAGCTCTCTAATAGTCTTGATACTATGCTTCTGTTCTTAATGTTTGATTCCCTTTGTGACCTTATCTTTGAAAATGCCTTTCCAAATTGTCACATCTTTTTGTGCAAGGATTTCTTAAAATCAATCATCATAGAACACATAAGATATGCACTTGCCCATCACAAAAATAAATAGTTAGATTCCATCTTGGATCTCACAAGCTTCTATGTCAAGTAACTCATACCCAATCTCAACCTAAAAGACCTACTTGGAGGTCAAGGAAGAGTTAAACATAAGGACCAAACACAAGGTTACTATAGACACTTAAGTCAAAGGATATTAATATGTACTAGTGTAAGTAGGAGAGCTAACCATTACTAACTTGCCACTGTGGCTATCTAGTGGATTCTCTAGTGAGCTTTTAGTATCTTATTCTCTTACAAGCACCCACTAACATGACCCAAATTTTATACAGTTGCTCATGGAATAAAGTAATCTCCAACCCTTAGATTTATGTATCGTTAGTGCAAGTTTATCTAGATCTTAGAAGTTTTATCTTATAAGATCCTATGACTTGAAAGATTTAAGATCATGATCATTTAAGATCTATTCCATGATCACCACCCAATGCGTGACCAAGTTCTATAGTCTTGTGTGATCTAAGAGCTTCATCCTAATGCAAGTGAAGTAAATAAAGAGCATAAGATAAAGATGGCCATTTGATGAATATCATCCAATCAAGATAATCTTACCAAAAAATAGTTTACAAGGCCAATCTAATTGTCTTGCGATGCACTATTCCAACAAATAGAACACTCAAAAAAGCATATCACCTCGAAAAATATAAAATTACTTATAAGATAAAAGGATCAACATGATCTGATAATGTTCTTTGCTCGAATCTATTTCAAATTAAGTCAATTCTTGGACCCTAAACCGAATAGACATCATATTTGAATGGATCTTATCTATATCTAAAAGGAATCACAGTTCTTATTGGATTAGAACTCTTCATTATGAAGAGTTATAGATAGATAATGCCCATCCTTATCTAAGAGGACAACGCATCCTTGTGTGGGATAGTAATCGTCCATATCTAGGAGGATAACTCTCTATTGTGTAGGATAAGCATTATCCATATCTCCATTAACTCTTAGTTGGCAAGGACTCTTGGAAAACTCACCTATAAATAAGCTCTTTTCCTAAGAGTTCTACACACAACTTGAGTATTTACTTTTTCCATATACTCTCTTAATATTCATAGTTCCTCTCTCAATCCTTCTTGGAATATCACCAAATAGTCTTCGAGTGTTTAAGGCATGTAAGTTTGTGGAAGCCCTAGTAGCAATCACACAAGGCAAGTAGAGATTGAGGAAGTCATTCAAGATTTGAAGGATAAGGAGTTTAAACATGGGAAATGACCAAATCAAGAAACTTGGAGTCCATATGCATTCAGAGGCTTGTGGTTGAGCTTCAATCAAGATGATATTCTTGAAACTTCCACAGATCAAAAGGTAATATTGAACCATACATTTTAATTTTATGTGGATATTAGTTGTTATGTACAATTATTTCTGGTAAAGGTATTAGAACCAATAGGACTCATTCTCATCTATTGACTTGATCAAATTTCATAAAATAATTTTATGCTTAAAATTTATAATTTTTGAAAGCATCAAATTTTGGCATGAATTTTTCATCATTTGTAAGTCTTGGCATATGCATCATGTGGTTAAGTTTTGGTGATAAACAGTAGGTCATTTGATAAAAAAACAAGATTTAAGATTTAGATTTGCTTTCTTGAATTAAAAATTTTAAACTAAACTCTTGTTTTTGTTGTAAGTTGTTTAGATTATCCTACAGAGCATTGAAAGAGATTTGAAATAGTATATTACTCATCAAAAACATATTTGAAATGACATAAATATGATTTTTTGAAGTTTTAACCTGAAAATAGAATTCCTTGTGGAAATTCTTTTGGCTAAAATAGAATATGTTTTGTGATAATTATTATAAAGATTATATCATATTGTAGATTGTGATAAATTACTCAAAAGAATAAATTATGCACCTAGAACGAGCATAAGATAAGATATATATGAACCCAATTATTTTAATTTTATTGATTTCGGTGGGAATTAATAGAAAATAATTTTTTGATATTTATCGCTTAAAGACAGCATGCAAATATGTTTATGCATCAATATATATATATACACATATATATAGAGTTGTAAATAGATATTCGAGAATTTATTTGCCGTTCGCGTCTGTATTAGTTTATACAAAATATTATCCACATCAATTTAAAATAGATATTATCCATATATGATTAGTAGGTATTTGATTGTAAATAGATACAAATATGATAAATGCATATTCAATCTATTTAATATCTGCTCCAAATATATATTTATTAAATAATATGTTATTTATATTTTTCAATAAAAATCTCATAATTCATATATTTATATATACAAATTATTATTGAAGTATTAGGAAGAAAAAATAATAAAAAATTGAAAAACTATTGTAATATAGAGAAACAATTTGAAGAATGAAGTTAATAAACATAAATTATTATTGGTTGACTTTAAAACTAATATAGTTAAATATCATTATTACTATTAATTAGTGCTAATAATTAATTATAAAGTCAATTATTAATTAAAAATTGGGCCATTTGTTTGATTGCTTCCATTTTAATGAAATTGTATAGTTCCTTCTATCAATTAAAAATTTTGTATTTGTTATAAGTTAACAGATTCACATATTTGAATATTTATAAATTAATACCAAAATAATTATCATCAAATATCAATATTCAAAAAATAATTCGAATACAGGTAATTTCAATCAAATATGGATGCATCTAAATAATTATAAATGAATACAAATATGTATGAATTCAATTAATATATGACAAATATAAATTTGGATGTTATGCATAAATATCCATCAAATATATATCTGTATCCGAATATTCAAAAAGTTAATTGAATATGAATATGAAAATAATGTATCTAATCCATTTAATATTCATTTACACCCCTATATATATAAAGATATCCTCTATCTTTTGGTGTAGTTGATCATTAGGTGAATTATTATACAATATGGTTTTGAATCACATGCATTATTGCCCTTTGGTAACTATGTGATGCAATTAACATTGTATAAGTAGGATATATTATCTTATGCATACGTAGACATTGATATTTGGGTACTCATGTAAATTGAGCTTTTGCTATTTTGATTACTTATTCATGGATTATTTATTCATGGAAGATAGATCGTGGTGATGATGGTATCCCCAATTTTATGATTAGATTGATGTAGTTGGCCTTGATCAATGTAATATATTTTTAATATTTTGGGGCATGCATTTATTAGACCAATTTATTTTGGAACTGTATTATTCAATCAATTCTTTTAAGGGGATTTTTTTTTGTTAGTTACTATCATGCCAAATCCAAATAATCTCAATATAAACCACCAAATGTCATCTCAAGTGGGGCTGATATTTTTGTTATTCATATTTAGATAACGACATGCATATTATTTGGACAATTGTTATTTTATTCAAGATCTATAAATTTTTATTATTCCTTTTAACTCAGTGGGAGATGATTTCTAGCTTGAATTGCAAAATTTTTTATTTGGTTGGGCATACGGGAGTAATATTTAATTTATTTAAATTTATAATAAAATATTAGGTAATACCCCATTTGCACAATTAATTTTATTAATCTTAGACCACCTCACTAGTTTTAATTTCAAGTCAATTTAACATAAAAAATGGGCAAATATTGTTGCAATTTAGATGCTAATAGTCAATGAATAGATGAAAATTTAAGTTTGCGCTCTGAAGTTGTTTAAGATGCGAACAAGAAAATCTAATCAGAGCATTTGAGGTCTATGTGCATTAAGGTTATAATTGTCCCCAATTGCCATTTGAGCATATTCACGGATAAGTTTAGTTTATGCTATTAATCACTTTTTTTTATATAAAATTGCCACATGAAAGCTGATTACAGATAGTCAAGGAATTGCATTTATTGCTTATACAAACTATTAGGATGATGTTGTCACAATTAAGGATGAGCTAGACAAAAGCAAATAGCAAAACTAGAACAATGATCTTATCTGACAATGTGATGTGTCATTGCAATGATAGAAACAACCAAAATATCAACAAATGTTAAGTGTTGGAAACTTTTGAAATTGTTTACTTTACTCATAATAGTACTAAGGTGAAGTTTGAGGCTCAAAGCTCTCGCATTCCTTTGTTCGCTAGTGTTTCCAATTCTCTCTTTATTGGATAGCAAATATTGGCAACACTTGGCATGTGATTGGAGATCGAGCACGAATATAAACCATGTTCAAGTATTATGCAACCATACATGAAAAATGGCACAAAAAGAAGAGGCATTATAAGTTGCAAAATGATACCTCAAGCTTCGCAATTGGCACGAGCTAATTTCCCCAAGCTCAAAGATAGGTTGAGCTATCCATTGGAGATGTGCAAAAGGCACTAATCATCCGATATAGTCTATTTTGAACTAAAGTACTTGTGAGACATTAGTTGAATGTAGTTTGTCAACCTTTGACTTAAGAGACCTTTTTTTTCCCCTGAATTGACACAAGCTAGTATTTTTAATAGGTCTTCATTTATTTTTGGCATGTTAGTTAGGAGAATGACTATGATAGCTAGATGATGCTAGGCACACTCGCTAAGATCAATCTCTACTTTTAGAAACTTTTCTAGTGGGAAGGCCCGCTAGAAAATGAAAGAGGTCACTTATTCTCTAAACCTAATACACTAAAATTGAGTGCAAACTTATGAATGAGAAAGACTAAATAGTGCACTCTATTTTCATTACTTTTTCGGCTATTGATTAGCACAAGCCCTTTCTTACTAGTCAAAAGTGCTAAGTTCATCAAAGCAATTTGAAAAGGTATAGAATCAATAAGGAATGAACATATAGGTTTGATGCATTGATAAGAATCAAGAAAATAAAGTCTAAATAATTTGGACAAATATTTAAAGAAAAATAATTGTGCAAGATGTGATTCTAAATACTTTGCGGCTAAATGGGCTTATGAAAATTAAGGAATCAAATACTTCTGGTTAAGCTAGATTTATGGTGCAAACTGATCTTATATTAGTTAAAGAGATATAATTCTTGGTTGTAGCCTATATCTTGAAAATATGTATCTCAAGATAGATTCTCCAATTTTTGTAAGATGATAGCAAACTAAAATTTGTTATATACGCCCAAAGGACAACACACGATATGTTCTCACAAGGTGATGAACATGATATTGGATAAAATGACTAAGATTAAGTGGCATAAAAATATTTTCTTAAAGAGGATTTACTTGATCATATGTGAAGCCTAAATGAATCTTGAACTATATGAGTTGCAAGATCCTTAAAGAGACACTCATGTTGCTAACGTAGATATTATTTTTCTTAAGCTCATCTAGAAATCGCTAGGACAGTGAGAGCAACCTTGATGTTAGTGGAAATGTCTTATTTATAGAAATGACTCTCAAATTTAACAAGAAGGGGTAAACATAAAGTGTTCTCATCATCTATACAAGATTGAGTGAGCATCCTTTATTATCATTTTTTGTGGATGTTAATAAGTTAAGTATACATTCAAGGCTTCACTTATTATTCATAGTAGATAGCTTATATAAAAGAGAAAGTGAGCTTAATAGCTAAGAACAAAATGTAAAAGCTAGTTGATAAGCCTCTAGGTGCAAGACCTTTAGAAACATGTGGTTTATTACGGTCAAAGTATAAAGCGAATGAGTTGATTAACATATGTAAAAATCAAAGAAAGGGAAAATAGTTTTCCTACATGGTGAGATTTTTCTCTTTTCTCTAATGCTATCAATTGTCACTACTTTCGTGTAAGTTTATCTTGGATGATTTGAGTGGACATATCCAAATGAGAAATGGACAAGGAGATATATGTGGATCATTCAACAAATTGAAGTAGTAGGGTAGAAATACTAAGATTATTGCTTGAAGAGCTCCATTTGTAGCTTGAGTTACCATCCAAGTTGTGTTGCTATTGATTACAATGAGTTATCTTTTGATAGGCTTAACAATTATTGAACAAAGTCACTAATGATATGTTAGGCTAAGTGAAGGGATTTGTAATCTCACTATGTATAAGTGATAATTTGATGGCTATGAATAACATGACGATGTTGCCACTTAAAAGTAGTTGTCCCTTTGAGATGCACACAGGAGATAGATGTATACTTGGTGTGTAGATGTTGAGGTCTTTAAACTTTAGAGTTTTCTCTAAAAGTAGTTTTGCATGCACCATACTAGTTCTATTGACACTTCATGGTTATGATTATGTTTTTACTTAAGAGAAAATGCCTTAAAAAAATTAGGAAAATAAAGAAATGCTAACGAGTTTCTTTTAAGTGCTACAAAAAGTTTTGAAGAATATTGTGTATACTCGACTAGTGTTGGGCTTAACCATGGTGAATCAATGACAAAGTGATCCTTAACACAAATATTGAGATGTGGTCGAGTGGATCCTAGATATCTAAGTAAATTCATCTATGTTTGTTGGAGGCTATCTAGTTTGATACTTCTAGAGATTATGCATGTTGTAATGCACATTTGTGATGCTATCATTATTTTCATGATGATGAAGCCACTTTGCTCCTTTAAGCACCTAATTTTGTTTGGGTACTAAAGTATGCTTATACCAGATATTGCTTCATTAATAAAAAGTATTGCACATTATTCTTGGGCATATTTCTATAAACAATGTTATCACTTATCCCTTTTTGTTTTTTATTTTAGTTTTGCTTTTTTTTTTTCGTGTGTGTGTGTTTTGTGAGCCTTTATATAAGATTATTCTCTAAAGGCATATTTTATCAAGGGATTATATTAAAATTGAATTATGGCATGTGAGAACATATTACGATTAATGAGATATGTTCCCATCTTCATTATGTGTTGGTACTATACTTGTGAGATATAAATGTCACTAGGTTTTGATTAGCCCACTCACATAGACAATCACTTTAGCACTTTGATTGCATATAGGATGAGACTTAGAGATTTTTTCATATAATAGACAGGTATGTGAATGATCACCTTCATACTTGGAGCAATGGTAAGATTAAGAAATATATATAATTAAAAGTTACTTTACCTTGGAGGCTAAGTGAGATCATATTTGATCTATTATGAAGTATGTCCAACTTCATAAAGTTTATTTATAGCTAAATGTGCAAACAATTAAATGACATTTTTGAAGTGTTTACCTGGTGCTTTGTAGATCTAATGCTTGAATAAAGACTGGACTAAGTTTTGTATGATGTCAAGAGTGTGACATGCCCAAATTGAGTGGGAGCTCCATCATAGCATACATTCATATTATATGTGCTTTGCGACGACCAATGAAGGAGAGCGACTAAATAGGTCCCCACTTTATCACTATGTGAGCCCTTATTATTTCTTGTATCCTTTGGGACCCTAAACCATGCCATGAAGTGTAAGATTGATGATGCTACTTTACATGTTTCCAATAGCCATGATTAATTTAGTCTGTCAGAGCATGATTAGGAAAGTTGTCCAAATGAGTGAATTGGCATAAAGGGCTAATGAAGAACTAAGTTGGTAACGCACTATTGTTCTATAGTTCATAGGCCAGCTAACTAAGTCAAAAGTGTTTGACATAGTCATAGCATAGATACATAGTGGAAAAAGATAAGCATGCACTACTTATTATTAAGGGATTAGAGATGCGTGATCTAGTGCAACCAAATAGTTTCGGATACATGGTAAGTTTTTGAAGTTGTATGGTTATCTTAGTTCAGTGATAGCTTAACATAACTCTTCTCACTTGTTCTCTTATTGCTTGGGCACATACCTTATTCCTAATATGAAAGAAAGGATGTGAGATTGAGAAATGTTATAAGTATGGCACTTAAGAAAATTAGGTCAAATATATATGAGTAGATACTGCAAATTTGGTTGAGTCTTAGACCCTTAACCCAATAGGCATCCATATCTAAACAAAACTTATCTACATCCCGAAAGAATCACAGTTCTTATTAGATTAGAACTCTTCCTTATAAAGAGATGTGGAGAGATAATACCCATCCATATCTAAGAGGATAAAACTTATTATTATTTTTTTCCAATTGAAAGCATGAGCTAACTATAATTCCATTTTAATTTGTCCTTTATTTTAATTTAAGTAAATTTTAATCAATTCTATCAATGATTGATTAATAAAGTGATTAATAATTTTCTTTGATTGATCAATTAATTTAATTAATTAACTAATTAACAATAAGTTTTTTGTGATAGAGAAGAAGGCACCAAGAAGCCATGAAATCTTGAGGATGCTTGGTGCTCATTCAGTGCCTATGTAATCTTCAATCGATTTGAAGCTAGCTAGAGTAATAGCATGTGCAGCCAAGTTGGTCGCATTGTTGGGTTGTTGGGCTTCCCAGCACCTTCACGTTCTTTTATATTCCTTGGGTAGTGGCCCGATAGATATTGAAGCAATGGACTTCAACTAATTCCTCGATCAAATTATTGGCCACTTAATAGGCTACTTGGCAAGAAAAGGGCTACTAAGCTTCACACAATGCACTACTCAAGTCTATCAGCCACATATTAGGCGGCTAGGCAAAATTGTGGCACTACTTTTTTCATCCATATTTTTCTCTCTTTTCTTTTGGTGGGGATCAATGAAATTAAAGTGTAAAAGGTTCCATACATGCATTTGGACATGCGATGCTGCAAAAGAGAGGAAAATGATTGTTATAGATATTTTTGACATTGCTAATTAACATTAGTTCCTTCGAATTCTAGAGTTTATTTCACGAATTGTAGTATTTTATAGTATCTTTTCAATCTTATAGACATAGCAAAATTTTCCAATAAACTTGTGCTGATAGGTAATATACATAATACTCTTAGGATAGGTTTTATAGCTATCCTTTGAATAGCACAGTATTGATTCGCAAATGAGTTGATCAAATAACATTATAATTAGTTTCTTGAAAAATTCTTGTTCCAACACATTTAAGCTTTGATTTTGTGAGATTCAACCCATAGTAAGCTTAATGTTGCATTTAAATTGGACTAAGGATTGCTAAGATTTTCCAACAAGGTTTTGTGCTTGGGAATTGTCTTGCATCTTTGGTGGTGCTCCATAAGCGGCTTAGAAATCTTGAGAAGCTTTACATTTCAAAGATTATTTTGGGACTCTCTAGAGCTTTTCCTCCATGAATAACTTAGAGTTTTCTAGTGGAGCTTTACACTTCATGAATGACTAAGAACTTTCTTAAAGCTTGATGCTTTTGCGAGCAACATAAGATTTTTCATAAGGTTGTACGTCTCTTTGGTTAGTTAAATTTTTGTGATAAAGTTTTATGCTTTGGAGATGACTTTAGATCTCCAACGAAGTTTTGCATTCCATTAAAGACTTTAGATATTTTTTTCTTGGAATTTTAAATGATCATCGGTAGAGTTTTAGGTTCTCTAAAGTGCTTAAGCATTTTTTAAAGCTTATGAGATTTTGTCTATGTCAAAGATTCTCAAGATAAATTGGTAACTTTTACTTTAGGAACTTGCAAGGCAAGTATTGTTGTAGTAGGCATTTGCGATAAGGTTAAGCTTGTTTGTGTTGTGGGGGTTTTCTTACTCTTAGTATTATCTTATTTTTTGAGTTAATGAGTTCTTATTTAGTGTTGGCATTTCTATAGCACGCATTCACTCCAAAGAAGTTACATCTTAAGCGACATTAAGTCACCTATTAGAGTTTGTAGGATAAGCAAGGACTTAGCCATTTTCAGTGTTGCTTCCTGCTTTTATGAATCACTTAGCATTTTTAATAGAGGTTAATACTCCAAGAATTGTTTATGAGTTCTTTCATAGCTAATTTATTTATTTATTTATTTTTATAGGGAATAACGGGCTTTGAGGTTTCTTATGGGGGCATTTCTTTAGGGACTCCTTGAGATGTACTGTTGCATCACATTATTTTGCTTGACATTTGGAAGTCCTATTGCAAACATGTC
The DNA here is from genome assembly GCA_014898725.1 of Jacaranda copaia. NCBI lineage: Eukaryota > Viridiplantae > Streptophyta > Magnoliopsida > Lamiales > Bignoniaceae > Jacaranda > Jacaranda copaia. Next base: position 211,519 of record JACGDI010003137.1, read on the forward strand.
ACTTCATGTATCAATGAAGGTCCTATTATGAACAGGTCATTTCACACGTTAAAGGTTTTTTTGTTCGGTGTATTTATGCACTCACTATCGGGAGTGTCCTTTAGTGAGCCTTTTTAAGGGGTCATACAGTAGTTGTGATTTTTGCACCCCCTCTTTATGTTCCTTTAGATGGCTATATATTAGCTGGATGTAAGGTAATGTTTGCATATGCCAGTATTGTTAGACTCCATGTATTTTGTAATGGAGATTTAAGTATAATTATGTTATTTTTTACACTAAATCATTTAGAATACTTATCCTTTATGATTTTCTTTACTTTTGTAATGTCATCTACATATTGTTGTGTGCTAGCATTCTATTTTTGGAGCAGTGACTCGCTTGGGGCAAGCACCTAGGATGCCTATTGGATGCTGGTGTACTAGGATCCTAGCTGTCAGGTTGTCGAGCATTTGGACTTCTAACTTTTATGATGCCCAAGCTTTGGGCATTGAGTTTTTCAACCTCATCAAATGTTCACTATGTTCATTTTCTCAATAGATATATCATTCAAATGTCAGCTAGTGGCGTAAATGCTTTTCCCTCTTGGACAATTTAGAAAAAAATAACTAGATGAAGCTTTGTACTTTAAAAGTTATGTAGAGTGTTCAATATAGGGTTTGTGCCTTTGTGAATGACTTAGAGAATTCCTTTTTTAGCACTTCTTTTACATTTTTCTTCTACATAAGTAGCAATTAGATAGGTTTTTTCTTAGTTTCATTCTTTGTTTATGAGGCCAAGTGTTAAACAAAAGCTTTTTTTACACTCTTTGATGTTATCATTGTTTACTCTCCTCTTTTTGTTAAGAAAGTTTTTCTCTTATTCATTTATATTTATACACTTAGCCAAATGCATATTTTTCAAATGTTCATATGTTCTTGATGTTTGATTGATGTGCGGCAAAGTGCACAAGTTGGGTGTTGAATCTTTTATTTGTTAAGCCTTATTGTGCATGGTGTAGTGCATGAGTGTGAATACAATCCTTACTAGGGAGGTCTTATTACAAATACTTTGTCATTTGAATCGAATTCAACTACACACCTCACTAGTGAGGTCTTAAGGTAAGCATTAAATGTTATAACGATATTTTACTATGAGCTTCATTTAGGAGGTCTCACTACATGTGTTAGCTATCATAATAACTTTTGACAGACTAGTACTATCAGTGGTGTTTAGTAGTTGATTTCAATAGTGCAACAACGTATTTGCTAGAAGGCCTCATAGTAGGCTTAAGTACGGCGACCACATACCTTAGGATGAGCCAAATGGTTGGCTTATGCTAGTCAATTCAATTATAGATATAATTTAGTTCAGTATGTAAGGGTACAGTCACTTACCTCTGAAGAGCATTCATAGTGTGCTTACGCACATAAACTACATACTCTTTGAGGAGTTAAATAGTAGGTTTTTCATTTCATCATAGAAGAAGCAACTGGGGGACTCCCGCAAAGATATTATTTCATGGAAGGAGATATTTAGTATTTACTAAAGAGATGTTAGATCATAGAAAAAGCCACTTGGAGGCTCTTATAGAGGTGTCATTTCATGGAGAGAGATGCTCAGGGTCTTCTATAACGATTTTGCTCCATGGAGGGAGCCATTTGGAGACTCCTGCGAAGGTGTCATTTCATAGAAGAAGACTCTAAAGGTCTTCCACAAAGATGTTGCTTCATGGAGGGAGTTGCTTAAGGATTCCTAAGAGGTATCATTCTACGGAGAGAAATACTTAAGATCTCTAATGGGATGAGCTCCATAGAGGAAGTTGCTTGCAGACTTCCATGACGGTGTTGCTCCATAAAGGGAGATACTTATGGTCTATATAGAGATGTGGTTTTCATTTGCATGTACCTCTTTAAGTTTTATCGTAGATGGGATATTCTTGTAAGCAGCTGCAGCACAACAAAAGAGGTAAATGTATAGGAGAACTTTATAATAGATTATTAAATAAGTAAAGAACAAACAGTTGCCATTTCTTTAATTGGATAGGCTTTTATTTACAATGAAAATGAAAAATTTTCCCAACTTACTAGAATTGAGAATAGGATATTGAGAAGGAATCTAGTTTATTAGATATAATCAACTTAAAAGAGAAAAACGCTATAAGTTACCTCAAGAGGTGCATTTATTGAGATTGGAAACATTTTCCACTTTTGTTGCATAAAATTAGTTATAGACAATGGTATCTCTCCTTAAATGTTCTTCTTGGTGTAATTTTATATTACTCTGACCTTTTTCTTAATTTTAACCATTCATTAGGTAAGCATTACTGAACTCGATCCTCTTTTGGTTTAAACCCCTTCTTAAGGTTGTTGCACCATTAGATCGCTAGGTAACCACACTGGATTAACTTTTCTATCTTACCTCTATAATTATAACTAATCTAGGATAATCCAGTAGGCCCAACAGGCCCAACTTTAAATGAGATAACCCATGAGGCCCAAGTGATATGGGATAATCTAGTAGGCCCAATAGGCCCAGCTTTAAACGAGATAATTTATGAAGACCAAAGGTACATCTATCTGGTTAACCTATATCGACCTCATTTGGTAAGCCTTGCGGTCAACCCGTATCGACCTAAGGGCCACTTTAGAAGTTTTAGTACTCAAGTCCAGTCGACATGAATTGTCCTCCAAGTATAAATCAGATAGGTCAAACCCCTCGGCATGAGTGACACGTGGCAACTGATGTAACCATTGCCAACAACTCCAACAACTCTGACAACCCTGCCAACAACTCTAGTAGGGACATGCTCCTACTGGCATGGTTATCTAGAAAAACAGAGGATTGAGCCACCTGACACAGTACCGGGATCTGGACATGGAATAACTCCCAACCCCTTATCATGGGAAAAGCCAAGTACACCTGATAAGGGTACTAGGGTAAAATCACGCCCACAACAGGCCATAAATACTACAAGCACAACCACGCTAAAAAAAATATCATTTATACTATTCACTATATACTATCTCTATTTCCGATCTACCAAAACTAACTTGAACGTTGGAGTGGCCTTAGTCGGGGGCCTCTCAGCTAGTTGACGTGTATTTATGGTTGCAAATCTCAAGCCCAAAATCACTTAAATTAATCAGAGTACTTGATCCTCCAGCTCAAAGCAACATAAAAAATGTTCCTCAATAGTATGCCCCCAACCACAATGAAAGTTGTAGTACTACAAGAACTTTTGCATTCCTGAATTCTATGCAACTTTTGAGGGTTTCGACCAATCCCTACTATTCAACAACCAGGAGTATCTCTATTGTCAAAGCATTCAAGTGAATGTATTTGAAGAATATTTGTGGGGGATAATGTTGACATTCATTAGGCTTTTTGCCAGCACTAGTTCCTTCCTCTCTCATCTTGTGCTTGTTCGCCTCTTGAGAGGTCACAGCTGTTGGAATAGTGCCCTGCAAGCCAATATGATTGGCTTTGTAAATATAATTTTTCTATAAAATAATCTTGATTGTTTGATAATTTTTATATATGGTCATCTTCATCTTATGCCTTATTTCACTTCACTTGCATTTGGATGAGGCCCTTAGATCACCTATGACTATAGGACTTAGTTTGATGACCATGGAATTAGCCTCACACAGTCATGTTCTTAAATCTTTCAAGTCATAGGATCTTTAGAGATGGGGCATCTAAGATTCGAATAGAATTGCACTGACGAGATTGAAATATAAGGGTTGGCGATTGCTCTATTTCATGAGCAACTATGTGAGATATGGGTATATGTTAGTGGGTGCTTATTAAAGACAAGACACTGAAGATCCACCGAAGAACCCACTAGATAGCCGTAGTGACAAGTCACTAGTAGCTAGTTTCCTACTTATGCTAATGCATATTATTAGTCATTTGACCTAAGGATCTATTGTAATCCTGTATTCGGTTCTCATGCTTTAACTCTTCTTTGACCACCTAGCAGATCTTTAAGGTTAAGATTAGTCATGAGCTATTTAACATGGAGGTTTTTGAGATCCAAGATGGAATTTGACTCCTCGATGTTGTGAAGGGCAAGTGCAACTCATATGTATTCTATAATGATCGATTCCCAAAAATTTTGATTCATGGTGGTGTGACAATTTGGAAAAGAAGTTTTCCAAAGGTGAGATCACACAACGGGATTGAATATTAAGAATAGAGATATAGTAAAGAGGCTATTAAGGAGCTAAAAAATATCTTACCCTACGCCTCTTTCAAGAGATAAAAGATGAAAGGATCATATTTGCATGACATCGTTGAGTGATGATAGTTCTCTAGAATATTCATTTTGGCCAATTAGTTGGCCCCATGGGCTTGAGGTTGAATACAGACCATAGAGATTGAGTACTCTTTAATTGATGAGATTAATTGAATTAAGTCAATTAGTCTAAAAGGAGTTTTAAATTAAACTGAATATAAGATATTCAAAAGTCACAAGGAGTTCTAAGCCTATGTCCAATGAATGGTAGATCCTATTAGGTCGCACATAAAAGCCAATTAGCTTTCTAATTTTAGGAGAAAATTTTCTAATTGTTAGAAAAAAATTTCTCCCAAGAGACTAATTTTTAGGTACCAAGTTTGCAAGTCAATTTTGGTTCAATTAATTTAAATATTAAATTAATCAACTAATTTATGGAGTTAAATTATACCAATAATTAAGGAGTTAATTATTTGATACCAACATGACCATCAATTGGTCAGGTTAACTTAAAGAGTTAAGTTAACAAAATTAAGCTTAAAGAGTTAACTCAAAGGATAATTGATTAAATTAAAGAGTTTAATTTGATCAATTTGGAAGAATGAATTTTGTAGGAAAAATTCAAATGAGATTTGAATTGGCATCTTAATTAATTTGAAATGATATTTCAAATGTAATTAAGATGCAAATGAAATTCAAATGAGATTTGGATTTACATTTGCCACATGGGCAAGCCCACTTAACTGCCCCCCTCATGCCTTGTGTGATGCCACTTTATCATCGCACATTTTCGGCATCTATATATAGATATAGATAGAGATGGCCAGTTATATTACAATTGGTGTGAAGATTAGAATCTTTGCAAAATTTCCTCCAAAACTATTTTGCAAGCATTGCATTCATATGTTGAAAGTATTGCTCTCTTATTCCTCCTTCCAACATAAAATCAGCTTTCACCATTGTTGAATCTCTGGTCTTATTTCAACTTATAGACTAGAGATTTTGGAAGAATTAATTAGTGTGTGGATTATTTCAATAAAAGCAAACATGAGAGTTCACCAATTTTGGAAATCCACCTACACAGAGTCCAATTTGGCGAATTTCTCCTAGGAGTTCCAGAAAGCATTTTGATCTAAAATTTTAACATCGAATTCTTCAAGGTGTTGAAAAGCTCTAGTTATGTTTTTAAAATTTTTGGAGGAATTTTGGTTGGGTGATTTTCACACTCTTCTAGCTGCGCTGATAGTAGACAATTTATGGAGTAATGAAAAGTTCACTAGCTTTTCTTTGAATTTTGCTTTTCAAGGTACTGCTCTCACCAAATTTGAATTCTTAAAATGATTAGATCCTTATTGTTCTTGTAAACACTAGTTAATTTTATGTTTTTGAAGTTTTGATAATTAGATCCTAGTAACTTACTAGCCTTCAACAACCTCAACAATCTGGATGTATTTCTCTACTCCAACAAAAGGATCCTCTAGAGTTGTAGAAAGCTTTCCAACTGTAGATGTTTGGAACTTTTGGTGTTTCAGGTTCTACTGGATGATGTTGGACAGAAACTCTTGGTTGATATGAGGGATCTCATGTGCCACCTAGATAAAATGGTTGAGACAGTCTCTTAGGGACTCTGCATCTCTTTGCTTGATAGTGAATAGGTAGGTTGCCAACTTTAGGAACTTGCGATTGATGGGGAAGTTAAGGAGGAAACTCTTAGCTTTTGATTGATCCAATTGGCTTCTGATTAAACTATATTAGGACACACTTGGTGATCTTAATGTGGAACACCTTACAATAAGTAAGTTTAGGCTCCGACAGTAACAGACAGCTATTGGAGGAGTCCACTCAAAGGCATAAATATAATGTACACTTGTGGAGGTAATGGGAAAGAGATGTTTCTCACTTAAAATTGGTCCTCCACTTTGTCTTCTTTGGGGACAGCGAATCCCCCCAACTTTGGCAAGAAGATTACCACTGCTCTTAGAGTAGTATTCTTTAGCATACCATGGACGACTGCTTTAATCGCAGCTTGAGTAGAGGTGTTCTCCAGCAATATCTTCAATGCTTGCTGAGTCATCTATAGAACTGGTTGTTCAAGAGGTAATGCTTGCTAAGTGGTCATCTCCCTGATGTTAATTGCAATTTCTAGGTGGGCTTCAGCACCAAATGTGACAATGCATCAAGTTGGTGGCTTATCATGTTCTTAGACCTTAGGACCACCCAGGTGTTGAAATCTTGAGCTCTGAATCTCTTTTGCATTTTCAATGTTTCTTTTTCTTCGATAAGAGTTCTCACAAATAGTGCAAGATGGTGTTGCTTGAAAGTGGAGTTTGGTCATTTTTGGAAGCCAGTGATTTTTAAGTTTTTATATCTTGAATGCATTGTAGAGAGTTCTTAGTTCTTATTTTTTTGCAAATGATTTTTCCTGCCCATCTTCTCTTTTGGGCTTAGTATTCTTCTTAGTGTGCTTCACTCTTTTAACGTTTTGATTAGGGATAAAAATAGACTAGACCAGATTAAGCTTTAACTTAAATAAGTCAGGAATGTCATGCAAATAGCAAGCCTGAACCTGGCCTATTATTTTTTATAGATGTTTTTTAAGGTCTGACCTAACATTTTTAAAAAAATTCAAAAGCCTTGATCTGGCCTGAAAGCTTATGTAAAAACTTGTTTTCTATTAAAGTTTCTATTAAGCTTAAACATTACGTAAGTCTAGGCTTTTAATAGGTTCAAATTTGTATGGACTTTATTATATCTAATTATTTAATAGGCCTAAAAGTTATGTAAATTATGAAAATGTATTTAGACAATAGCTAAAAATAAAAAATAAAAAAACAAATACCTAGCGATGAAAGTTAAAATTAAAGTACAAAATAATTGTATATAAATAAAAATTATATGGATATAGAGCTTAAAAGTAAACTAATCCACTTTCATCAAATATTGATTAAATTGTAAAAGTTATTTTACATTGATTTATTAATATATAAATAAATATAATTACTTTATATGATATAAAGAATGATAAATGGGTTGACTTATTAGGCTTGTGGGTTTTTAAAAGAGCCTAAATTTAACCTATTGAATTAAAAAAAAGCTAACTTTTAAGCCGTAATTTGATATTTTTATTAAATAGATTAGGCTTAATTAGGTTACACGTAGACTAGGCCATAGGTCCCTCATGGACAGCCTGATCTACTCCCATCTCTAATTTTGATGACTTTCTTAATGAGTTTAATTAATTACACTCTCTAATCTTTTTATTAATTAATTTATTTAAATTAATAGTCTTTCTACTTTTTTATTTTTGCAAACTTAATTTGTCATATCAATATACAAAAAACTTGATATTATTCAATACTATAGATTCTTAGAACTTACGGAGTATTAAAGTGAAAATTTCGCCACAAGTACTTGTGAGTTTGGCACATGTCAGTAATATCTCGTTATTGGAAAAGTCATGAAGTGGAGAAAGTGGTGTTTTCTGTCACTAAATTTAGCCCTTCCTCCATTTGAACGTGAAGTCAATTTCATTTGAAGTAATAAAAACTAATATTATGTCGAATACACAGAAGGTTCATTTTATATATTAGTAGAATTATTGATACGTAGCAATAAAATGGGAATAGAGCGGACATTTATAAGTTTTTTTTATTTAAATTTATGTTTGGTATAATTTAAGTAACATTAAATGTGATAATTAAAGTTACTTGATTATAGATTTAGTCACAAATATTTTTTTAAAGTAATTTATAAAAAAATATTTATGAATAATTTTTTGAAAAGAATAATATGGTCATTCAAAAACTTTCCATTCTTATCAATTATTGCTAATTAGCAATTACAAGATTGGAATCAAATAAAGATTCCATTCATTTCTCATCTACCAAGACACCATCGAAAACGATTGAATGACTGTTATTCAACCATATTTGATAAAAATCTCAAAGCTTTTTGGTCATTCTGGACCTTAATTGAGGATATCCGCCACTATTGGGCGTGCTGGCCAAAGTGAGAATTTAATTTGTTTGAAGAAATGCAAATATGGCGTCTCATAACTTAGCAAAATAGGCCGCTTCGCTTCTTCTAACTTGTTTGATGTTATCCCTTTCGATGAATATCTTTCTATAGCATATTTGTGATGAAGAATATCCATTGTGGATTGATGATTTATTCTCTCAATAATATGTCCCATTTGCTGGATAGAAAAATAACAATAACATCATTTTTTTTAATTTTCATTTTATTTTTAAAATAGTTGCAATATTTAACCCAATTTTATTTGTGCATATCAATAATCTTGGCAAAACTTGTATCGTGACATGACTGTTACACTATATAATCACTGATCAGCGAGAATGTATTTATGAAGTTACTGTTCATATGGATGAGGAAGAGAGGGTAGCAATCATTACTGCTTATTGGGTCGTGCTGGCAACACAAATGCTCATATGATGAATTTCTGAGAGAGAGAGAGAGAGCAAAAGTTAACAGGACTGCGCGCGCAGCCACAGCCGCCATTTCTACTTCCACCCTTTCGTGATGATTAATAACAATTTATTCATATTATTATTACCACTTCCTGATCAGCATGAGAGAGAGAGAGAGAGAGAGAGGCGAGAGGACATGGAAAAAGCATAGATAGAGACATGCCAAAAAGGTTTCACTGAAGTAAATCAGACCACTTTTTAGGCGAACTCAAATAGAAAAGAAATTCCAGGGGGCTGGTTTGTTTTAAGGTTGGATTTTTCTGCGATCGTAAGTTAAAAGGATCTAACCCCAGATTTCACCTATAGTTTTTGGTTTTGTATGCAATTATTGTAGAGTCACCAAACAGTCATTTTTGTTATGTTTTTATCCCTTCTAGATTAAAGGCCACCCCCAAGAAATCTCAAGTATAAAAAGGCCACCAAATGGAGCACTTTCCTCAGTGAGAAAGTGAAATGATGGAAATAACTCTCACAACACTCGCCTCAAACCTAGAAAGAATTAATCCTTATTTTTTTCTTTTTTTTCATTTTTCCCTTCTCTTTCTCGAGCTCTTCGTTTTCTAGGCCTCAATTTCCAGCTTAAAATCATCATTTGTTTCTGCCCAACTTTTGATAAGATTTTCTGCTCCCCCCTCCCTCTCGCTAGCTTTTCTAACTTCAAATACACGTTATTATAGGACTATTAATTTCGCAGTCTTGGAAAAGCTGCGATTTTTAGCCTCCTTCACCTATATATATAAACACATTATTCACACATCAAATCAAACTAATCAGCACGAATAAAAATCTCTTTCATCCACATGACTTGGACTAAATAAATCCTCCTCCCTATTGAAGCAGCTGCACGTTTGTCTGCGTACACAACCAAACATAAATAGTCTATAGACATACATAATATTTGTATTTATTGACAGCAGGAGGAGAATGGTGGTGGAGGGTGGCGTTGTGGTAGTGGTGGTGGTGCGAGAATATGATGCAAAGAAGGACAGCAGAGCGGTGGAGGAAGTGGAGAATAGGTGTGAGGTTGGGCCCAGTGGCAAACTCTCCCTCTACACCGACCTCTTAGGCGACCCCATTTGCCGGGTCCGCAATTCACCTGCTTATCTCATGCTGGTTACAACCATAACTTCTACTACTATGCGTTGTTTTTCTGCTAACTTAATTTTGCATAATTTCTTTTTGACAACTGCACAAGTCCTTATAATTTTATTTGATTTTAATTAACGTCTTTTACTTGGATATATTTATTTTTTAAGGTGGCGGAAACGGTGGTGGTGGGCGGCGGAAAAGATAAGGAGAGGAGAGAAATAGTGGGAATGATAAGAGGTTGCATCAAAACCGTTACGTGCGGAAATAAGCTCTCCAGAAATGGCAAAAACTGCTCTGTCAAGCCACCTCAGCCTCTCCCTCTGTACACTAAACTTGCCTATATCTTAGGCCTGCGTGTCTCTCCATCTCGTCGGTACTACTGCTGCGTCCCCTATTTCATGTAGAAACCCTTCTTTTCTTTTTTCTTACTGCTAACAAAGCCTTCTCATATTTATATGTGGTTTATATGTGGTGCAACAATGATCAATTGGTTTCCAAAAATGGATTTTTGGGGGAGACCCTTTTGCAAGAGCACCTAATTATTGCCTTGCATTTGTTTATAACTTGTTCCTTTGTTCTCACACTATATATATATGATATAATATAAATGAAGTACTTTTGTTCCTATATTTGTGACATATATTCTTTCTTAAATCTTCTTGATGCGTGTAGGGTGTAGGGTAGGGACAATTTGTCTTTGTTTTCTTATTATTTTTGTTTTAACATTTTTTGACGTTTTGCAGGAGAATGGGAATTGGATTGAAGCTAGTGCGCAGAATGGAGGAATGGTTTGTCGAAAATGGCGCTGAATATTCTTATATGGCTACAGAAAATGACAACCAAGCATCTGTTAAACTCTTCACTCAAAAATGTGGCTATTCAAAGTTTCGTACCCCGTCCATTCTAGTCCAGCCCGTGTTCGCCCACCGGGTCAGGATGGACAAGCGAGTAGCCATCATCAAACTCGGCCCCAACGACGCAGAGTCCCTCTACCGCCGCCGATTCTCCTCAACCGAGTTCTTCCCCCGTGACATTGACACGGTGTTGAGCAACAAACTGAATCTGGGCACTTTCCTCGCTGTGCCCATGGGAACGTACGACGTCGAGTCGTGGCCGGGTGCGGATGAGTTCCTGGAGAGTCCGCCCGAGTCGTGGGCCGTACTCAGTGTGTGGAACTGCAAGGACTTGTTCAGAATGGAGGTCCGCGGTGCGTCGCGCGTGAGGAAAGCGCTGGCGAAGACTACACGAGTGGTGGACCGAGCATTTCCATGGCTACATCTGCCTTCAGTGCCTGAGGTTTTCAGGCCGTTTGGGTTCCATTTTCTGTACGGTTTGGGAGGGGAAGGCCCAAATGCGGTGAAGTTCATTAAGGCCCTGTGTGGATTGGCCCATAACTTGGCCAAGGAGTGCGGCTGTGGAGTGGTGGCTACGGAGGTGGCAAGCCGGGAGCCGCTCAGGTTAGGAATACCCCATTGGAAAAGCCTATCGTGCGCCGAGGATTTATGGTGCATCAAGCGGCTAGGGGAGGACTACAGTGACGGGTCTCTTGGTGACTGGACAAAATCACCACCTGGTCTGTCTATTTTTGTTGATCCTAGGGAGTTCTAACTTCTAGGCCCTAGCGTGTTGTTTTTAGACTGAAAAAGAATATAATTTAGAAAATAAAAATAAGTGTCCTTTTTTCTTTTTGGTTTTTGAATGTATGTTGATATTGCTTTTCTCCTTGGGGCTAACTTCATAGTATATAATAATTGGTAGTGAGCATCTTGAGGTGGGCGGGGAAGATATGTGTGCGTGTGTATGGTGGGGAATGGGGATGAATGCAAGGAATGGGAAGATATGGATCACATTTTGTTGTTTAGTTGGTAATGTCTTTAAGGGGAATATTCCTAATCCCTAATCCCTAATCCCTAATCCACCTGTCTAGGCCTCCTTGTTCTCTTTTTTGTAAATGGATGTTAATTTTAGAGCCCAGGAGTTTCATGGGATGTGGGATTTGTTATTGTAACAACAATTTTTTTGTATTTACAATAAATAAAATTACGAAATAATAAATAAAATTAAAATTTATCAATCAATCAATCAACTATAAATTTTATTTTTAATTTAATTCTCTAATTTTTCTCTTCTGAATATAATTTTAAATTTAATGAGCTTTACCAAAATGGCCTTAAACGCTATAAGTTTCCCTTAAATTTTATTTGAATAAAAATAGCCCCAATTCGAGGGTTGCGAACCTTGATTTCGAATTAAATACCAAAAATATATGAGTTCCGCAAAGAACGCCTTTAATGTCGTGGATCTCTTTGAATAAAAATAACGCCAATTCGAAGAATTCGCACCTTAATCTCGAATCAAGAGCTAAATATATATAAGTTCTACGAAGAACATCTTGAACGTCGTGTATCTCCTTGAATAAAATAATACCAATTCGAGGGCTTTGCACCTTGATCTCGAATCAAATGCAAAAAATATATAAGTTCTGCGAAAAATGCCTTGAACGTCGTGGATCTCCTATAATTTGGTTGAGAGAATTGTTGGACTTCTTCCAAGTTTCTCTCGTCTGCTGGAATTTATCGTTGTGTCAAATGAGTTGGAATCACCCCTTTATATAGGTACTTAAAGGAAAACGTTTAGATTAATTCGAATACTTTAAAGGCTATCTCTTTAATAAGATAATATTAGATATTAAGAGATAGTTTGGCAAATATTTGATTTGATAATATCAAATATCAAAAGATAATATCAGTATCAAATATCTTTGATTTGATTGGTTTGTGAATGCAAATACTTTATCTTTGACACGTGTCAATACTTGATTTGAATATAAAATAAATACTAAATTATTAATTAAAATTAACTATTTATCTTTTGAAATTAAATTTAATATATCCCAAAATTTAAATAGAAAAGTTTAAATTAATATTTAATATATTATTTTACACGTGTCATTTCTCAATTGGTTAAAAATTTAATATGTTTACAAATGCCCCCACTTCAAGGCTTGACAAAGGGATGTAAATCAATCCCAAAGGAGGCGAGACTTGAAGTATATGAGAACATATGTAGGCCGAACCAAAGCCCATATCAAAATTCACATAATAAGCCCAAAATTACTTCTTCATAGAAAAAATCTATGGCAGCAAGCTTTACTTCATCCCTTGAATTTATATTTTTTTTTTATAAATAATTATGGACCCACATGTATAATTGACATTCTCAATTGTCAATTTTCCCTTGACTATCTTTGTGACAAAGCAACCAATTCACTCTTGGTTATTATATATGGAATCATGGGCCCGCAAGCATCCTTTAGCAAAAGAAAAGAAAACTCCTTCAATTTGCACTCACATTTTCAAATGACATTCGCATGGGTCCGCAAGCACTATCATACTTATTTCAATTTCAAACTCCATTAGTTGACTTTTTTACCTTTTAGAGAACAACTTCTTCTATTATATTCAGATTAAACCAAATTCAATTAAAACTCAATTTTATATTTAGAATTTGTCTTGAATTGAGATTCCTACTCGAACTCGGCAACCTCAAAAGCACTATAAAAGGCATGGTTAGGGGCACCCAAATGAACTTGGATAGACATAGTAGGTGGAATCAATTTGTGCAACTGTTCAGGAATGCTCATTTTCTTAGTTTTTGACATTCCTTCTTTTCTAACTTATGTATCTTTTATGTTTGACAGAATGTCCCTTTGAACATATACCATTATTTTGGCATTGCTATCAACTTGATTCTCCATTAATTCACATGAGCATTAAACATGATGATTCTTCACATCAATCACGTCCTTTTTTTTCTTTTCTTTCTCAACAATTGGACTAACTTTTCTCGTATCCTTACAGATTGCATCATGGTTTACTTTAAGGATGTTTCAACTGGTGCTGGAGTACAACACTTAATTATCCTTGATGAAGAGAATCAACTCATGGAGAAAGGCACACTTTTGACTACTTATAATCCACTTATTGGTAGATACACAAAAAAGTAGCCATGACTAACCAATTCACTTCATATTGAGGAGTGGTCCTAAGAGATTAAAACTTCCAAGGTGTGGACTTTAAGGGCAACTCATCGTTGTCCTCCAAATAAATTAATTCATCATCAACAATTAAATGAATTGATTCCTTTGCCAACATTAGGTCGTAGCATTATTGAGGGAAAAGCCAAATAGGGAGAAACCCTTCAATTAAATGGCGAATTCCATTATATCAAAGGATACTGAGAGTGGATTGAAGATGTCTTTAGCCGATGCAAGCACAAGTTGATTGCTGCGAAAGTATATGATCCAATGTATGCTTCATTATTCACATACAATCAAAATCCTGTGATTATCAAAGCATTTTGCGAGGTATGTGTCCACTTACAAATACTCTTTTTACTTTCTTTGGAGAATTATCCATATCACTGTGGGATTTGCACAACCTTACATGCCTCTCTATGATGGGAATTTTTTTATGACGAAGTGATTCTTTGCACCAAGGAGCTTAGTTGAATTGATGAAATAGAAAGTAAATTTATTCCCAGTTCTTGCAAATACTTATTTCAAGCTTATCATTTACTTCAAAAGGGTGCCCATAGAGGTCAATTTTCTTAAGTTACTATAGAGAAATAGGTGAAGTATTGGCCCTGGAAAGTCATAAAATACCATCAACCACCACCATGCAAGGAGAAAAAGATAGTTCGACCCAAATCAACTCATAATCCTATTAGTGATTTTAGCATTTATGGAGAATGGTCTACCCCGGAGGATGCATTATTTTTGAAACTTGGGATTTCTGGGAACTTGAGAGAAGAAACCTATTTAGCGGCATTTTTGGCTTGTTGGCTTTGCTCGTTTGTTCTTCCTATCAATGATGTTAATTCAATATGTCCCAGCACTTTCAAGATAGCATGCATCATGGCTATCAATAGGAAGGTTAGTTTTGCTATTTTAGTTTTAGCCAGCATCTACAATTGTTTGAATAAAATTTTAGGTTCCCCAAGGCTGAGTCATGTCCATTCTTCTTTTCCCATCCACTTTGTTTATGCTTGGTTGGTGCACTAATTCAAAACACACTATCAAATTTGGCAAAGAATATGTGGCCTAAGAATGGTGATTTATTCTAGCAAAGGGGGTGCAAAATATTATGATCCAAAGAAAGCTCGTAGGAGAATTTACAAAGGGAATTTTGTTTCCTGGACTTGCACCATGATTACGAAAGACAAAGGACTTCCATATATTGATGATGGCAAGGCTAGAGAATTGGAGCAAAAATACTTTATTGCTATTCGCTCAAATTATCTTCCTTTGCCGCAAGGCAACCACTTTATTATTGAACCTTATAGTCCTCATCGCTTCAGTCGCCAATTTGGATATTATCAAGAAGTTCCTGGAATTCTTGCTCATGATATTTACACAGCTGATTTGGATGAAGGACTTCGCTATTGGCACTTATGCACTTTTCATAATTCTATGTCTACAGCATGGTTTCCTTTTGTGTCCCTAAATGCAAAAAAAATTCTCTTCGGATGCTTACAAGAAGTGGTAGACTAAAATTCATGGAGATTACTTTGATGAAAATATTGTACAATTGATCAATTTGAAGTCAATCAAAATTTTTCTTAAGGACAAGGATTATGATAAAGGGAATAAACCACTTGCTCAAACTATTCAAAATTCTTCCAACCTAAAAGACATTGAACCTCCAAAAAAAAGAGAAGGAATCCTAATCCTTTAGAAATGAGCAGCAGTAGTAATGCAGATTGTCATTGAAAAAGGCTTAAAAATGGTTTCAAATCTCCAAAGCCAAGTGATTCTTTGCCAATAGAGAACTTTGTCAAAAAGGTTTTTTTTTGCTCCTCTCCCCCCTTTTTTTCTTTAAATAAGCCCCATTTTAGTCATTTGCTCACTCAAATCATGCAATATTTCAGCTAAAAAATGAAGTTCTTAATGTTGATAAAGATGAGAAATCCCAAGGCATCCGAGGATCAATCATGGGACCTAACGTATTGGCCATGAACACTCCAATTGACACAATCATGCAAAATGAGGCACTCCATAACATGAAAGCTAAACAACTATCTCCTTGTGCTCCAGTTTCAGTGTTTAAATGTGAGAAATTTGTACTTAATCATCAAAAAGAGTATCTTCAAATGTTGTGGGATGGCCTTCGCAAGAGAATAGCAAATACTTCACTTGATTCAATCTCATTTATTAAAGATAGTGTTCAATTTGTGCTTAAATCAATGAAAGGCTTTAACAAATTTGACATCGCCAATGTGGAAGGATTATTGCAAGTACTTTTTGACAAGGCTGCTTCTTATGATGAGGCAAAGTCAGCATCCTTTGAGAAATCATTCAATGAAACTCTTGCACAACAACTAGATGAGGCCAAAAGTCATCTCCATTATACACAAACTAGAGAGAGCAAAGAAATGAACCAAATTCAATCCACCCAAGAAGAGTTGGAATGTATAGGGAAGGAGCTTGGAAAATTGAAGGAACACAAAAAGAACTTGACTTCATCATTGAAACGCCAACAACAACTTCTTCAAAGTGCTCAAGCTAAAATTCATGAGATTGAAGAGGAAATTGCTGTTATCAAGAATACTTCTCCATTGAGTAATAAAGTGGCTGAGAATTTGCAAACTTTGATGAAACACTTGGAGGCTATCAAGGAAGAATTGAAAAACTTGAGTCCTTTTACTTGAAATTTATTTAGAACTTTTTGCTCTTTATTTTTTTTTTAATAAAATATGCTACATTTGTTGTTTTGTTGAGATTACATAGAAGATATGTTTTTTTTCTATCTTGCAATCTTTTAATTTCTCTCCTTTTTTTGACCAAACAAAAATTGCTACCTTTCGTTTTTTTGAGCAAGGTCAAATTAATTAACTCAAACAACTAAACTATATATATATATTTAAAAAAATTTCAAACTCAACAACTAATTTTTTTTTTTAACTTTAAAAAAACTCTAACCCAATAAAAACAACTAAACAATTTTTTTTTAATGCAACAAACTAATTAACTCAAACTAACAAAAACAACTAAACTATTATTATTATTATTATTATTATTATTATTATTATTATTATTATTATTATTATTATTCTAACTTAATAAAAACAACTAAATAACTTTTTGTTTTTTAAAACTCAACAAACTAATTATATCAAACTAAAAAAAAAAACTAAACTATTTTTTTATTATTTATTTTTAACTTAAAAAAAACTCTAACTTAATAAAAAACAACTACACAACTTTTTTTTTTCTGAATAAAGGAAAAATATAATTTAAAATAAACTCATGACTGAACTTAGAGAATATCTAAGTTGCCTACATACCCAATAAAGGGATCAAGTCGTAATGTAGTTCAAAGAAAGCAACATTTTGGAGGGGGGTGCCATTCACAGTTTATACTCATGCGGGCCAGGAGTATCCATTGTTTAACCACCTTGGACTAGGTGGGGGAATTTGATATTTTAACCATGTAAGATGTCTTTAGTGGGGTAAGTTAGCAGTTTATCCACATGCACTACCTTTGGTGGGTACCATTCACAATTTATACCCATGCAGGTTAAGAGTAACATGCATTTTAAGCTTGTACGTCAAGGAGCAACATGCAGTTTAGGCTCATGCATCAAGGAGCAACATGAAGTTTAGGCTCGTGCATCAAGGAGCTATCTTCCAACTTTATGCATAGTAGCGCTTCAAGAACTTCCCA
The DNA here is from genome assembly GCA_014898725.1 of Jacaranda copaia. Taxonomy (NCBI): domain Eukaryota; kingdom Viridiplantae; phylum Streptophyta; class Magnoliopsida; order Lamiales; family Bignoniaceae; genus Jacaranda; species Jacaranda copaia. The sequence goes on from JACGDI010003137.1 coordinate 229,035, forward strand.
TTTATAGGGTCAATTCTTAATCCATCTTTAGCAACCAACTTATATGCACCATTTGTATAAACTTCTTTGACAACATAAGGACCATCCCATTTTGATGTGAACTTATTCCCAGTCCGATGAGTTGTGATTATGGGTTTTCTCACAGCGAGCACCAAATCCCCAACTTGAAAAGATCATGATCGCACTTTCTTGTTAAATGCCCTGGAGAGCCGAGCTTGATAACACTCAAGTTTTTGCTGTGCTTCTAATCTTTTCTCATCAAGGGCCTCCAATTCTTCAAGACGTAGGTGTGCATTTTCTTCCTCAGTCAATCCTTCTTGTATGGCTATCCTCAATGAAGGAATTTATTGCTTAAGAGGTAAAACTACTTCAACTCCATAAACCAATGAATATGGAGTTGTTGTGTAGGTGTTCTATGAGTAGTTCGATATGCTCATAAAGCTTCTCCAATTCCTTCATGCCAATCTCTCTTTGACTTTGAAACTATTTTCTTTAGCAAATTACATAGAGTCTTATTAAACGCTGTAGTAAGGCCATTAGCTGCGATATAATACATGGAAGACTTTCTTCACTTGAAATTGAACTTCTGACAAAGTTTATCTATCAAACTATTACTAAAGGGCTTTCCATTATCCGTAATTATATATCGAGAAATCCCATAGCAATATCTAATGTTGATATAAATAAAGTCAGCAACATTTTCTTTCTTTACTTCTTTGAGGGGTACTGTTTCAACCCATTTAGAGAAATAGTCTATTGCAGCTAAACTATACAAGTGCCCAGCAGATGACATTGTTATAGGTCTAACCACATCTAAACCCCAAGCATTAAAGGGCCATGAAGCAATAGTCAGATGTAATAGCTCGGGTGGTTGGTGAATGAAATTTGCATGAAATTGGCAAGCTTGATATCTTTTAGAATAATTCATGCAATTTTTTACCATTGTCGGCCAATAGTAACCCATTCTTTTTATTCGAAAATATAATTTTGGACCTGACTGGTGGGCGCTGCAAACTCCAGAATGAGCTTCTTTAATGGCTTAGATAGCTTTATTAATACTTAAACAAAACAAGAATACTACATCAAACAATTGCCTGTAAAGTATACTTTTGTAATAGATGAAGAGAGTCGCACGACGTTGGATGTCGACTTTTTGATGTGGATCATTTGTTAGCTTTTCATACTCCAAATAGTCCACGAACTGTTGGCGCCAATATTCTTTTTCTATTTCTAATACTTGAATAACATGGCTTTCATCTTCTTCACAATCCTCATCCTCGAAGATTGGTGGTATAACCTAACTTTTACATATTGAAATTCTCACTTCACTCTCAGGTACAGCAAGTGAAGAGGCCAATTTAGCTAATGCATCAGCTTGCTTGTTTTCCTTTCTTGGCACGTGTTCAATTTCTACATCCTTAAGCCATCCAATGAGCCTTTTTGTGTAATTAAAGTATGGAAGTAATTCAGGCTTCTTGACTTCATATGATCTAAGCAACTGGTTGATCACCAACTTAAAATCTCCATAGACTTTAAGGTGCAATTGTTTTATGTCAACCACCATTTCCAATCTAAGAATAAGAGCTTCATATTCAGCAATATTGTTGGAATAATTTTTAGTTAAAATGAAGGAATATAGTAATACTTCATCATTAGATGTGATGAATACCACTCCGGCACTAGCTCCTTCTCTGTGGGATGCTCCATCAAAGTACATCTTTCAAGGAGGTGTGATTTCAACCACCAAGACATCTTCATCAGGTAGATCATTAGATAACTCCCACTTAGTTGGAATGGGATGATCAACCAAGAAGTTAGCCAAAACCTATCCTTTTACTGCTTTCTGCAGGATATAGATGATTTCAAATTATTGCAACTGAAGGTACTATCTTGCGAGTCTATCAGAGAGGACAGGTTTTGACATGACATATTTTAGTGGATTTATTTTTGAGACAAGACGAACACTATGAGCTTGAAAGTAATGCTTCAACTTTTGAATTGCAAAAATTAGAGCCAAACATATTTTCTCAATTGGCAAATATTTCAACTCATTCGGCATCATCATTCTGCTCAAGAAGTACAAGGCATTTTTCTTTCCTTCATCATTTTCATGTGCCAATAAAGCTCCAATAGAACGTTCTTGAGTAGCAATATAAAGAATCAATGGACGTCTAGGTACTGGACATCTACAAGCTTTATCCCACTCAAATGGTATGCCTTTCTCTATGAGATGACTAAATGGTTGACATCTACCAGCTAAATTTGATATGAATCTCCACAAATAAGCTAATTTTCCTTGCAAACTTTTAAGTTCATAGATATCTCGAGGTTCAGGCATTTTTAAAATTGCATCAATCTTTGCTTGCTCTATTTCTATGCCTCGATGACAAACAATGAATCCTAGAAACTTTCCTGATGCAACACCGAATGCACACTTTAATGGATTCATTTTGAGTTGGTATTTTCTCAAGTGTTTGATAACTTGTATCAAGTTTTGTATGTGATCTTCTTGCCTTTTTAGACTTGACAACCACATTATCAACATAACATTCAATATTCTTATGAAGTATGTCATCGAATATATTTTGCATTACCCTTTGATATGTGGCACCATCATTTTCTTGTCCAAACGACATTACTTTATAGCAGTATATTCCCTTTGAAGTACGAAAGGCTATCAACTCCTCATCTCTTGGAGACATGCATATTTGGTTATACCCTGATGATCCATCCATAAATGGTAGTACCTCATGCCTTGTGGTAGCATCAATCATGATTAACTTCGAAGGGACTGTATCTGGTGATTTAACTGCTGTATATGGTACACATTTGTTCTCTCCTTTGCGTATGTTGCTTAAGGTATATTTGTGGTTTTCTATGTGAAATTGTTTATATATGTATTTTTTTGTTTGTAGATGTATTATTTGTCAGTTATGTTTGAAGTGGCATAATATACCTTGCACTCGAGCATGAGTTTTGTTTGTTATTTTTTTGGTATGTGGATGTTATTTAGGTGTCATGTGATTGTGTGGTTGCTTCTATTTGTCCGTACTTGTGAATATAGGGTTTGAATGTTAGTGGTCCCAATGAAAATCTTATGTTAGTGGTCTTAATAGTACTGGGACCTGAAAAAAGACTTACAAACACTTACATTAACCTTTTTATTTTATACAATGTTTGACATAATGCTACAATGAGTAATGTTCCTGTTTAAAGTTTTATTTTTCTGGTTTAACTGTACACAATTCTTCCCATTTAAATATCATATATATAATGTTCCTTTAATTATAAGCATTGTGTCATGATAATTGAAATTGGACTGTCTGAATGTTATTTGTCAGTACTTAGACTAATTAGTATGCATTATGGTAGTAGCTAATTGAATATTTTGTTTGTTCATGAATGTAGATGACTGAATATCATGAATTAGAAATGTGGAGTGGAGGAGAATTTGTGAACACTCCAAAACTAATATACAGAGGAGAAAAATTAATACATATTCCAAAATTTAATTTGGACTACTTGAACTTGGATATTTTATGGGACTTGTATGTGCAGCAAGGAGGCAAGAAAGGTATAGTCAATTTCTACTATAGAGTGCTTGGATCTTCACTTGAACATAGGTTGAAGAAAATAACAAATGATTACCCTGATTAATATAGGTGATTTGCAAAGGCAATACAGAGGTATAGATTTACTAGTTTTGCTCTATGTGGACAGACCCAATCTAAGTGATGGATGAACATAGGAATCTAATTAGCTTGAAAAAGCTTCAAAAGATGCAAATTAGGAAAGAAAAAACTGATAAGGATGGCAGGATTAGGTTTTAACGCAAGGGGTGGATTTTGAAGAAGATTTTGACAGTACACAACCAGAAGAGATAGAGTTTGGAGGTTTTAATACACAACCTTCTCAGTAAGAAGAGGAAGAAAAGCATGCTGCTTTAGTTCATCTGAAGAAGAAAAAGTTGTAGTTGAACATAAAATAATAGAAGAAACACAAAATCCAGAAGCGCCTTCAGCACCTGCTCATGGAGAAGTACATATAGCTGAAGTACATGTACAACAAACTAAAAATGAAGAAGCACCTACAGTCCAGCATGGGGAAAAAGCACCTGCAGTAAATGATGAAGTTGTCCTTGAAGTCCATCAATATTCAGAAGTAGCAAAATTTGGACAGAATGAGGAAGAACCTACCATCTAGCATGAGAAAGGTGTAACTACAGTTCATTGAGAGTTAGAATAGATTCGTAGACCGATTCGATTGATCCACTTTAAATTTAAAAAATTCACAAGTTCACAACCAACCGTAGCAGCACCATCTGTTAAAATTTATCCCTTTTTAATATATTTACCCCGCTGAACTTGGGGTTTTTGATGCATACAAGTATTTTTGTTGGAACATTGATACATAATTAATGGAATTCTTAGAGTATCTCTAGTCCTTGAGAAAAATATCTTGTCCGTATCTATATAAATGATCTTTTCCCTACGTTCAGCTATAGCTTGAGCCCTTGAATCTAGAGTTGTTTGTCATTCCAACCCAATTCCAACAATGCATTTCTCAGACCGAGAAGCAAAACTGCCTGATGTTGCATATTGGAACTCATTAAAGCCCTATTTACATCATTATGTTCAATAAAAGAAATGAGGGAAGCTCTAATATAAAAATATTGAAAGGGAAAAATACTTCCAAGATGATTCACAGAGAGCTAATTTTGATCATCATGAGGAAGATCCTATAATCTATAATGTGGAGGAACCTGTAGTCCAGCATGAGGATGAACAACCTACAGAAGGAGCTTATTTTGATCAGGAATTGCATGATGAAATAGAACATTATGCAGAACAATTTCTATAGGAGATAGAGATTAATGAGGAATAGATGCACAGAATTGAAAAGACTTCATTATCTCATCATGAAAAAGAAAAAATTGCAGACCATGATGCACAAGGTGATGTTTCACTAAATGCAAAAGCTCACGATGATTCAGGTAGTGAACAACCTGAAGAACAGTTTGGGGAAGAATCAGAGAATGCAGAGTAAAAAAACTTTTGAACATGATGCACAAGCTAGTATTCCTACAAATTCAAAGGAAGAGGACTATGAGCCAGATGATTTAGAGGAATATATTGACCTTGATTTAAATACACCAAGCCTTGTGCTTGAAAATTTAAAGGGGTCAAGTGATGATGATATCTTCATGGAAAGGAATATAAGTAGAGGAGAGTTACTTAGAAAGTTGAGAAAAGTAAAGAAATAAAAAAATCCCAAGAGGAAGAGGCCCCAAAGAGCTTATTAGGTTGAGGATAAAGAATGGTATGGTGACCTTGGGGCCAATGATAAACTCATCAGTTTCGATGGTTTAGATGAAGAAGATCCAAAGCATCTACATTTTGAAGAGGGATAAGAGATGAAAGACTTTAACATAGTGGTGGGGATGAAATTTGCTAATGTAAAGGTATTTAGAGAGGCTTTGAGAGATTGGGATGTGAGATAAGGTTTTAAGCTTGAATGGATTAGAAATGAAAAGGTTAGAATAACAACTAAGTGCAAGAATAGCTCATGCACTTAAAGGATGCAAGCTTTCTCAATGATGTAAGGTGTAACTTTTCAAGTGAAGACAATCAAAGGAACATATACATGTCCCAGAGAAAATTATAATAACCTTGCCAAAGCAAGATATTTGGCAAAGAGAGTGGAGAATACTATTAGGGATGACCCCAATATTTCAATTAAGAAGCTGAAAAACACCATTCAAAGAAAGGTAAATTTGAATGTGAGTACATGGAAAGTGATTAGTGCCAAAAGACATGCATTAGAGAAAATTAGAGGGGCGGATGGTCAACAATTTTAGAGGTTGTGGAATTATTATGCCACAGTTAGAGAGAAGAATCTTGGTAGCAAGATTGTTTGCGAAAGGTTAAAGACAGTGAGCCACATATCTTTGAGAGGATATATTTCTCACTGGATTCCATGTAGAAGTTTTTTTAAGGGTGTAGACTAATTATTAGTTTAGATGGCTATTTTTTGAAAACTGCATGTGATGGGTAGTTGTTGGTTGCTATAGGAAGAGATGGCAATGATAACATGGTGCCTATTGCCATGGCATTGGTTCCAGTGGAGAACATAGAGACATGAGTTGGTTTTTGAAGGAGATGGTAGAGGATATTGGGGATAGGAGATGTACTTTCACATTTGATAGATAAAAAGGACTTATTAAAGCCTTGAGAGCTGTGGCTCTAAATAGTGAACACAGAAACTGCTTGAGAAACATGCATGAAAACTTTAAGAAGAAGTTTAGTGGACCTAAGCTTAAGGAATTATTCTAGAAGGAAACATTTATTGGTAGGAAAATAGAGCTTGAGCATTACATGAATAAAATGCAAACAAAAGATCCTAAAGTGAATAAGAATATTGAGACAACAGTAGAGTGGCTTAGGAAAGTTCCAACTGAACATTGAGCTAGGTCTCATTTTTCATCTTACTGCAAAAGTGATATTCTAGTTAACAATCTTTCTGAATCTGTTAACAACTATATCATTAATGCAAGGGACAAACCTATCATTAGCATGTTAGAAATTATCAGAAGCAAGCTGGTAACTAGGATTCAGACTAAGAGAGCAGAGACGGAAAAATATGTTGGATGCATATGCCCAAACATACTGAAGAAGGTCAATAAGCAACAAATTATGACTAGGCATTGCATTGCTAGATGGTGTGGAGGTAAAGAGGTTGAAGTTCACAGTCCAAATGATAAATATATTGTGGACTTGGAGAAAAAAGTTTGCACCTGTGGGATGTTTCAATTTAATGTTTATCATTGTTGCCATGCTTTTGCAATAATTCATAGAGAAGGTTGAAATTAGAAGATTATGTGGATGACTGCTATAAAAAGGAGACTTACATAAAGGTATATGAGCACATGATCTATAGGGTTCTTGGGCCTAAGGACTACATTAAAACTAACTTTGTACCTCTAAAGCCACCTAAAATCAAAGCCAAAGCTGGGAGACTAGCTAAGCTAAGAAGAAGAGATCCTGATGAAATGTATAGGACTATTTTAACAAGGAAGGGACTTACACATACATGTAAAAATTATCTACAAAGAGGTCACAACAAAGCTTCTTGCATGGACCCCACTCATCTTAAAGCTAGACTCTTTAATGTTAAGATATGCGACTTGAATTAACAATTATATATATTCCTAATGATTATTTGGTTTGATCAACTTACATTTATTTTGTAGGCTACTGCAACCCCACATACTGCACAAGCTCCATCAGAGATGATAAACCAAGATTCTCAAGTTCCTCATCTTAGCCAGAATGATGTAGGGCAAAGTTCCACTGTTGAACACCTAACATAGCCTTCCAAATTAGTAAGCTATTTTTTAAATTAGTAAATATTTTTCATATATTGGTCTCCTTGTTGCAAATCTTAGGTTTGAAATCAACATTTGGGTTGTTGCAGCTAATAAGAATGAAATCTGATGCTTGTTGATTTGGTTGTTGCTTTAAAATAAGGATGTTACCTTGTTAGTTTAGTTGAAAAATATATGGCTAATATTTTTGGTTGGTTGGTTCTTGTTTGGTTTAGATTGTTTCTTTTGTTTATGTTTGAGCTACTTCATTTGAGGTCTAGTTGGCATTGTATGAGTTTTCTGTAAACTAGCAGATTACCCTCCTATGATTTACAAAATCCATACTAAATATACAAATAAGCCCTTTACTGCAAATTGACTTATTCATTTTTTAGTTTGATTTATTATGCTTGATTTTTTTTCCTAGTTGTAGAAACAAACCACTTATGGAGGAAAAGGTAGAACTTACTAAGGCCTTAGAAATGAAGCTTTATTGGGAAAAACAAGCCAAGTAAGAAAATGTGTACCAAGAAAAAGTATGCCTTTTGTCTTAGTTTAAAAAGGATTTGATGCTTCAACTAGTGTGGCTGCAAGTGATCCCAACCTATCCAAGAGAAAGAAAAAACCAACTGTCAATGAGGCGCTGCAAAATGTGAAAAAAAAGGCAACTAAGAGGAGAGCACAACATCTATAGATGTGTTGCAAGAGATTGTTAATGACATTTCATTTGTCAAACAATTGTCTATTTCATATGTATGTAACCGTGGGCATGTGATTCTAGGGAAAAGATGCCTTCTTTACCTTTTGTTAGGTTTGGAATATTTAAACAAATTTGACAGCTTTAATTATTTTGATGAGTGGTTGGAATGTATTAAACAGTGCCAATTGTACTTTATTGAATATAGTGGCTTGTCTTCTTTTGACCAATTTGGAGATTGTTAATCTTTGGACTACTTTTAACATTTTTTTTGTATGGTTTTATTGGTTTCCTATTCATTTGGTCTTGTTGGTTTTTGATTAGATAAGTTATTATACCCCAACTCTTGCAATTTTTTCCTTCCATAAATAGGCAACTTACCCCTCTTTGATTTCAATCATAAGGTATATAAGAGCAATTTACCCCCCTAATTAATAGTCCACAATATAAAACCAAGAAAGGAAACTTAACAAGATGAACTTCCTTAACATTGCAGAAACTAGATAAGTAAAACTAACACTTTTCATCTCATTACTTTATTACTACTACAACAACAAAAAATGTGACTAAAATAACTATTAAAAACTAATAAACAGGAACAACATTTGAAGAATTCTCCTATTTCCTAGATGCTGCTACCCATGATAGCCCAAAAACCATTTCTTCACTATTTGCTAATTCGTTTTCCTCAGCACCATAGCTTACATCTATGCCAAAATCCTTAGGATAAATAACTGGAAAACCACTTGGAGACCATGTTGCTTGAAGTGGCAGACACCATTCAAACAAATTGCATTGTTGGATAACACAACAGTAATAAAGCCTACCAAATGAGCTTTTTCTCTCATTTATAACCACTTGAGCAGCAGTATCTGCCAAGCATCTACATACTGGAGGCCTCCTATACCTCAGGTCAAGTGAAGGCTTAGTGGGTCTGAATTTGTTCCTTGCACTATTTGGAAAAAAGTTTCCATTCTACAAAATAATTTTGGTTGAAATAGAGAAAATTAAATTTTGGGCTAGAAAGAATACATTCGATGTTCAAGTACATAAGGAGGAAATGAGTTTTCACTTATTTGGGAAGAACGGGGTAAAATAGGCTTTTCACATGTTTAAAAGGGTAACCAATTGCATTCAATTGTGTGTGGCATACAATAGCGCTCACAAGGGTCATGTTGCATGATTTATGAAAACTTATGAAGGTATTTTGTACATTTTTTTCACAGGGAGGCTTTTTGCCTATTTCTCTTATCCCAAGGGAGATGTTTGCAATTTTTTCATAAAAAAACTCATTTACGCTTGCAAGCTTTTCAAGGTGAATACTATTGAATTCATCTCAATTTGCTTGATTGACAATCTCAGGCTAAAAAAAAACAAGCCCAAACCATTCACAAATCATCTTACCCTATTTACATCCCTACAAAAAAGTCTTGAGTGTATTTTAGTTTTTTCTACAAGTTATAAATTAGCATAATTGTTAAAAGACCACCTTAGCGTGTATTATCAAAATAAAACAATTGGTTTTCTTCTTTACTCCTCCAAATATGCTTATTTTTCACTTGTTTGATAACTAGATTGACTATTACTTTTTTTTATTAAAACTCTAACATTTTTGTTTAGTTTCTTATCATTGACGATGTAGTGTGCCTGGAATTGTGAGTTAATAGTTTCTTAAGTGTCCGATACTAAAATGTATAATCAAGCCTAAAGTTGTACTTGGTCAATCTAATAGTGCAATCAAACTTAAACCATAAAACAAAGTATGTTAGGTTTTCCACACTACAAACATATATTGTTTTTTTCAATGGAAATTGTCCCTTAAAATTTTTGAAGGATTTTAGATAGATATAGGAGGATAAATTGATTTGTTGGAAATTCGATGAAAAATTGTTTGTAAATTTGGAAGGGTTGGGCGCGAAAAGACATGAACATATCTGACATAATGTTTGCTAGAAAACTATTGAAAAATATAGTCCAACGAAAATTTTCAATGGAAATTTCATCAAAAAATTGAATTTTTCTAATTTTAAAAATAGTTTTTTTTGGATGAAAATTCCATCGAGAAACTTAATTAAATCAGTTGTGATTTCTTCTCTATTTCTTTTTTTCTGTTTTCCAATTCTCTTCTTTTCTCCCACTCCCAGCGCATTCCTACCCCCACTCCCCATCATCCTTCACCACTGTTGCTGCTTTGGTTGCCATTCGTCCATGCTCGTCATCGCAACTGTTTCATTCACTGCTGCTATTGTCACCATTTGTTCTCCCGTGCCATCACTATTCTCCAATGTATTAATTTGTTTTCTTAATATTTTATTATTTATTTAGTTAATTTTGTATGTTAGTATGTTTAAACTAATATGTTAGTTTTGTTTGTTAGTATGTTTAGATTAAAATGTCAGTTTAGTCTATTAGTATATTTAGATTAATATGTTAGTTTTGTATGTTAGTATGTTAGAGTTGATATTTACTTTAGTATGTTAGAATTGATATATAGTTTAATATGTTAAAATTGATATTTCATGTTAGAATATATATAAATATAGCCAATAAATTATTTGCTTCGATAAGATTGAGATAATGATATCTTAATATCATACAATTCATTGTTTGGTTTCTGGGAATTATTTCATGTAATAATTGATAAGATGAAATAATTAACCTTCTTTTACCATAATTTCTTCTTTATCCCTCTACACTTATTTGAGGTCTCTAATCTTAAGATTACAAATTATGCTACTAACATAGGATGTTGTTGGAATAGTGCTCCGTAGCCAATTAAATTGGCATGTAAACTATTTCACTTGTAATACAATCATGATTGAATGATATTATTATTAAATAGCCATCTTCATCTTATGCTTATTTTACTTCACAAACATTTGGTTGAAGCCTTTAAATCACACATGACTATGGGACTCGGTCACGCACTAGGTGGTGATCATGAAATAAGTCTTGCGTGGTTGTGATTTTAAATATTCCAAGTAATAGAATCTTTAGAGATGGGGCATGTAAGATTCAGATAGACTTGCACAAATGATGCATATATCCAAGGATTTGATTATTCCTCCATTTCATGAGCAATCCATGTTGGATATAGGTGCACGCTAGTAGGTACTTGTTAGAGAACAAGTTTTGAAGACCTGTCTGAGGAATCCACTAGATAGTAGGAGTTGCAAGTTGGTAGTTGCAAATTCTCCAACTTATGCTAGTGTATATAATTAGTCATTGGACCTGAGGATCCATGGTAACCTTGTGTTTAAGTTCACATACCTTGACTCCTCTTCAACCGCATAGCAGGTCATCCAGATTGAGATTGGGCATGAGCTACTTAGACATGTAGATTTGTGAGATCCAAGAAGGGATTTGTTTCTTTGCCATTGTGAAGGACGAGTACATCTCCTATGTATTCTATAATGAACGGTTTCAAGAAATTTTTATGTAATGTAGTCTGACAATTTGGAAAGGAGTTTTCCAAAGATGAGGTCATAAAGGAGAATCAAACATTGGGATTAGAAACATAGTTATCAAAGCTATTAGGAAGCCGACAAATAACTTGTCCTAGGCCTATTTCAAAAGATAGAAGATGAAAGAATTATATTTGCGTGACAAGTATAGAGCTAGAATGGTTCATCAAAGCATATTCATTTCATCTAATTAGTTAGGCTCTATGAGCTTGTTGCTAGACATCAATTATTGAGATTGTATACTCTTCGATTAATGGAGATTAATTGAAAGAGTTATTGGCTCAAAGAAGTTTAAACCAGTATGAATATTTCAATATTCAAAATATCATAATTAGTTGTAAGCCCTTGTCCAATGATGGATAGACCTAATGGGTCACACATAATAGCTTGAAGGAAGTTCAACTTGATAGGAGGAATTTTCTAAGGAGTTAGGAAATTCACTTAGGCAGTGTTGGAGAAGAATTCAGTTGGCAAATTTTCTTGGCTCGATTAAAGAGTTAATTTAATTTAATTGGTGCCATGTGATAATTAATTAGTCAAGTTAATTTAAAGAGTTAAATTAACATCATTTAACTTAAAGAGCTAAGTTAATTGACTTAAAGAGTTAAGTCAAACCAAATTATTTAAATGAGTTAATTTAATTAAAATAAAATTTTAGTTTTGGAGGAAAATTCAAATGAACAAGTTCATTTGAGATTAATTTAGAATTAATTTGTACCTCATTTCATAAGATGAAATGCAGATATAAATAAAATTTAACTGCATGTGAAATTCACATGCAAGTTGGTTGGCAAATTTGCAAGTTGGCAACTAACCATGGAAGGTGTGATACCAAGTTGCATTACACCATCCTCCCTATATATAGAAGTGGCCAGCCATTTGATGGCTAGACAAGAAAGATTTCCCTTTCTCTCCAAAAGTGTGGTTTTTTATGTGTTGAAGTTTCACACTTTTCAAACTCTCTTTCTCTCCAATTCTCTCATAACTGCCTCCCATCCTTTCCTTCAACCTCTCATTTTCTAGTAGATTTGAGGTTGATTAAGGTGCTTCTTGGGTGTGTGAGGTATTACATTAGAGGCTCAACACTTGGTATTTAATGGTGTTTATAATCTGGAAATTTTTCAAAATTTGTATAAAATTATGTTATGGAGGTGTCCATATGGTTTGGAGTGGCAAAAATACAAAATGGTGCTTAAATGGTTCATTAGTGTAAGTTGTGGCAGGACTGCCATACTGCCTGGCAGCAGCTAGGCACGGTCGTGGGCATGCCCGCTGTGTGCTTGGCCACCCGATTGTGTGGCAGGCTACCCAAGGTCACTCTAGAACCCATTTTTGTACTATTTTGATGGTTTCGGCCTATCAAACTTGATTATTCTATCCTTATTTTGATGCAAAAATGGTGTGTATGTGCTCAAAGCAATGTTGGACAATTTTTATTGCTTCCAAAGTCAAATGCAAGTTAGTCTACAATTAAGTGCGGAAATTAGATACAAAATTGTTATTCTTATTTTTCCTAGTTATTTAATTGTTTATGAGACAAGCATTTAATTTGTTGAATTGAATGTCAATTCTTAGTTATTGCTCATTTAATTGTTGAATGGATGATAAATGTATGGGGATGATCATGTGCCTTTAATATGGTATTGTTTGTTTCAAGTTGTTAAAACAAGTTGTATTAAGAGGGTGTTTGGCTAAGCTTATTTGTAAGGTCTTATAAGTTTCTACATCTTATAAGATGTTTTTAAAGCTTATAAGATGATAGATTAGAGTTTATAATATGCTAGATCTTTTCTAAAAATAATTTTTTAAAGTGTTAGGATAAAATAAGATCTTAGAGGTTGTAAGATGTTACTAATGGCAATTTTATAATTAATATGATTAAAATTGATAGAATTTGTTAAGATGTTCAAAATAAGTTAGAAACTTTTTACTTTTTTAAAAAAGAACTTATAAACTCCTAATTTTTGGAGCTCATAAATGCTTTTCAAAAAAAATTACCAGACATTCTTTAACATTTTGTATTCTCAAACAACTTATAGGATGTTTTGAAAAGCTTATTAGTTACCTAAACATCTACTAAATAGGGGTTTGCATGCCTTTTAGTTTTTATCTTGTAAATGTTATAAGAGTAGATTCATTAGGGGTGAGGATTTTTTTTCTTTTGTAATTATTGCAAGGAGACAAGAAGGCCGAAGGAAAGCATGATGACCTATGAATGTATGAGATACATTACTGTAATGGCAAGATTTAATCAACCCACTTAAAATCAATTAAGTGGTGCACCTATAACTCTAAGTGCACTACTTGGCTAAGGTTCATGGTCATTCTACCTTAGGAGCATGCTAGGTGCATTTACTTATTTATACTTTATCCTATTAATGTATGAGATACATGATTAAAATATAGAATACTTAAATAAGAGAAGATAAAATTGATGAAATTTTTTCAAGCAAGAAAAGCCCTCCATTTAAAGAAGTGTAAGTACTTTCAAAATACTAGGTCAATATAGACACAAATTAAAAAGATTTTTAATTAATCCGTGCCTTCTACCAATAGTACATAACATGAGAGCTACTAGATTTATGTGATATCTCACGAGCTATGGGTCATGTTTATGGAGGAAAACTATGTTGACTTACTTAGGGTACGATGCAACTTTTTTCTGACATTTCCTTTGCATTGTCTCACGAGTCATGGAATGGTGTAGTACAATTTTGAATCAAAGATTGATTGGTAGTCTGACTTAAACACCTAGTAGTGTAGATGTCACACGAGTCGTGGGTCTGCATGAAGAGTGAGGTAAAACATATCAAGGGTTACATAGAGATGTAACTAGCAAAAGTTCCTTACTTTAGGATTTTTGTGGATGTCTCATGAGTCATAGGTCCATTACAAGTCCTTTATCTTTGATTCTTGCTAAGAAATGAGATTTCTTGAATTCCTTTAGGGGGTGAGGAATTTGATAAAATAGTGGGAGAAAAATATTCTTGAAAGTCTATGAACATGTTTTCAATATCAAAATTCAATCATATGCTTAGATTATCTTTTTTTGCCTTTGAAGATTTGCAAAATATCAAAAATGGCTATATATCCACTAAGTATTATTTTGGAAATTAATAAACCAAGCAGGCCAAACTTTCATGATTGATTAAATCTCAAAATCATTTTAGATTCCGAAAAACTAATATATGTGCTACATCAAAGTGCTCCTAATTCCATAGGGATTGATGTGGGTCAAGAGACACATGAATAGTTCACAAAAATGGGTTGAGTATCTGTTCCTAGCCCATAGTATCATGATGGCATGTATTAACTTTAAATATCTCATGAACACATGAAACATACCTTGATCTATTGTTTGCAAGAGTTGTATGGCAAATAAGGTATAAGAGGTTCATGTTGTCAAAAAAAAATTTTCAAGCTAGGATAAATGAGGGATCATGTGTCCTCAACTATGGTCTAATCTAAAGATGATTAGATTTGAGAAGCTCTTCAACTTGGATTTAGTAATAGACAATGATCTTCATGGGGCTTTGATCCTCACATCTTTACTGAGTTTATTTGACTAAAGTGTTGGTTTAGATAGAGACAACCATGATAAGGGTAAACTTCTAATGACTGTTTCTTTCTCCCACTTTAAAGGTTTTAAAGGCAAGTAGAAAGAAGACAGAAATAAGAATTGTTATTTTTCAAGAGAAAACAAACATTTAAGATATTTATTGGAGTTAAGAAGATTAACAAAGACAAGTTAATGCTACTTGTTTCTACTTTGGTGAGAAAGGCCATTGGAGGCAGTATTGCAACAAATACCTTACAACTCTTGGGAAGGGCATATATTTTATTGAAATGAATTTAACAACAAATTCTTCCTCATGAATATTTAACATTGCATGTGGTTCTTATCTTTATAATTTGTTATAAAGAATGGAAAAAAGAATAAATCTTAGTGATGGGGATATGATCCAGCGCCTTGGCAAAGGAGTAAGAATTGCATCCAAAGCTGAAGGTGTATAATAAGTTAAACTTGAGAAACTTCTTACTTGTATTTGATCCATGTTATTTTGTGCCAAATCTCATTGAGAACATTATTTCATTTCCTATTGTGGATAGCAAAGGATTTGATTTTCAATATCAAATGGAAAATTGAGGGTAATAAAGAATAGTTCTGTAGTTGTTCAAGGTATGTTAAACAATAGATTATATATTTTAGATTTTGAGCTATCATTAATGTATATTTAACAAAGCAAAATGAAATTAGATAACCAAGAAGATGCCATGTTGTGGTATATAAGACTTGGACATATTTTCAATAATAGGATGAATAAGTTAGAAGCTCTTAAAGCACTAAACGTTAGTGGCATAGAGGATCTTTCTATTTGTGAATCTTGTTTAAAAGAAAAAATGACCAAGGCTCCTTTGTTAGGATAATCAGAGTGAATCACAATTCCTTTAGATTTGAACCATATAGACATTTGTGGATCACTAAGAGTTAGTGTGAGAGATGGCTTTTCATACTTCATTACCTTTACCAATGATCATACTTGATTCAGACATCCGTATCCTATAAAGTACAAGTTTAAAGCTTTTGAAAAGTTCAAAGAGAATAGGAATGAAGTAGAAAAGCAATTAGGACTAAGTGCTAAAGCTTTTTGATTGGAATGAGGAAGGGAATACTTGAGTACTGAATTTTTGGATTATCTAAAAGAGAATGGAATTCTCTTTCAATGGACTCCACCTGGCACACCACAACACAATGGAGTAGCCAAGAGGAGAAATCGTACCTTATTAGACATGGTATATTTCATGATGAGCTTTACTGATGTGCCTACGTCCTTTTATGGATATGCCTTAGAATGGGTGGTGAGGTTACTAAATGTAGTACCTTCAAAATCAGTACCAAAAACACCACATGAGATGTGGTATGAAAAAGCACATTCTTACTTTTTTCTAAAAGTTTGGGGGTTTCCCGCATACGTCAAGTAGTTAATAGGAGACAAGTTGGATGCAAGATCTACCTCATGCAAGTTTTTGAAATATCTAAGAAAGTCTTTAGGTTATTATTTCTATGATCCCTCAGAACAAAAGGTGTTTGTTTCAAGGAATGCCACTTTTTTAGAAAAGGAATTTCTATTAGATAGAAATAGCATTGTTGTTGAAGTTGATGAAGTTCAAGATGACCATAATATCCTACAAGTAATAGAACTATGTGAACATCAGGAGCCTAACATGTAACCTTTAAGAAGGTTGGATAGAATCAAGAAGTAACTAAATGTTTTTGATTCCTTCACGAAATGAGCTAAGCAGATATTGATCTAAAGATTATGTGGAGCTATGTTACACATAGTTTTTGGACGTTGGCTAGAGGCAGTGAAATCTGAAATGGACTCCATGTACTCCAACAAAGTATGGATTTTAGTAGATCCACCAAAGGGTATAGTACATGATGGTTGCAAATGTTTCTATAAATGAAAGCTAGGAGTTGATGGAGAGGTTATGACATTTAAGGTACAATTAATAGCAAAAGGTTACACTTAAAGACCAAGTACTAATTTTGAGGAAACTTTTTCACTGGTTGCTATGCTTAAGTCCATTAGAATTATGATTACCTTAGTCACATATTATGATTATGAGATATGGCAAATGGATGCAAAAATTTCTTTTCTTAATGGAAACATTGAAAAAGAAATCTATATGTAACAACCACAAGGTTTTACATCCTAGAGGAGTGAGCAAAAGATTTGCAAACTCAAAAGGTCTATTTATAGACTTAAATAAGTGTCTTGAAGTTGGAACATATGTTTTGATAAGATGATCAAACATTTTAGCTTTGTTAAATATATATAGGAACCTTGTGTGTACAAAAAGGTTAATACGAGTTCAGTATAGTTTTTTGTGCTTTAAGTTAATGCATTCTTCTCATTGGGAATGAGAGAGAAATATTAGAGTGCACTAAAGTATAGTTATCTTCATAATTCTCGATGAGGGATTTGGGAGAGGCATAATTTGTATTAGGAATATGGATCTGTAGAGATAAATCAAAAAGAATATTGAGGCTTTCCCAAATATTGTACATTGATAAGATACTAAAGAGGTCTAGTGTGGAGAAATTCAACAAATGATTCCTTCATATGGGACATTGTCTTTGTCTTTCCAAGTCTATGGTCCCTAAAACTAATGATAAGAGAAAAGGATGTCCCACATCCCTTATGCATTCATGATTAGGAGCATAATATATATCATTCAATGTATAAGGTCGGATATGACATGTGCTCTACATTTTATGAACTACTTTTAATCTAATAGTGAATGTCATTAGATGGCCACAATAGCAATCCAAAAGTATTTAAGAAGAATTAAGAATTTATTTTTAGTATACAATAATAGAGAATTGAAACTACAAGCGTTTTAGGATTCTAGTTTTCAATCTGATGTAGATTACTTAAAATCTACTTCAGGATTTATATTTTATCTCTGTGGCAACATAGTAATTTGGAAAAATTTCAAACAAGACATCGCGACCAGTTTTACCACCAAGGCGGATTATATTGGGGCTTCAAAAATTACAAGGAAGAGTGTTTGGATGAAAAGCTTCATTTACGAGTTGGATGTAGTACCTAGCATTGCTAAGCTTGTAGTTATCTTCTGTGACAACAATAGAGTAGTTGTGCAAGAAAAAGAGCTAAGATCTCATCAACATTCTAAGTAATTTTGAGGCATTATCATTTGATTTGGGAGATCAATTAATAGAGGTAAAAATTGAGTGGTTAGGGTTATCTTAAAAGAGAATATAGCAGAACCATTATATAAAATGCAAAAGGTCTTTGAAGGACATCTTGAGAAGATGGGCTTTAGGACTTTGTGGAATTAGTTTTTGGGCAAGTGGGAGATTATTGGAATAGTGCCTGCAACTAATTAGATTGGCATGTATTCACTTGTGATACAATCTTGATTGAATGATACTTTTATAAAATGACTATTTTCATCTTATGCTTATTTTACTTAACCAGCATTTGGTTGAAGCTCTTAAATTACACATGACTACGGGACTTGGTTATACACTGCATAGTGATTATGGAATAAGTTTTACATAGTCATGACCTTAAATATCCCAAGTTATAGAATCTTATAAGATAAGACATCTAAGATTTAGATAAACTTCCACTGACGATGCATAAATCCAAGAGTTGGATGTTGCTCCATTCCATGAGTACACCATATGAGATATGGGTGTATGTTAGTGGGTGCTTGTTAGCGAACAATGCATTGGAGGCTCACTTGGAGAATCTACTAGATAGCCATAGTAGCAAGTCAGCAGTAGTAAGTTCTCCAGCTTATGCTAGTGCATATAATTAGTCCTTTGAGGATCCATGGTAACTTTGTGATTAGACCTTTATATTTTGACTCTTTCTTGACCACTTAGTGGGTTTTTTATGTGGAGATTAGTATAAGCTACTTAGACATAGAGGTTTGTTAGATCCAAGATGGGATATAACTCCTCATTGTTGTGAATAGCAAGCGCATCTCCTATGTATTCTATAATGATCAATTCCAAGGCGTCCTTACATAAGGCAGTGTGCCAATTTGGAAAAAGAGTTTTCCAAAGATGAGGTCATAGATTAGAATCGAACATAAGGAATAGAAACATGGTGCTAAGGTTATTAGGGAGCTGACAAATATCATACCTTAGGCCTCTTTCTAGAGATTGAAGATGGAAGGGCTGTATTTGCATGACAAGTATAGAGGTAGAATAGCTTATTAGAGCATATTCATTTCATCCAAATAGTTAGGCTCAATAGGCTTATTGTTAGACATCGACTATAGAGATTGAGTACTCTTCAATTAATGGAGATTAATTGAAAGAGTTATTCACTTAAAGGAGTTTAAACTAGTACAAATATTTTAATATTCAAAATATCACAATTAATTGCGAGCTCTTCTCCAATGAATGGATGAACTGAATGGATCACACATAAAAGCGTAAAGTAAGTTTTAGTTGATGGGAGGAGTTTTCTACAGTGTTAGGAAATTCACCTAGGTAGTTTTGGAGAAGAATTCATTTGACTAATTTTTTGGTCATCTTTGTTTTATCAATTTAATTGTAAAATTAATCAAAATAATTTGAAAATTTAAATTAGATCAATTAAATTAAAGAATTAATTTAATTGGTGCCACGCAATAATTAATTAATCAAGTTAACTTAAAGAGTTAAGTTAACATTATTTAATTTAAAGAGTTAAGTTAATTGACTTAAAAAGTTAAGTCAAACAAAATTAATTAAATTAGAGAGTTAATTTAATTAAAATGAGATTTTAGTTTTGGAGAAAAATTCAAATGAAGCAGTTCATTTGAGATTAATTTAGAATTAATTTGCACCACATTTTATAAGATGAAATAAAGATACAAATTAAATTCAAATGCATGTTAAATTCACATGCAAATTGATTGGCAAGTTGGCAAGTTAGTTGCCAAGTTGGCAACTAACCATGGAAGGTGTAATTCCAAGTTGCATCACACCATTCTCCATATATATATATAGGAGTGGCTGGCCATTTGATGATTAGACAAGGCAAGATTCGTTCTTTCCCTCCAAAAATGTGATTTTTTGTGTGTTGAAGTTTCACACTCGCCAAACTCTCTTCCTCTCCAATTCTTTCATAACTGCCTCCCTCCCTCACCTTCAATCTATCATTTTCTAGTAGATTTGAGGATGATTAGGGCACTCCATGGGTGTGTGGATCATTAAATTGAAGGCTCAACACTTGGGGGGCTTGTGCTTTTGGTGATCCATTGCTATGTTGTGACTTTAGAGGCTGATATGAAGGACTTCCCAAGGAGTGAAATTTTTACAACCACTTCTTTGGTGTGTTGAGGTGCTCTCTGTAAATTTTAAGCATTTTTGGAGTTGAGGAAGGCATTCAACTATTGGTGAGTTTCTGTTGTGCACTGATGGATCCTTTGAAGAGTTTATTGGAGTCATTCTTTTCTTACTTTGGGATTTTGCATTCAACATAATTTTTTGGGTTCTAAATCCTTATTAAATGAATGGTTAGATTTTTGGAGAGTTATAGACAAGTTTTATTTAGCATTTTTATGGTTTTACCTTGAAGTGGTATTGGAGCTTAATTCATTCTTTAATTTAGATTTTGGTGGATTGATTTATATAATGAATTGAGCCTTATCACTAAATACTTAATTCAATTGATGAATTTGGGTGTTTGGTTGATTTTTTGTGTGGCTCCTTTGATGATGAATTGAGATATGCTAATATTTGTTTTAAGTGTTTATTCATGTGCAGATATGATTTTGATTCATGGATGATTATGTTAAATGTTGATTCAACATTGATTTATGTTATATGTTGATATAACATGCTTATTTTGGCCTTAAGGTATTTTGGTAATTTTTGGATCTAATTGGATTGGAGTTAAATGGATATTTTTGGAGAATATTGATTCTCACTTTTACTTTATTTTTGAAGTATGCTTGAACATTTTAATTTTCAATTTTTAAGGGTGTTTATAATCTACAAATTTATCAAAATTTGTATGATGTTATGGAAGTGTCATATGTCAAATTTATATCTTTTATCAAAATTTGTATCAAAATTTCAACTCAATTGTTGCCCCTATCAATTGATATTATATATCAAATGACAATATGTTTATTGTGTTTGGATTACTAAGGAGATCTTAGCTTAAGTCCTATGCTATCTTCTAAAGACAACTATAGGCTTACGCATGCCAGGCACTACATCCAACTCTTTAGATGAGGTTTCTATCTAAACACCTTCATTTGCAATTTCTAAAACCATAAATTATTTGACCTCAATGGTTATCTTAACCATGATGTCTTGTTTCGAAATCTTCTAACCCATCACACCGTTATTAAGGCAAAATATAAATCTAGAAGTAGATTTTAGGTCATTTACATTGAATTGGAAACTAATATTCGAAAACCCCATGGGTTTCAATTGTCTATTGCCGTATAGCAAAAATAAATCCTTAGTCCTTCTTAAGTACTTAAGGATTGTTTTAATGGCCATCCTATTTTGCTAGGGTCAGATTGGAAACGACTCATAAAAGTTAGAGTGTGCACCGCATCCTGCTTTGTACATTAAATGTTATATATTATACTCTTAATGGCGGATGCATAAGATATGTGGGACATTCTATGTCTCTTGTTGTTAGTCTTAGGAGCCATAAACTTAGAGAGACAAAGACTGTGTCCTATCAGGAAGAATCCCCTATTGGATTCTCCCATACTAAACTTCTTTAGTATCTTGTCAATGTATGGTGTTTGGAAAAGGCCTAGCATCCTCCGCAATCTATCTCTATAAATATGTATTCTTAATACATAGAATGCTTCTCCCAAATCCTTTATGGAGAATTAAGTAGATAACCATTCTTTAGTATAGTCTAACATTTCTCTCTCATTCTCAATGAGAAGAATGTTATCAACATAAAGCACAATAAACTATACACTACTCTCACTAGCCTTCTTGTACACACAAAGGTCATATACATTTTTGATAAAGCCAAGTGATTTAAATTTCTAATTAGAATGTATGTACCAATTTTAGGACACTTGTTTGAGTCCATGAAAAACCTCTCGAGTTTGCAAATCTTTTGCTCATTCCTTTTAGAGGTAAAACCTTGTGCTTGCTCCATACAAATTTCTTCTTCAATGTTTCCATTGAGGAAAGCAATCTTCATATCCATTTGCCATATCTCATAGTCATAATATATAGCTATGGCAAGTGAAATTTGAATAGACTGAGGAATAATGACCAATGAAAAGGTTTCCTCAAAATCAATACAAGGTATTTGAGTATAACCCTTTGCCACTTGTTGCGCCTTAAAGTTCATTACCTTTCCATCGACTCCTAGCTTTCGCTTATAAATCCACTTGCAACTAATGAAAACTATTCCTTTTGGTGGACCTACCAAAATCCATACTTTGTAGGAGTACACAGAGTTAATTTTAAATTTCATGGCATTATGCTAATGTCCTAAGTCTATGTCCAAAAGCTATCTCATAGGTCTTTGGATCATTATCTGATTGGCTCATCTCATGAAGAAATCCTAACTTTTCAGGTTGCTTCTTGATTCAGTCCAACCTTCTAAGAGGTTGTGTGTAAGGCTCTTAAAGTTCATTACTTTCACTGCTTGTGGGATTTGATGATCATTTTAAACTTCATCAAGCTTAACAAAAATACTATTTTTATCTAATAGAAATTTCTTTTCCAAACAAGTGGCGTACCTTGAAGTAAATACCTTTTGTTCCAAGAGATCATTAAAGTAATAACCCAAATAGTCTTTTGAGTATCCTACAAACATACACAAGATAGATCTACTATTAAACTTCTCTCTCACTAGTTGTTTGACATAGGTAGGAGACCCCTAAACTCTTTAGAAAGTATAAGAAGGTGCTTTGCTAAACCACATTTCATGTAGTATCTTTGGCACCGACTTTGAAGGTAATACGCTTAGTAACTTTGCCATCATCTCTAAGGTGTATTCACAAAAGGATGTGGACACATCGAGAAAGCTCATCATGGAATGTACCATATCCAACAAGGTATAGTTTCTCTTCTTGGCTACTTTATTGGGTTGGCATGTGCCGATGGAGTCCATTGAGAGAAAATCTCATTCTTCTTTAGATAATCCAAGAATTCAGTGCTTATGTATTCTCCCCTTTGATCCTATTAAAGAGCTTTAATACTAAGTCCTATTTTCTTTTCTAATTCATTTCTATACTCTTTGAACTTTTCAAAAGCTTTGAACTTATACTTCATAAGATAAATATGTCCGAACTGAGTATGATCATTGGTAAAGATAATGAAGTAAGAATCCTCATTTTGCACTAATTATTAGTGGGCCACAATCATCCATATGGATCATATCCAAAAGATTTGTGGTTTGTTCCATTTGTCCTACAAAAAGAGCGTTGGTCATTTTTCCCTTCAAACAAGACTCACAAGTAGGAAGGTCCTCAATGCTACTAACATTTAGTGTTTTGAGAGATTTTAACTTATTTATCCTATTTTTAGAGATATGTTCGATTCTTGCATGTCACAACATGTCATCTTCATGGATATCTAATCATCTCTTACTTTATTAAATGTGCATTAGTGATGTTTGAGAATACAAAAATGTATAATCCTTTGTTAAATGTACCATTAGCTATTAAAGAGTTTATTGTTTAGTGCATTCAATCTCCCATTTGATATAGAAGGATTAAATCCTTCGCTATCCAAAATGAGAACTAAAATAAAGTTCTCAACAATACATGGTACTTGATAACATGGGTGCAATACAAATATGGAGTTCCCTAAGTTTAACTTATTGTACACTTTCGGGTTTGGCCACAACTCTTCTTCCTTTGCCAAGGCATAGGATCTTATCTCCATTATTTAGTTTTATTCTTTTTTCTATTATGTGTAATAATTACAAAGATAAGAATTATATGCGATATCATATAGCCATGTGGAAAAATTTATCTTTAAATGCACTTCAATAAAGTACATACCCTTCGCAAGGTTTGCAAGGTATTCCTTGTAATACCTCTTTTAATAGCATTTCTCGCCAAAGTAGAAAATATCAAATACACCATCTATAATCGTTTTAACTCTACTGGATGCCTTTAATGGTTGTTTTCTCTTGGAGGAAGAAATTTTCTTTCTCTTACTTCCTTTTCTAGTACTACTAGGGCCTATAAATTTCAAGGAGGAAACAAGCATTAATTGTATGCCCTTGTCATGATAGTTTCCATCTATATCAACACTTTGATTAATAAAGCTCGGTAAGAATGTGAAGATCAAATCCTCATAGAAATCATTATCCATCACTGCGTCCAAGTTGAAGAGCTTATCTAAGCCTAATCATCATAAGATTATAGTCGATGACATATGACTTCTCATCAATCCTACCCTGAAAAATCTCCTTTGACAACATGAACATCCCATACCATGTTTGCTTTATAGTTTTTGTAAACTTTAATCAAGGTATTATTCATGTGTCCTTGAGACTTTTTGAAGTTTGTATATATCATCATGAGACTATGCGATAGGAAGATCCCAAACCTAATTAGTGAGCATTTCATGTGTCTCTTGATCTACATTAATTATAATGGGATTAGGAGTACCATGATATAGGGATTTATCCTTTTGTTGGAATCCAAAATGATTTTGAGGTTAAGTCAATCGTGAAAGTTTGGCCCAGTTGGTTAATTGATTGGCAAAATAATGTTGAGTGGTTTCTTAGCCATTCTTGAGATTTCAAAAATCATCCAAGGCAAAAAAGAGAATATAAGCATGTGACTGAATATTAATATTGAAAATAAGCTCATGTTCTTTCAAGCATATTTTTACCCACTATTTTATCAAATCCTTCACCCCCTAGATGAATTTGGGAAATCTCATTCCTATTAAGAATCAATCCCCCCTTCCCCCCACTTCGAGTGACATCCAAAAACAATCAAAAGTTAAGTAACATTTTCTAATTGCATCATATGTAACTCTTGATACATTTTGCCTCACTTTTCATGCAGATCTCTGCTTCGAGTGCCTCCACATTACTAATGATCCAATTTAAAAAATTAAAAACTGAAATCTAACTTATATTACAGCATTCCAAGGATCTAAATCATACCTATATAATGGATTAAGGTTATATTGTTACCTCTTAAGCAAAATGCAACCAAAACATGAAGTTTTGCTTCCTTTCCCAATAGCAGACTGCGTCTAGTGCAGCAAGGTGTGATCAACTTTTGATTGGAAAAATCACTTTGGATTTAAGCCAAATCTGGACCAAAATTTTCCAACTAAATGTATAATGTCCTGTAAAAAATTCAGCTCTAAAATCCTCTAGAAAGACCTCCAACCGACTCCAAAAACTCACAGTAGGAATAGAGCATAATCGAAAACATGCAATCCAAAATTCATCTTGCTTCTAATGCCACAATCTACACACCAAGGGATACTCCTTTTCTCCTCAATTTATCTGGAAAAAATAAGGAGAAAGAGATCTAGAAAGAGACCAAAAGCGAGAGAGAGAGGTGAAGAAGAGAGTGAAGCTTCAACTCATTAGAGAATCTCTTTTGGAGAAATATTTTGGATCTAACTTTTAGATGTACAAAATGTGTGAATGATCTTAGCTTGACTACCCTCTTTCGATGTCTATATATGTAGGGAGGATGGTCTAATGCCAAGGTGGAATCACACTTTCCTCAAGGTGAGGACGCTACCTAAGCATGCCTACTTGTAAGCATCTTATAAGTTGTAAGTTAATTTGTGTGAATTTGAATTTCATATGGAATCTACATTTCATCTTATGAACTATCCACCAAATAAATTCTAATTCCATTCCAAATGAACATTTCATTTGAATACTTCCAGAATCATTTCTTCATTTTAATTAAATTAAATACTTTAATTAATTAACTTTGACTTAGCCTTTAAGTCAACTAACTAACTGTTTAAGTTAATTTTTTTTAACTTAATTCTTTAAGTTAACTTGATCAATTGATGCTCATGTGGCAAAAAATTAAATTTATATTTAATTTAATTGGTCTCGATTTAACTCCTTAGATCAACTAGATTAATTTAACAATTAAATTGATCAAGCCGAAATGATTAAAAATTGAGTTAACTGATTTTCTCAATTTTTGGCCACCTTGGAATTCTTCTAACACTTATAAAATTTCTCTCAACATTTAGGATTTCCTATTGGCTTTTTTGTGTAATCTATTAGGTTCTACCACTCATTGAACATGGGCTCACAACCTTTGTGACTTAAGAATATCAAATATTCACGTTAGTTTAAACTCTTTTAAACTAACTAATTTAATTTAATTGTTCTCTATTAATTAAAGAGTATCCATTCTCCTTAGTTGATGTCCAACTTCAAGCCCATGGAGCCAAACAATTGGCCAAATGATGCTTTTGGTGAACCATTCTAGCTCTATATGTCTAGCTTTACACGTATAATACAAATAGGTCCTTTTGTCTCCTATCTCCATGAAAGAGGCCTAGGCAAGATATTTGTCAGCTCCTTAATAGCTTCAATATTATGCATCTATCTTAATGTTCAATTTCAATTGGTGACCTCATCTTTAGAAAACCCCTTTTCCAAATTGTCACATTGCATTAGCCAAGGACTCTTTGGAATTGATCATCATAGAACACATTGGACGTGCACTTACCCTTCACAAAGATAAGGAGTCGGATCCTATTTTGCATCTCATAAATCTCAATGTCTAAGTAACTCATGCGTAATCACCAATGAAATACCTATTATGTGGCTCAAGTAGAGTCAAAGCAGAAAGACCTAAACACAGGATTACAATGGATCCTCATGTCAAATGACTAATTATATGTACTAGTGTAAGCTAAAGAACTAGTCACTATCAACTTGCCACTACGACTAGTGGATTCTCCTAATGAATCTCTGGTGCTTTGTTTTCCAACAAGCACTCACTAATATGCACCCATATCACATATGATTTGCCCATGGAACAAAGAAATATCCAACCCTTGAATTATGTATTGTTAATGCAAGTCTATCTGAATCTTAGATGCCTTGTGTCATAAAATTTTGTTTCTTGGGATAGTTAAGATCATGATCATATAAGACTTATTTCATGATCACCACCTAGTATGTGACCAAGTCCCATAGTCATGTGTGATCTGAGGGCATCAACTATATGCCAGTGAAGAAATATAAGCATATGATGAAGATGACCATTTATAAGAAATATTATTCAATTAAGATTGTATCATAAGTGAAATAGTTTACATGCTATTCTTACTGGCTTATAGGGCAGTATTTCGATAATCTTTCATTTTCCCCAAAGCCAATTCCCCATAATCTTAAGACTCTTCTTCATAAGATGTTCTTCAAAGACCTTTTGCGATAGGGGTTTGAATAGTAGTTCTTCTATATTCTCTTCTGATGCAATCCATTCTACTTGGATGTCACCTCTATCAAATGATAATGTCTCAAAATGTGCTTAAATCATTGATGAGATCTTAGCTAAAGCTAAAGTTATCTTCATCATAGGATTTTGCATACTAGGCACTTTATCCAACTCTTTGATAAAATTTTTGATCCAAATTTCTTTCTTTGTAGCTTTTGAAGTGGCAATATATTCTATCTTAGTGGTTTAGTCAGCGATGGTGTGTTGTTTGAAGTCTTTCAACTTACAGCGCTGCCATTAAGGCAAAATATAAATTCAAAGGTAGATTTTAGGTCATCTATATAAGATTGAAAACTTGAATCCGAAAACCCATCAGGTTTCAATTCTCCATTATTGTATACCAAAAATAATTCCTTAGTCCTTCTTAAGTACTTAAGGATTATTTTTATAGTCATCCAGTAACTCTCACTGGGATTGGATTGGAACTTACTCATAACACTTAGAACATGTGCCACATTTGGTCTTATACATTGAACTATATACATTATTTTTCTTGTAGCGAATGCATAAGGTATCTAGTACATTTTTTGTTTCTCTACCTTAGTCTTGGGGCCATAGACTTAGAGAGATGAATACTATGTCCCTTGAGAAGAAATCCTTTCTTAGATTATTCCATACTAAGCCCGCTTTTGAATTTTGTCAATGTACTAGTTTTAGGATAGCTTTAGCATCCTTTTCGATTTATATCCATAGATACATATTTTTAATATGTAGGATGTTTCTCCCAAATCGTTCATGGAGAATTGAGTAGATAACAATAATTTAGTATGCTCGAACATGGCTATCTCATTCCCAATAAGAAGGATGTCATCGACATAAGGCACAATAAACTATACACTATTTC
The DNA here is from genome assembly GCA_014898725.1 of Jacaranda copaia. Classification (NCBI taxonomy): domain Eukaryota; kingdom Viridiplantae; phylum Streptophyta; class Magnoliopsida; order Lamiales; family Bignoniaceae; genus Jacaranda; species Jacaranda copaia. The sequence goes on from JACGDI010003137.1 coordinate 257,378, forward strand.
TATTTACCTTCTTGTACACACAAAGTTCATGCACATTTTTGATAAAGCCAAACAATTTGACTGCAGTATCAAAACATATGTTCCAAATTTAGGATGCTTACTTGAGTTCATAAATAAACCTTTGGAGTTTGCAAACCATTTGCTAACTCCCTTGGATGTAAAGCCATGTGATTGCTCTATATAGATTTCCTTTTCAATGTTGCCATTGAGGAAAGAAATTTTCACATCCATTTGCCATATGTCATTGTCATAATATGCGGCTATGGCAAGTAAAATCCAAATGGACTTACGCATTGCAATCGGTGAAAAGGTTTTCTTGAAATCTATAATGAGTCTTTGAGTATAACCTTTTGTCACTCGTCACGTTTTAAAGGTTGTTACCTCTCCATCAATTCCTAGATTTCACTTATAGATCTACTTGCAACTAATGGGAATGATTGCTTTTAGTGGATCTAACAAAGTTTATACTTTGTTGGAGTATATGAAGTTCATTTTGGATTTCATGGCATCAAGCTAATATCCCAAGTCTATGTCCAACATATTTTTCTTGTAGGTCTTTGGATCTATATCCAATTGGACTATTTCATGAAGCAATTCAAACCTTTTGTGTTGCTTCTTGATATAGTTCGACCTATGTAGAGGTTGTGTGTAAGGTTTAATACTTGTTTCCATCGCTTGTGGGATTTGTTAAACATCTTAAACTTCATCAAGTTCAAAAATAATGCCTTTTTTTATCTAATTAAATTTCTCTTTCCAAAAAAGGTAGCATTTCTCAAGATAAACACCTTTTGTTTTGTGGAATCATAAAAGTACTAACCTATAGACTCTTTAGGGTATCCCACAAACATGCTCAAGGAGGATCGACTATCCAACTTGTCTCTCACTAACCTTTTCACATATGCGAGAGACCCCTAAACCTTTAAATAATGATAAAAGGGTGCTTTACCATATCACATCTTATGTGTTGTCTTTTGTTAGAGTAGTATTCTACATGCCAATGAGATTGGCCTTGTAAAAACTATTTCCTTAAAAAACTATTTTGATTGAATGATATTATTTATGTGGTCACCTTCATCTTATGCGCTTTTTCACTTCACTTGCATTTGGATAGAGCTTTTAGATTACACATGACTACGGGACTTGGTTAGTTTATTGGGTGGTGATCATGGAATAAATCGCACATGGTCGTGATCTTAATTTTTTCTTTTTTTCTTTTTAGTTTTCAAGTGGCTCTTCTATTGCCATCAAATATAAAGTTCCTTTAGCACCACAAGGCTCAAATCCAACAAATCAAATAGAAGGATTCAGTCTTCAGGCAAAAAAATAATAATTCTAACCAAAAGGCTATTATGGATTAAGGGATATCAACTTAAATATCAAAGATCTTTCCTCCCAGCTAGATCTTCAAGAGTGAGATTTAAAGTATCAACAGATCCCTTTTTCTCTAACCTACGAGCAGCCAAAAGCACCTCAACGCTATTAGGTTATCCAAACTATCCTAATCGATTAGCAATCATGTGCAAATTTTTACAACCATCACATCTAGCAACAGTAGTGCCTTTGTCATATGATTGATGATAAAATATCTTGATGGATCTGGTATCACAAAATTTGTATTTGAAGATCATGACAAGATCATGTCTTTCAGATATCTTCAAGTATGAATTTACTCTATGCTCTAAAATAGTTTGATCATTTTTTGAATTGGATTTGCATTCGCTTATGTAATGGTTAGGATTTAAGCTGCAATTTTTACGTTCCATAGGACTTTCAATAGCTAGAATACTAATTTCTACAAGAGATTAGAATCTTCTAGTATGTTGTTCATGGTTGCGATAGAATAAGTGTGGAGAAGGATGAAAATTCTAGGAAAGTTCTACGGGAAGGGGATTTGGGGAGATTTTCTCAACTAAGAGAGAAAGAATTCGCCAAGCTGCCATGTCCATGTTGTGGTTGTTTATTCTTTTATTTTTCTTCCATTGTGTGAAGAAGAGTTGGTTGTTATCTTAAATCTTTAAAGTTATAGGATTTATGAGATAGGGAATCTAAGATCTAGATAGATTTGTACTAAAGATGCATAAATCTAAGGGTTAGAGATTACTTCGTTCTATGAGCAACTATATGAGATATGGGTGTATGTTAGTAGGTACCTATTAGAGAAAAAGGCATTAAAGACCTACCAAAGAACCTACTAGATAGCCATAGTGGCAAGTCGGTAGTGGTTAATTCTTTTACTTATCCAGTACATATTATTAGTCCTCTAACATTGGGATCCATGGTAATGTTATGTCCGGTCCTTATGCTTTAACTCTTTTTTAACCACCTAGTGGATTTTTTGATTTGAGATAAGGTATGAGTTACTTGGTATGGAGGTTTGTGAGATCCAAGATAGAAACTGACTCCTTGCTGTTGTGAAGGGTGAACACATTTTCTATGTATTATATAAGGATCGATTCCTAAAAATTCTTGTGCAAAGTTGTGTGGCAATTTGGAAAAAAGGTTTTTCGAATGGGAGGTCACATAATGGGATTGAACATTAAGAATAGAGATATAGTATCAAGGTTATTAAGAAGCCAACAAATATCTTGCCCTAGGTTTCTTTTGAGAGATAGGAGAATAGAAGGACCATATTTGCACGATATGTGTAGAGCAATGATGGTTTATAGAATATTCATTTTGATTAATTAGTTAGGCTCGATGGGCTTGAGGATGAACATTTACTATGGAAATTGGGTACTCTTCAATTAATGAGATTAATTGAATTGAGTTGATTAGTTTAAAAGGAGTTTTAAACTAAAATGAATATAAGATATTCAAAAGTCATAAGGAGTTATGAGTGCATGTCCAATGAATGGTAGAACCTATTGGGTCACACAAAAAATCCAATTAGCTTCCTAATTGATGAAGAAAATTTTCTAATTGTTAGAAAAAGATTTCTCCTAGGAGACCAATTTTGAGGTACAAAGTTTGAAGGTCAATTTTGACTTGATTAATTTAAGTGTTAAATTAATCAACTAATTTAAGGAGTTAAATTAGACTAATAATTAAGGAGTTAATCATTTGGTGCCAACAAGACCATCAATTGGTCAAGTTAACTTACAGAGTTAAGTTAACAAAATTAAGCTTACATAGTTAAGCTAGTTTTAATGAAAGAGTTAAGTCAAAGAATAATTAATTAAATTAAAGAGTTTAATTTGATTAATTGGGAAGCATAATTTTTGGAGGAAAAATTTAAATGACATTTGAATCAATATCTTAATTAATTTGAAATGAGATTCCAAATGTAGTTAAGCTGCAAATGAAATTCAAATGAGATTTGGATTTATATTTGCCCCATGGGTACCACCCCCCTCATGTATTGTGTGATGCCACCTTAGCATCACATATTTCTAGCATCTATATATAGATATAGAAAGAGGAGGTTGGCCATAACACAATTGGTGTGAATATTAGAATCTTAGCAAAATTTCCTCCAAAACTATCTTACAAGTATTGCATTCATATGTTGAAAAGCTTTGCTCTCTTGTTCTTCCTTCAAACCAAAAATCAGCCTCCACAATTATTGAATCTCTAGTCTTACTCCAACTTATAGATCAGAGATCTTTGAAGATCTAATTGGTGTCTGGATCATAACAATAGAGGCAAGGCACCTAACTTGCTAGATTTTGGAGATCCACTACCTCAGAGTCTGATTTGGCATTTTTCTCTATGGAGTTCCTAAAGGTCTTTTGATCCAACATTTTTATAGAGAGTTTTTCAAGGTGTTTAGAAGCTTCAATAATGTTTCCAAAATTTTTGGAGGAGTTTTGGTTAAGCAATTTTTGCACTCTTGTAGTTGCGCCAGTAATAAACAGTTTCTAGAGTAGTCATGAGTTCACCAGCTTCTCCTTAGATTTTGCTTTTCAAGGTAATGATGTTAGTAAATTTTAGTCCCTAGCATGATTAGATCCTTGTTATACTTATATGCACTATTTAATTTCATGCTTTTGATGTTTTGATATTTGAATCCTAGTGCCTTACTTGCTTTCAAATGCTATCAGAGCCTAATTCATGCTTAGATTTGGATTTTCCTTGGTTGATTGATTTAGGTGATGGATTAATCTAGATCACCAAATTCTTGATTCAATAATGGATTGGAGTATTTGGTTGATGTTGTGTGTGGCTCATTGATTGATGAATTAAAAGCAATCTATTATGTGATTTAATTGTTAATTCATGTAGTTAGTATGTTTTAAATCATAGTGATTGATATTGAATGTTGATTAGCATTAATTGATGTTATATGTTGATATAACATGTTGATGATTGATCAAAATAGTTTTGATTATTTTTGGATCCAATTGGATTGGAGTTTGGCTGGAAATATTTGGAGAATTTGATTCTCACTTAGACTTGAATTTTTGAAGCATGTTTGAACACTTTAATTTTTAGTTTTAAAATGAGTTTTAGATCTAGAAATTGGTCCATAATGTGTCATTTAATGTTTATAAAGTGTTCTAAAATTTTTAGTGCACAAAAGTTTAGCTAAAAATTGGCTTGACTAGATTTTAACCCTAAAATATAGGCTGTCAGCTAGCAATGGGCAAGCTGCCAAGGCAGTAGCCAAGAGCCACTACCTAATGGTGTGCCTACCTCTACCAATAGCATTCCGTTGAGGGTTGAGCAAGTTTTGAGCCATTTTTTGGCTCATTAAGTGGCTAAAAATGATCTTAAATTGTGTGTTATGGATGCACAAGTGTCGTGCAAGTCCTCAAAGTTATGTTTGACATTTTTTATTGCTTTTTAATACTTGTCAAAGTTAATCTCTAACTTTTGGTATAAATGTTATGCTTGACCAATTATTTGTTTATGAGATAAGCATTTAATTATTGGAATGAATGATATTGTTAATTCTAGATTTATTTATTGTTCATTTAATGGTTGAATGAATGATGAATGAATGGGGATGATCATGAGCTTTTTAAAATTGATTTTATTTATTTCAAGTTGTTGAAATAGGGCTTGCATATCTCTTGTTCTATCTTGTAAAGGTTATGAGAGTAGAATCACTAAGAGTGAGGCTTTCTTTCTCTTGTAAAAGTTGTAAAGAGGCTTGAAGACCCATGAATGTATGGGATACACTCATGCTATAGTTTAGTATAATCTATTTACTTAAAATCAATCGAGTGATGCACCTATAGCTCTAAGTGCATCACTTGCTTAGGCTCATGGTCATCCTACCCAAAGAGCATGCTAGGCGTATTTACTTATTTACGCTTTTCATATCTTATCGATGTATGATATGCATGATTAGGATAGAGAGAACCTAAATAAAAAGATAAAAATGATGAGATCTTTGCAAGCTAAATCCATCTACTTAGAAAGTTTAAGTGTTTTTTCAAATGTTAAGTCAAAATGGATACAAATTAAAAGAGTTTTAATTGATCCATGTCTTCTACCAATAGTATGTAGCATGATGATGTAGTCATTATTTGTGTGATATTTAACAGGTCATGGGTCACACATATAGTGGAAAGCTATGACCATATATTTAGCTTGAAATGCACCTTTGATTTGAGAGCCCCCATGTATTAGCACATGGGTTGTGGGATGTCGTGGGGCTATCTCAAGTTGAAGTTTGACTGGTAGGTTCGACTAAACACCTAGTATTGTAGATGTCGCATGAGTCAGGGTCTATATGAAATGTGAGGCAAAATACATCAAGAATTGCATGAGATGCAATTAGCAAAAGTTGCTTACCTTTAGATTATTTGTGGATGTCTCATGAGTTGTAGGTCTACTTGCAAGTTCTTAGGGTCTTGATTCTTACTAAGAAATATGATTTCTCAAATTCTTCTTGGAGGTGAAGGATTTGATAAAATAGTAGGAGAAAAACATACTTGAAAGACCATGAACATGTTTTAATATCAAATTCAATCACATGCTTATTCTCTTTTTTTCCCTCATTTAGATTTTTGAAATCTTCAACAAACAAATGGCTAAAAATCCACTCAAAAGCATTTTGGAAACCAATAAACTCACTGGGCCTAACTTCCAAGTTTGGTTGAGAAATCTTAATATAATTCTTGACTTTGACAAGAAGACATATGTTCTTGATTAAAATCCACTGAACATATTGTGAAGTGTTCATGAAATTTGTAGATAATGATCTACAAGTTAGATGCCTCATATTGGCGTCTATGATTAATGAGCTCCAAAAGATTCATAAGCACATAAAACATGCTTGTGAGATCTATACATACCTACAAGAGTTGTATGGTGTTCAAATAGGACATGAAAGGTTCGATTTGTCTAAGAAGCTCTTTAGGATAAGGATGACTGAAGGGGTTAATGTCTATAATCATGGGCTAAAGATGATAGGACCTATCAAAAAGCTTGAATAACTTGATGTGATTATGGACAATGACCTTTACATGGATTTAATCCTCTAATTGTTGCCACCTTTGTTTGACCAATTTGTTGTGAACTTTATATGTCCAAGCAAACGGCAATGATCAATGAATTAGTGAATATGTTTGTGATTGCGAGGCAACAATGAGAAAAGAAAAACCTCTTATGATGGCATCTTCCTCCACGTTGAAAGGTCCTAGGGTCTTTAGAAAGGAAGGAAAGAGGAAGAAAAGTTCTTCCTCAAAAGGGAAGCAACTTAAGAAAGGTTCTAGGAGATTTAAGAAGAGGGTTAAGACCAATGTAAACTATTTCCATTATGGTTAAAAGGGTAATTGGGAACGCAACTGTAAACCTTACCTTGTGACCTTTGAGAAAGGTATGTATTTCTTTGAAGTGCATTTGATGACTAATTCTTTCTCACGGGCGTTTGACACCGCATGTGGTTCTTACTTTTGTAACTCATTATAGAGGATGCAAAGAAGAATGAATCTACATAAAGGGGATAAGATCCTTGGCCTTGGAAATAGAGCAAGAGTTGTGGCCAATGTCTAAGGCATAATCAAACTAGACTTAGGGAATTATTGTATTGTTCTTGATCCAATTTACTATGTACCCAACCCTGTTAAGAACATTGTTTCGATTCCCATTTTAGATAGTGAAAGATTTGATTATTCTATATCAAACGGGAAGTTGAAAGCATTAAAGAATAGTTCTTTAATTATTCAAGGTACATTAGTTAATGGATTATACATACTTGATTCTCTCACTCCTCTAATGCATGTTCAAACAAATAAAAGAAAGCTGGATATCCAAAAAGATGCCATTTTATGGCATGCTAGACTTGGACATATTTCTAAAAATAGGATGAGCAAGTTAAAAGCTCTCAAAGCACTAAAAGTTAGTGGCATTGAGGACCTTCCTACTTACAAATCTTATTTAAAGGGAAAAATGACCAAGGCTCCCTTTGTAAAGGAAATGAAGTGCTCCATAAGTCCTTTAGATTTGATCCATATGAGTGTTTGTGGACCATTAAGAGTTAGTAGGAGAGGTGGCTATTCTTACTTCATTACCTTCACCAACAATCATAGTTAGTTTGGACATGTGTATCTTATTAAGTACAAGTTTGACGCTTTTGAAAAGTTTAAAGAGTATAAGAGTGAGGTAGAAAAATAAAGGGAACTTAGTATTAAAGCTTTATGATCGAATTAAGGAGGAGAATACTCAAGTACCAAATTTTTGGATTACCTTAAGGAGAATGGGATTCTCTCATAATAGACTCCACCCAGCATACCTCAACATAATGGAGTAATCAAAAGGAAGAACTATACCTTGTTGGACATGGCACAATCCTTTTGGGGATACACCTTATAAATGGCAGCAAAGCTACTAAATATAGTACCTTCAAAGTTGGTGCCTAAAACACCATATGAGATATAGCATGACAAAACATCCTCATACTACGAGTTTGGGGATCTCCTGCTTATGTGAGATGAATAGTTTGAAATAGGTTGGATAGTATATCTACATTGTGCAAGTTTGTGGGATACTCAAGAGAGCCTATAGGTTATTACTTTTATGATCCCTCCGAACAAAAGGTGCTTGTTTCAAGGAATGCCATCTTTTTGAAAAATGACTTTCTATTAGATAGAAAAGGCGTTGTCATTGAACTTGATAAAGTTCAAGGCAATCAAGAAATCCGCTAAGTGGTGGAAACAAAGGAATTGCAAAAGCCTTGTTCAAAACCTTTGAGAAAGTTGGACTGGATCAAGAAGCAACCTAAAAGGTTTGAATTTCTTCATAAGATGGGACAGTCGAATGACAATCTAAAAACCCATGAGAAAACTATGTCAGATTTAGATTTAGGATGCTAGCTTAAAGCAATGAGATCTGAAATGGACTACATATACTTAAACAAAGTATAGACCTTGGTAGATCTACTAAAGGAAATAGTTTCTATTGGTTACAAGTGGATCTATAAGTAGAAGCTTAGGGTAGATGGAGATGTAGTAACTTTTAAGGCGTAACTAATGGTAAAAGGTTACACTTGAACATTAAGAATAGAAAAATCCTTGCGTAAGGTGGTGTGACCATTTAGAAAAAGAGTTTTTCAAAATAGAGGTCATGTAGCGGGATTGAACATTAAGAATAGAGACATAGTATCAGGGCAATTAGGGAGCCAACAAATATCTTGCCCTAGGTTACTTTTGGGAGATAAGAGATGAAAGGACCATATTTGCATGGTACGCATAGAGAGATAATGTTCTTCAGAATATTCATTTTATCCAATTAGTTGAGCTCGATAGGCTTGAGGTTGGACATTGATCATGGAGATTAGATACTCTTCAATTAATGAGATTAATTGAATTAAGTTGATTAGTTTAATAGACGTTTTAAACTAAAATGGATATCAGAAATTCAAAAGTCACAAAGAGCTGTGAGCCCATGTCTATTGAAGGGTAGAACTTATTAGATCACACACAAAATCTAATTAGCTTCGTAATTGATGGAGAAACGTTTCTAATTATTAGAAAAAGATTTCACCTAGGAGACCGATTTTTAGGTATAAAGTTTAAAAGTCAATTTTAGCTTGATTAATTTAAGTATTAAATAAATTTACTAATTTAAGGGGTTAAATTAGATCGATAATTAAGGAGTTAATCATTGGTGCCAACAAGACCATCAATTGGTCAAGTTAACTTAAAAAGTTAAGTTAACAAAATTAAACTTAAGGAGTTAAGCTAGTTTGATTTAAAGAGTTAAGTCAAGGGATAATTAATTAAATTAAAGAGTTTAATTTGATTTATAGGGAAGAATGAATTTTGGAGGAAAAATTCAATTGAGATTTGAATTAATATCTTAATTAATTTGAAATGAGATTCCAAATATAATTAATATCCAAATGAAATTCAAATGAGATTTGGAATTACATTTGCCACATGGGCAAGTCCACTTGACCATCCCTCTCATGCATTGTATGCCACCTTGGCATCATACATTTTTAGCATCTATATATAGATATATAGAGAGGTGGTCAGTTATAACACAATTGGTGTGAAGATTAGAATCTTGGCAAAATTCCCTCCAAAACTGTAACACCCCTAAAATTTTATTTATTTTATTTATAAAATATGATTTCATTATTATTCAAACATTTTATGAATTTTGCGTTATTTAAAACTTTTGTGGGTTAAATTATAATTTTCATGTACTTAATTGTGTATACTTTTGATCAATTTAGGGTTAATCATAATTTTCTAAAAATTAGGGGGAAAATTGTTTAATTTAAAATTTTATTAAAAAAAAAAGGTTAAAAATCAGATTTTAGAAATTGAGCAACCACTTTCTTTCCTTTTTCTTCTTCCTTTTTCTCTCTTTTTTTTCTTCTTCTTCACCGAGGCTTCATTACCATCTCTGTCCCATTTTCGGCAGCTTTTTCTTTCCCTCCAACTAACCAAATTCTTCCCCTCGCCACAACCAACACTTCCCACACCTTAGAACCACCAACCAAGCTGTGGAACGACAGTGAACGGAGGAGGACTGAGGCATGCATGTTACGGGGTTGCTGAATTTCTTCTTTTCTGATGACAATTCTCCATTTTGAGGGTAGGGTTAGGAAGATTTTAACAAAAGGATCATGGCGGTACATTTGCATGGCAATTCTGATTACGGTAAGGTAGTGATTAGAGCTTGTTGGAGAAAAGGAGAAGTGGCGATTGTTAGCTCGTTCTGGTGTGTACATGCTCAAAATTGTAAACAGAAGGTGGCGTTGGAATCCTTGAGATGAGAGGAACAATCTGGTGGTAAAGTTTCATTTTTTGGCGGTGGCGGTCTGCTAGTGGCAAGGGGACAGTCTCCTCATCTCGATGCGGTAATTGTCCTAATGCTTTTGGTTCGTGATTCTGAGTATTTGTTAGTGAGATTTGATATTTATGTGATTATTGCATGTTATATATAGGTATATATATGCATGCTTATAGTTGTTAGTTTTATCTGGGTCGAGACTTTGAGTTGATATAGGTATTTTGATGACTATTTTTCTATGTGAGGAACAGGGTTATGGGAGATATGAATTTGGAATTGTATGTTGGTTAATAATAAGTTGAATATAAATTTTGATATCGGGAATCAATGTAAGTTAAATTTTCTTGATTAGGTGACGACGAGCTAGGCTCCAACGAGTAGTAAGATCAATTTTTAGCTATTACTATTAGGACTGCAAGAGGTGAGGGTCTCCCACTTTAAGTATTACTTTGTTAAGCTACTCTAAATTGTTAGAAACCCTTGTGAAGGTCTGTCAATCTGGCATTATATTTCTTATATATGGTTGGAATACGCCCCTTTGTGGGTTTTTCTATTTCTGAATCATATTCTGATTTGTATTTAGAATCTGTCTACTATCTATTATCTATTATCTACTTTGAATACCCCTGTGAGGGTTACCTCTGATGTCGATTTTCTTTTCTGTCTGTTCTGGCGCCCAGAACTTAAGTTTGTTATCTATTTATCTCATATCTATACTATTTGTATTGTATCTATTGCTTTGTCGACATATTTGTTATCAGCTTTGTATTCATTGGCCGTGCTGGCTTATCTATTTTGTTTACTATTTTCTGATACCTCGGTGGCATACTATTCTATTCTATTCTGATCAGTTACTTTAAAATCGATAGTGTGCTAGGGATTTCCCCCTGGGCATCTGTACAAGCGGTTATTCTATTATCTGTATGATAATATATGGACCAAGGGTCATACTTGGCAATTTGTTTGGTTATGTAGGGACATGATAGGGATTTCCCCTTGGATGTCACCAGTACGCTAGGGATTTCCCCCAGGGAGCCAACTGTATGCTAGGGATTTCTCCCTAGGTATGGGCAATACGCTAGGAATTTCCCCCTAGATATCCGTGGTGTTCTATACAGTTCGAATAGGCATCTACCACATACCAAGCTGTTACGCTTAGTTAATTTTTCTATTTGTCTGCTATAAGGTTAACCTGCAATGCATGTCTTACAGTTTTTCTTGGAATGCATATGCTTTGGGTTTGATTTGCCTACATGATTCTATCTGCCTGTAATCTATTCTTGGAGCAATAAGTTAAGAGAGTTTCCTATTTGCTTTCGGTAATATTTGTCTATTTTTCTGAATTTTGTTATATTCAGTCTGAAAATGATTTCTTGTCGAGTTGAGTTTCTCCTTGGTAAACACTATTGTTACTTGTACTTATCCCTCATTAAGTCTTTGGACTTACCCCCTGTAGTTCATAATCTTTCAGACAGGGATGGGCTTCGGTGGACATCATGATGGAATGACATATATATAGTTGTTTTGTTGTAGGACTGGAGCTATTATTAAGTATGGAATTTGTAACTGTTTGGTTGATCTTATAAACTTTGTGATGTATCTATTTTGTTTAAAGTTTGTGGTATAAGATGAAATGATGGTTCAATCCTTCAGAGACTATAATATAACTTAGTACCCTAAACTCTTTGGTATTTTCATTTTGTGGATTATTAGGTATTGATGGAATGGTATCAATATTCATTTTAAGATGGTTGAATGAATGGGCCTACTGTTGAACTGTAGTCTATGAAATAAGTTTGAATCAGAGTAGTGCCTCAACTTAGGTGTTGTCCTTAGAGGGGGCGCTATAGACGTGGTTTCAGAGCCTAGGTTTAGGTAATTTAGGTGTGAATGTGTGATAGAATCCTCAGTTATCTCTATTTGGGTTATTTCAATTGTGCACTTAAGGTATTGACAGGATTGCTAAGTTATAGTAGGACCGATAGTTTAGTAGGATCTTAAGGCTTAGATTTAGACTTGTATTGCTTGATTTTGATGAGATGAAATCATGTACTATTGTAGGATGGCCAGCGGATCTAACAAAAGAAAGGTGCTTGCGAATGACCAAAATAACGAGAACCCAGAAGACAAGATCAAAGAATTGAAAGAGGAAAGGAATAGTCTCAGAAGGATTTGCAGGACCTTGGAAGAGAAATGTTATAACCAACATGAGCATCTTCATCAGGTTTGAGAAGAGGTGCGTACTTTGAAAGGTATGTTGGGTGCTCAAAATTATCTACATGATCGAGTCACAGGTGATGTCGAACGGGAGCATCTTCAAGTTAATATCATTGAAGCACAGATCCAAGAGCTTCGCTCTCTATGGGCTAACATGGAGGCAACATTTTAGGCTTTGCAGTCTTATTATAGGAGATCAGTACAGGTTCCTCACCCAATCATGGATGAGATGGGTTGAGCATTGGACTACTACATTAGAGCTATCAATTAGGCCATTAGAGTTAGTCCAGGGATAGATGTAGAGGTGAATCCTTTAGGTATTCACCGAATCTCCACTCTTGATTAAAAATAGGGTCGACAGCAATAAGAGTGAGCTCTGGAACATGAGAAAGAGTTAGAAGCTGAACCAGAAAAAGAATCAGAGGAGGAGTCTGAGGAGGAACCAGAGGAAGCCCCCAATGCAGATATCAACCCAGAACCTCCAGTGTTAGGATGACGAAGAAGATCAGTGGTTGATAGATGAGACGAGTGAGCCATATGAAATCATTGATGAGGAGAAAGATTAGACACAAATTCTAGTGTTGTAGTATTTAGTAGGCTGACAGGCTATTTGATGGCTCCTAATATTCATCTCTTGTAACCGCAATAGACAACTTTATGACTATGACTAATATCGTTTCCCTTTTCTTTTGAACGTTCTATCATTTTATCTTCGATTGGACGTTCTAATAGCATAGCCAATTTTTCTACCTTGGATTGTGTATACGCTTTTATAATCTGCTATTGCTAACCTATATTATGCTAATATATGACTTGTAGAGAAAATTATTTTAATTTTTTTTCTTTCTTTCTTTTGTTACGAGTTTTGAAAGTTTACTTAATTTATATTATTTTTTTTATTGAAACTTGAATTATTGAAGGGATATTGAGAATTGGGATGTTAACTTCAATTTTTAATTTCAAGTTGAGATATTCTTGAAATCTTGAGACAGATGGCATCCCATGACAGTATCTCTAAACCTGCACCACCTTGATTGGGTTGGTGAGAAAGACCTCCCAGATAGCGATTTCAAGGCCAGTGTGCCCCCAGACTAGGAGTTTTGACTCATTCTCAAATTGAACAGAGGGAGGAGATATCACAAACTCCTTTGATTAGACAGCCAACGAGACCTGTATATCAGAGAGAGCCAGAGGTTAGGCCACTAGCCCATCTCATGGCAGAAGATCGAGCCCTAGAAAGATTTCTTTATTTTTAGCCCCCAAAGTTCCATGGGGAACCAGATGACCAAAAGGCTGAAGAATGGGTAGAAGATCTTGAGGTCATATTTGATACACTATGCTACCCTAATGAACAGAAGGTTTGGTTTGCCACATTTCTCCTAGAGGGATCTACTAGACGTTGGTGAAAATGATAGATCGTCATTGGACAGCCTCAAAAACCCAGAGGAAATGGGATAATTTCACTAAGGAATTCATGGATAAGTATATACCTCTGGTGGTCAAGCAGTCTAAGGAACGTAAGTTCATGAATTTGATCTAAGGAAATTAGACTATTAGTCAGTATGAGGCAACCTTCAGCTAGCTCATCAAATATATGCCTTATGTTTAGAATGATGAAAGCTGACAAATTCAATGGTTTATTGAAGGACTATGGCCAGAGTTGAGATGGGGTCTAGCCATCTTTGATTTACCAAATTTCAACATAGCAGTTAGTAAAGCACTACAACTAGAATTGGAGCTGCAAGAAATTAGAAAGATTGAAAAAAAGGGTAGAAAGGGAAGACCGCTCTAGGTGGACCAAGTGGTATTAGCAAGAAACCATGGAGGCCACAAACTGAGGGTGCAACTCAGAGGAATACCTGGGCCGATGGAATGGTGAATTAGGTTCAAGAAAAGATACCAGTAATATGTGGACTCTGTTGGTCAGCAGGGCATGAGGAAGCGAATTGTTGGCAAAAATAGGGTAAATACCTATGGTGTTGTAGTAGCTAGCATTATGTGAAAGATTGTCCATGAAAGAAAGGTCTAGTTCCGACAGGAAAAGGAAAGCAGAAAATCCAAGCCCGTGCCTATGCCTTCACTGAAGAAGATACACCAAATCCTAATGAGGTAGTAGAAGGTATGATCACCATCTCCAAAACTCTTGGTAAAGTGTTATATGATCCCGGTGCTTTCTCCTCTTTTATATCTGTTGAATTCTCTGCAATACTGAATATGAAATCTGAAACTATAGCATATCAAGTAGAAGTGATAACATCATTAGGGGTAGGACTAATCATTGAAATCATGTATTGGGATTATTCGATTGTGATTGAAAGTCGAGTGTATCTAGCCAATTTAATATAGATGCCTATACAAGGATATGATATAATTTTTGGAATGGATTAGCTGTACAACCACTAAGCACAAGTGAATTGTTTCACTAAGTGCATCATACTCGGGGAAGGGACGTTGATATCTTCACATTCTTTCGTAGATAAAACCTCTCCAATACCGATCATATCAACTATAGAAGTAAGGCAGATTTTGAATGAGGGTGGGCAAAGATTCCTGGCATACCTTATCAACAAACTTCAGGACACGGTCAGAGTTGAAGAAGTAGAAGTGGTAGCAGAATACCCTGAAGTATTTTCTAAGGAGTTATACTCGCTGCCCCTTGATAGGGAAATAGAGTTTGTTATTCATACTCTCCCAGAAACTAAGCCATTTTCAAAAACTCCATACCGGATGGCACCTATTGAACTTAAGAAATTGAAGAGTCAATTGCTGGAATTGTTAGAGAAGAAGTTTATCAGACCCAGCACGTCACCTTGGGGAGCTCCAATGCTGTTTGTCGAGAAAAATAATAGATCTATGAGAATGTGCATCAATTATCTAGAATTAAATAAGGTTACTATTAAAAACAAGTACCCACTACCTCGTGTAGAAGACTTATTTGACCTTCTACAGGGATCAAGAATCTTTTCAAAGTTGGATTTAAGACAAGGGTATTATCAGCTAAAGATTAAAGAAGAGGATATTCCAAAGACAGCTTTCAATTCTCAATATGGCCACTATAAATTTATGGTAATGCCGTTTGGCCTAACCAATGCCCCAGTAGCTTTCATAGATTTGATGCACTGGATATTCAGACCCTATTTGGATCAATTTGTGGTCATCTTTATTGACGATATCTTGGTTTTCTGTAAGTCCAGAGAAGAGCATAGGAAACGCTTACACATAGTTCTGAAAACTTTGAGAGAACATCAGATGTATGCTAAGTTCAGTAAGTGTGAGTTCTGTATAGAGACGATAGCCTTCCTTTGTCATGTAGTCACTTAAAATGGGATAAAAGTTGACCCTTCCAAGATAGAAGTGATTGTCAATTGGAAAAGACCTGAGAATGTTACGGAGATTCAAAGCTTTTTGGGATTAGTTGGGTACTACTAAAGATTTGTTCAAGACTTTTCCAAGATAGCCAGCCCATTAACCAAGTTAACCTAGAAAAAGAGCTATTGTTTGGAATGAAGAATGTGATAAGAGCTTCTAAGAATTGAAGAACCATTTTACTACAGCACCCGTATTAGCCCTTCTAAATGGGTTGAAAGATTTTCTAGTATATACAGATGCCTCATATGTGGGGTTAGGATGTGTGTTAATACAAAATGGGCGAGTTATTGCCTATGCATCCAGGAAGTTAAAGCGTCATGAGGAAAATTACCCCATACATGATCTGGAATTAGCAACAGTTATCTTTGCACTATCAAATGGAGGCTCTATCTTTATGGGGTTACATTTGAAGTGTACATAGATCACAAAAGCCTCAAGTATCTATATTCGCAAAAGAATTTGAATATGAGACAATGAAGATGGATGAAATTTTTGGAAGATTATGACTTTTTTATCAATTATCATTTTGGAAAAGCGAATATAGTGGTTGATGCTCTGAGTCAAAAAGTAGAAATGGCTCATTTGATAGGTGCGAAGATGTTAGAAGAGTTGAAAGCAAGTGCTATGATAAGACTAAAATAGCAAGTTTAGATTGCAGGAGTAAGAGTACAATCAGAATTGTATGAAGAAATTCGATAAGGTCAAGCCAGGGACAATTGGATGTTGAAACAGAAAGAGATGACTAAAAGCTCTGTAGAGTTTGAATTCAACATAGATAATCAAGGTATCCTACTCTATAGATATAGAATCTGCATACTAGAAAAGATAAGGGAAAGAATATTAGAAGAAGCACATCGAACAAGATACATTGTGCATCCTAGAGGAATAAAGATGTACCAGGACTTAAAGAAATAGTTCTAGTGGAGTGGTATGAAGAAAGATGTAGCAGATTTTTCACAGAAATGCCTAACCTGCTAGTTAGTGAAAGCAGAACACCAGCGATCGTCAGGTTTGTTGCAACCACTTTCCATCCCAGATTGGAAATGGGAACAAGTGACTATGTACTTTGTGACTGGTTTGTCAAAGGCCAGAGGAGGTTATGATAGTATTTAGGTAGTGGTAGATCAACTAACAAAGTCCTCACACTTTTTATCAGTTGGAACTGACTACAAGGTCAAGAAATTGGTAGAATTATACATTAAAAAGAATGTTAGGTTGCACGAAATTCTAGTAAGTATGTGTCTGATAAGGACCCAAAATTCACATCGAGACTTTGGAAGAGTTTATAGAGACATCTGGGAACAAGATTATAATTTAGTTTAATAGCTCATCCTCAGACCGATGGACAATCAGAAAGAGTCATTCAGATTTTGGAGGATATGTTGCGAGCATGTATTCTGGACTTTGGTGGAAGTTGGACTCGACATCTGCCTCTGATTGAATTGGCCTATAATAATAGCTATCAGTTTATCATTCAAATGGCACCATATGAAGCATTGTACAGTCGAAAGTGTCAGTTTTCGCTATATTGGGATTTATCATAATATAAAGTTACCACTAAAGAGTCTCTAGGGATTATAAGGCTTGAACTAATCCAAGAGGCTATAGATAAGGTGCATATTATAAAATAGTAGATAAAGGCTGCTCAGGACCGACGAAAGAGTTATGCTGACATGCAGAGAAAAGACCTAAAATTTGAGATCAACGACTGAGTGTTTCTTAAAGTGTCTCCACGGAAAGGGATCAGAAGAATAGGCAAAGGTGGAAAACTATGTCCAAGATACATAGGGCCATATGATATATGCAAAAGAATTGGACCAGCAACTTATCGTCTATTGTTACCCTAGAGTTTAGCCGAGATACATGACATCTTTCATATGTCATAGCTATGAAAGTATTTCCCAGATCCATCTCACATCATATCGCATGAACCCATAGAACTAGAAGGCAACCTATCATACAAGGAATGACCTGTTTGTATCATTGATAAAAAGTTTCGTGAGCTTAGGAATCAAAAGATTCCTTAGGTGAAGGTATTGTGGCGTAATCACAATGTTGAGGAAGCAACATGGGAACATGAGGATCTCATGTGCCAACAATATCCCGAGCTATTTCAATATTTAGGTGACAATCTGGGGACCAAATTCTTTTAGGGGGGGAGATTTGTAACACCCCTAAAATTTTATTTATAAAATACGATTTCATTGTTATTTAAAAATTTTATGAATTTTTCATTATTAATTATTTAAAAGTTTTGTGGGTTAAATTATAATTTCCATATACTTAATTGTGTATACTTTTGATCAATTTGGGGTTAATCATAATTTTCTAAAACTTGGGGGGAAAATTGTATAATTTAAAATTTTATTAAAAAATAAAAGGTCAAAAATTAGATTTTAGAAATCAGGCAATCACTTTCTTTCCTTTTTCTTCTTCCTTCCTTTTTTTTCTTCCTTGTTCTCTCTTTTTTTTCTTTTTCTTCACTGAGGTTTTATCACCATCTCTAGCCTATTTTTGGTGGCATTTTCTTCCACTCAAACCAACCAAATTTTTTCCCTCACCACAACCAATACTTCCCACACCTTAGAACCACCAACTGAGCGGCAGAACAGCGGTGAACAGAGGAGGACCAAGGCATGCATGTCACAGGGATGCCAGGTTTTTTCTTTTTCAACGATGATTGTCCATTTTGAGGGTAGGGTTAGGAAGCTCTTGATTAGAGAATCGCGGCGGTACCTTTGCATGGAAATTTCGACGATGGCAAGGTGGTGATCGAAGCTCGTCGGAGAAAATGAGAAAGTGGCGATTTTTAGCCCATTTCGGTGTGTACACTGCTCAGAATTGGAAATGAAAGGTGGCGTTGGAATCCTTGCAATGAGAGGAAAAATTTGGTGGTAAAGTTTTACTTTTTGGCAATAGTGAATGGCAGTCGGCGATGGCGGTCCGACGGTGGCAAGGGGATAGTCTCCTCGTCTCGATGCGGTGATTGTCCTGATACTTTTGGTTCATGATTCTAAGTATTCATTAGTGAGATTTGATATTTATGTAATTATTGCATGTTATATATATTTATATATATGCTTTCTTATAGTTGTTAGTTTTAACTGGGTCGAGCCTTTGAGTTGATATAGGTATTTTGATGACTATTTTTCTATGCGAGGAATAGGGTTATGGGAGATATGAATTTGGAATTATATGTTGGTTAATAATAAGTTGAATATAAATTTTGATATCGGGAATCAATATAAGTTAAATGGTGTTGGAATGGAACTTTGATTAGAAATTTATGCATGAATGTTGAATCTGGAGAAGCTTGACTCATGACATATTTTCTTGATTAGGTGATGATGAGGTAGGCACCAACAAGCAATAAGATCAATTTTTGGCTATTGCTATTGGGACTGACTGCAAGAGGTGAGGGTCTCCCACTCTAGGCATTACTTTGTTAAGCTACTCTAAATTATTGGAAACCCCTGTGAGGGTTTGCCAATCTGGTTTTATATTTCTTATTTGTGGTTGGAATAAGCCCCTATGGGGGTTTCTCTATTTCTGAATCATATTCTAATTTGTATTTGAAATTTGTTTGCTATCTGTTATCTGCTTTAAATATCCCTGTGAGGGTTACCTTTAATGTCGATTTTTTTTTTGTCTGTTCTGGTGCCCAGAACATAAGTTTGTTATCTGTTTATCTCGTATCTATACTTCTGTATTATATCTATTACTTTATCGACATATCTGTTATTAGCTCTGTATTTATTAGCCGTGCTGGCTTATCTATTTCATTTACTATTTTCTGATGCCTCAATGGCATACTATTCTATTCTATTCTATTATGTCATGATCTGTTACTTTGAAACTGACAGTGCACTAGGGATTCCCCCTGGACATCTGTATGAGCGGTTATTCTATTATCTGTATGATGATATGTGGGCCAAGGACCATACTGGGTGATTTGTTTGGTTATGTATGGGCATGCTAGGGATTTCCCCTTGGATGTCACCTGTACACTAGGGATTTCCCCCTAGGAATCCACAATGTGCTATATAGTCCATATAGGCATCTGCCACATACCAAACTGTTACGCTTAGGTAACTTTTCTATCTGTTTGGTATAAGGTTAATCTGCAATGCATGTCTTATAGTTTTTCTTGGAATGCATATGCTTTGGATTTGATTTTTCTACATGATACTGTCTGCCTGTAATCTATTCTTAGAGTAAAAAGGCAAGAGAGTTTCCTATTTGCTTTCGGTATTATCTGTCTATTTTTCTAAATTCTGTTATATTCAGTTTGAAAATAATACTTATCGAGTTAATTTTCTCCTCAATAAATACTGTTGTTACTTGTACTTATCCCTCACTAAGTCTTTAGACTTACCCCCCTATATTTCATAATCTTTCAGACAGGGATGGGCTTTGGAGGATGTCAAGATGGAATGACATATATATAGTTTTGTAGTAGGACTAGAGCTGTTATTAAGTATGGAATTTGTAACTGTTTGGTTGATCTTATAAACTTTGTGATATATCTATTTTGTTTGAAATTTGTAGTATAAGATGAAATGATGGTTTAATCCTTCAGAGACTATAATATGCTTAGTCCCCTGAACTCTTTGGTATTTTCATTTCGTGGATTATTAGGTATTGATGGAATGGTATCAATATTCATTTTAAGATAGTTGAATGAATGGGCCTACTGTCGAACTATACTCTAAGAAATAAGTCTAAATTAGAGTAGTGGCTCAGCTTAGGTGCTGTCCTTAGAGGGGCCACTACAAAAACTATCTTGCAAGCGTTGCATTCATGTGTTGAAAGCTTTGCTCTCTACTTTTTCCTTCCAACCAAATATTGGCCTCTACCATTATTGAATCTCTAGTCTTTCTCCAACTTATAAATCAGAGATCGTTGAAGATCTAATTGGTATGTGGATCATAACAATAGAAGCAAGGCACTTCACTTGCTAGATTTTGGAGATCCATTTGCACAAAGTTCAATTTGTCGATTTTCTCTAGGGAGTTTAGCAGGTATTTTGATTTGAAATTTTTATAGAGATTATTTCAAGGTGTTGAGAAGCTCTAATAAGTTTTGGTTGGGTGATTTTAATTGTCTTCCCATTGCAGCAGTGGTAGACAGTTTTTGGAGTAGTGAAGAGTTCACTAACTTCTGCTTGGGTTTTGCTTTTCAAGGTAATGCTCTCACTAAATTTGAATCCCTAGCATGATTAGATCCTTTTATGCTTGTAAGAACTAGTTAATTTCATATTGTTAAAGTTTTGATAATTGGATCCTAGTGCCTTACTTGCTTTCATCTTTGGTTCTAACTTTGAGGGTATTACATTTAGTAGTCTCATGACCGTTTCTAAGGCATATCCCTATAAGGATATAGGCACAATGGAGAACCTCATCATGGAATGTTCAATGTCCAACAAGGTATGACTTTTTCTCTTGGCTACTCTATTGAGTTAGGGTGTGCTAAGTGGAGTCCATTTGAGAGAGAATCCCATTTTCTTTTAGATAATCTAAGAATTTGATATTTGAGTATTTTCCTTTTCGATCAGATCGAAGAGTTTTAATACTAAGTTCTTTTTACTTTTCTTCTTTACATCTGTACTCTTTGAACTTTTGAAAGGCTTGGGACTTGTACTTCATTAGAAACGTATATCCGAATCGAGTGTGATCATTGGTGAAGGTGATGAAGTAAGAATAGCATCTTCGTACACTAACTATTAGTAGACTGCACACATCCGTATGAATCAAATTCAAAGGACTTGTGCTTCACTTTGATTATCCTACAGAAGGAATCTTGGTCATTTTTCGCTTCAAACAAAACTCACAAGTTGGAAATTCTTCAGTGCTACTAACATTTAGTACCTTGAGAGTTTCTTTCTTATTTATACTATTTTTAGAAACATGCCCTAGTCTTGCATGCTATAGAATGGTGTCTTCTTGGAAATCTAATTTTCACTTACTTGATTAAATGTGCATTAGTGATGGTTGAGAATTCAAAAATGTATAATCCTTTGTTATGTGTACCATGAGCATCTAAAGAACCAATTTCTTTAATGCCTTCAGTCTTCCATTTGATATTAAAGGATCAAATCCTTTGCTATCCATAACAGGAATTGAAATATTATTCTTAGCAATATAAGGTACATAATAATAATGGTTCAATACAAGTATAGAGTTTCCTAAGTCTAACTTATTTTACACCTTTAACTTTGGCTGCAATTTTTGTTCCTTAGCCAAGGCGGTGAATTATATCTCCATTACTAGGTTTTATTCTTTTTTCTATTCTTCGTAACAACTTACAAAGATAAGAACCACATGTGATATCGTATATCCATGAGGAAGAATTAGTTGTTAAGTGCACTTTAATAAAGTATATACCCTTTTCAAGATTTTCAAGGTATTTCTTGCAATACCACTTTCAATGGCCTATCTTACCAAAATAGAAACAAGTAGCATCGATTTTTACCTTTTTCATTTTTCTAACTACCCTTGAACCCTTCAAGGGTTTCTTCCCTTTTGATGAAGAATTTTTCTTTTTCTTACCTCCTTTCCTAAGACCTTTTTGGTCTTTGGACTTAGAGAAAGATGCAAACATAAGGAGCTTTTCCTTTTTTATAGTCACCTTAGTGGTAACCAACATGTTCACCAATTTGTTAATCATTACTTCATTTTTGGATATGTTAAAGTTCAAAATGAATTGGTCGAGTGAACTTGGCAATGACTATAGGATCAAATCCACATAGAGGTCATTGTCTATGATCACATCAAGTTGTACAAGTTTTTCAATGTGTCCAATCATTTTAAGCCCGTGATCATGGACACTCATGCCCTCGATCATTTTACTTCTATAGAACTCCCTAGACAAAGCAAACCATTCATGTCTAGTTTGGACTTCATACAACTTTTGTAGGTATGCATAGATCTTATTTGTATGTTTCATATGTTTATAAAACTTTTGCAACTCATTAGACATAGTTGCCATAATGAAATACCATGTTTGTAGATCATCATCCATAAACTTCATGAACAATTCATGGGCCTCATTGGTCAGCATCATCATTAATGGTTTCTAGTGGACTTTGATCAAGTACATAAGTCTTCTTTATGAAATCAAGCACTATTTTGAGGTTTCTTAGCCAATCTCAAAAATTAGGCCTAGTTAGTTTATTGGTTTCCAAAATTGTTGTGAGAGGATTCTTAGCCATTTTGAGTTTGAAGACTTCACAAATCTACAAAAGGTGACGAAAGAGAATATAAGCATGTGATTGAATATTGATATTCTGAAAATATGTTTATGGTCTTTCAAGCATATTTTTCTCCCACTATTTTATCAAATTCTTTATCCCCTAGAAGAATTCAAGAAATCATATTTCCTAGTGAGAATCAAGAGTCTAAAGACTTGCAAGTGGACCCATGTGACTGAGTGCCATCCACAAACAATCTAAGGATAAGCAACACTTGCTAATCGCATTATATGTAACTCTCGATATATTTTGCCTCACTTTTCATATAGACTCATGACTCATGCCATATCTACAATACTAAGTGTTAAGTCAAACCTACCAATCAAACTTCGATTCAAGACCACTCTACAACATCCCCCATGACTGAGTGCTAATGTTTGGGAAACTTTAAATAAAAGGTGTATCATATGCTAAGTATATGCTCACAGTTTTTCTCTTAATTGTGACCCCCATGACTAAGTGCCATCACACAAATTCAATAACATCATCATGGTATATACTATTGCTAGAAGGCACAGATTAATTAAAACTCCTTTAATTTATATCCATTTTAACTTAATATTTTAGAACACTTAGACATTCTAAATGGGGGGATTTTGAACTTGCTTGCCAAGATCTCATCAATTTTATCTTCTTATTTGGGTTTTATATATCTTAATCTATGTATCACATACATCAATAGGATATGAAAAGCATAAATAAGTAAATGCACCTAGCATGCTTCTAAGGTGGGATGACCATGAGGTTAACCAAATGATGCACTTAGAGCTATAGGTGCATCATTTGGTTGATTTTGAGTAGGTTGTTTAAAATAAGCTATTACATGAGTGTATCCCCATATATTCTTGGGTCTTCAAGCCTTCATGGATTTTCTTTGCTCCTGGCAACTTTTACAAGAGAAAGAAAGCCTCACTCTTGGTGATTCTACTCTCATAACTTTTACAAATAGAACAAGAGGCATGCAAGCCTCATTTAATACAACCCATTTCAACAACTTAAAATAAATAAAATCAATATTAAATGGCTTATGATCATCACAATTCATTCATCATTCATTCAACATTTAAATAAATAATAAATAAATCAAGAATTGACATTCAATTCCAACAATTAAATGCTTATCATATAAACAATTAATTGGTCAAGCAAAAACAAGCGTGACATTTATGCATCCTATTTTTGAAACAATTGGAGATTAACTTTAATAAGATTTAAGGAAGCATATAAAATGTCTAACATAATTTTGAGAACTTGCACAACATTTGTGCATCTTTTGGTCACTAAAGGCACCAAAACAAATAAGCAAACTCACCATCAACACAACCAGCCACTGCCAGCCTAGCCTAGGCACACGGCTAGGCAGCTAGTGTGCTCCAGGTGCACATACTACCTGGCCAACACCCGGCAGTGGCTGACAGCAGCCTGGTTTAGTGCGTTTTGGCCGAGTCAAGTGAGTTTTTGCTCAACTTTTATGCACCAAAATTTTTAAAACACCTTCTATAAATTAAATCACACAATATAGATGAAATTTCAGATCTGAAACACCTTTCTTATATGAAAAAGAAAGAGCTCAAATATGCTTCCAAAATCAAATTAAAGTGAGAATCACATTCTTCAAAAAATCTCCAATTACATACAATCCAATTGGATAAAAAATGACCAAAATAGCTTAAGGTCAAATAAAACATGCTATATCAACATATAACATAATCCAATAGTAAATCAATATTTAACATTAGCTAATCATGAATCAAATTGCAGTAACATACAAATTAACAATTAAAACACAAATTAGCATAATATCTATACATCATCAAAGGAGCCACAAGAATCATCATCCAAACACTTAAATCTATGATTTTGATCAAGTGTTTGAAGATCTAGATCAATTCATCACATGAATGAATCAAAAGAGAATCCAAAATATAGCATGAAATTAGGCTCTGATACCACTTGAAAGAGGTGTAATGGTAAGGATCCAATTTAAAACCTTTAGAAACTGAAATCTAACTTAGATTACTCCATTCCAAGGATATAAATCATGCCTATATAATTGAGTAAGATCAGATTGTTACCTCTTATGCAAAATCCAACCAAAACTCAAAGTTGTGCATCTTTCCTTGAAAGCAGACTGCTTCTGGCATAGCAAGGTATGATCAACTTTTGATATGGAAAATAACCTTGGATTCAAGCCAAATCTGGACCAAAATTTCTCCAACTCAATGTAGAATGTCCAACAAAAAATTAAGCTCCAAAATGCTTTGGAAAGACCTCGAACCAACTCTAGAAAGTCACAGCTGGAACAAAAGATTACTTGTTCATGCCACAGCCCACATACTAATGGACAATCCTTTTCTCCCCAATTTGTCTGGAAAAATCAAGAAGAAAGAGAGCCAGAAGGAGGCCGAAAGTGAGAGGGTGGTGAAGAAGGGAGTGAAGCCTCGACTTATGATTGAATCACTTTCGGAGGGAAATTTTAGATCTAACTTTTAGATGCAAAAAATGTGTGAATGATCTTTGCTTGGCTGCCCCCTCTCTATAGCTATATACAAAGAGAGGATGGTGTGATGTCAAGGTGGGGCACCACCTAATCATGCCAACGTATAAGCATCTTGCAAGTTGCATGTTAATTTGTGTGAATTTGAATTTCATTTGGAATTCACATTTCTTCTTATGAAATATCCATCAAATAAATTCTAATTCCACTCTAAATGAACATTTCATTTGAATACTCCCTCCAAAATAATTTCTTCATTTTATTTAAATTAAACACTTTAATTTAATTAAACTTTGACCCTTTAAGTCAACTAATTAAGTCTTTAAGCTAGTTTTTGTTAGCTTAACTCTTTAAGTTAACTTGACCAATTTATAGTCATGTGACACCAAATTAAATTAAAATTTAATTTAATTGGTCTTAATTTAACACCTTAAATCAATTAGATCAATTAAATAATTAAACTAATCAAGCTAAAATGTCTAAAAATTGTGTCAACTGATTCCCTTAATTTTGGCCACCTTAGAATTTTTCTAACACTTAGAAAATTCCTCTCAATAGATAGGATTTTCTATTGGCTTTTGTGTGAGATCCATTAGGTTCTACTACTTATTGTACATTGGCTCACAACCTTTGTGACTTGAGAATATCATATATTCACATTAATTTAAACTCTTTTAAACTAACTGACTCAATTTAATTAATACTTATTAATTGAAGAGTACCTAATCTCAACAGATAATGTCTAAATTCAAGCCCATGGAGCCCAACAATTGGCCGAATGATGCTTTAATGAACTATTCTTGCTCTATGCATACAATGCAAATATGATTTTTTTTGTCTCCTATTTATATGAAAGACACTTAGGACAAGATATTTGTTGGCTCCTTAATAGCCTTGATACTATGCATCTATTCTTAATATTTGATTTTAGTTTGTGACCTCTTCTTTGAAAAATCCTTTTCCAAATCATCACGCTGCCTTAGGCAAGAACTCCTTGGAAATGATCATCATAGCATGCATAGAAAATGCACTCATTCTTCACAAAGACGATGAGTCGGATCCCATCTTAGGTTTCATAAACCTCTATATCTAAGTAACTCATACCCAATCACCACCGGAAGGCCTGCTAAGTGGCCAAAGAGAGGTCAAAACATGAGGACCTAAGCACAAGGTTACAATGGATCCTCAAGTCAAAAGACTAATTATATGTATCAGCGTAAACTAGAGAACTAGCCATTACCGACTTGCCACTACATTTATCTATTAGATTCTCCGAGTAGGTCTCTAGTGCCTTATTCTTTAATAAGCAGCCATTGACATGCACCTATATCACATATGGTTTGCTCATGGAACAGAGCAACATCCAACCTTTGTATTATGTACTATTAGTGTAAGTCTATCTGAATCTTAGATGTCCTATCTCATAAGATTCTATAACATGGGATATTTAAGATCATGACCGTATAAGATTTATTCCATAATCACCACCTAGTGCAAGAGCAAGTCTCATAGTCTTGTATGATCTAAGGGCTTCAACCATATACTGATGAAGAATTATAAGCATGAGATGAAAATGGCTATTTGTAAGAAATATCATTCAATCAAAATTGTATCGTAAGTGAAATAGTTGACATGCCAATCTTATTGGTTTGTAGGGCACTATTTCAACAGTTAAGTTAAACCTACTAATCAAACTTTGATTTGAAATCACTTCACAACATCCTCCACTTCGAATGTCAATGCATGGGAAGCTTTAAACCAAAGGTGCATCATATGCTAAATATGTGATCTCAACTTTCCACTTTAAGTGTGACCCTTGCTTCAATTGCCATCACACAAAAGATAGTAATATTGTCATGCCACAAACTATTGGTAGAAGGTATCGATTAACTAAAACATTTTTAATGTGTATCTATTTTAACTTAATATTAGAAAGCACTTAGATATTCTAAATAGAGAGTTTTTCTTGCTTGCAAAGATCGTATCAATTTTATCTTCTTATTTAGATTTTCTATATCCTAACTATACATGTCATACATCAATAGGGTATGGAAAGCATAAATAAGTAAATGCACCTAACATGCTCTTAGGGTGGGATGATCGTTAGCTTTAACCAGGTGGTGCATTTAGAGCTGTAAGTGCACCCCCTAGTTGATTCTAAGGGGATTAATTAAACCTAAGTATTACATGAGTATATCCTTACACATTCTTAGGTCTTTAGGCTTCTATTAGTCTTCTTTACTCTTTGCAACATTTACAAAAGAAAGAAATCTTCACTCCTAGTGATTCTACTCTTATAACCTTTACAAGGTAGAATATAAAGGCATGCAAGCCCCATTTAGTACAATCCTTTTCAACAACTTGATACAATTAAAATCAATATTAAAGGCTCATAATCATCCCCAATTCCCCATTCATTCATCATCCAGTCAACATTTAAATGAACAATAAATAAATTAAGAATTGACTTTTAATTCCAATAATTAAATGCTTATCTCATAAATAATTAATTTGTCAAGCAAAAATAAGCATAATATTTATGCATCTCATTTTTGCAAAGATTGAAGATTAACTTGCATAAGATTTTAAAAGCATTCAAAAATGTCCAACATTGCTTTGAACACTTACACAACATTGTGCATCAAATTAAGGTTGAAATAATCAAGTTTGATAGGCCAAAATCACCAAAATAGCACAAAAATGGGTTCAAGAGTGACCTTAAGCAAAGCGCTACCCATTCGGCCAGCTGGGCATGCAACAGGCATGCACAAGGCATGCCCATGGCTTTGCCTAGCTGCTACTAGGCAGGGTGGCAGCCTCACCACACCTCCCACTAATCAACCATTTAAGCACTGTTTTGTGTTTTTCTCACTCCAAATCATATGGACACCTCCATAACATCATTTCATACAAATTTTGACAAATTTCTATATTATAGATACCTTTAAAAAATAAAAATTAAAGTGCTAAAAAATTCTTCAAAAATCAAGCAAAAGCGAGAATCAACATTTTCCAAAAATCTTGAATTAACTCCAATTAACTCTAAGCCAGTTGGATCCAAAAATGATCAAAACACCTTAAGGCCAAATTTTAACATGCTATATTACCATATAACATCAACTAATGCTAAATCAACTTTCAACATTAGCAACAATGAATCAAAACAGGCTAATCATATGAATTAACACTTAAAACACATATTAGCATAATTTCAATTCATCAAGCAAAGGAGCCACATGCAACGCCATCCAAACACTCCAATCCATAAATTGGATTAAATATTTGGAGATCTAGATCAATCCATCACACGAATCAATCAATCAAAAATCCAAATTAATGCATGAATTTATGCTTTGATACTACTTGAAGGGAGCTGTAAGCCAAGGATCCAATTTAAAACATTTAAAAACTGAAATCTAACTTGATTTACACCACCACAAGGATCTAATTCATGCTATTAATATGGATTTAGGTTAGAAAATTACCTCTAAAGCAATTCCAACCGAAAAAGATGAAGAGATGCTTGAATTCCTGAGAGCAGTCTCTTCCTGGCGCAGCACAGTGTGAGCAAACGTTTCCCAGCCAAATCACCTTGGATTGCACTGAAACGTGGACCAAAATTTTTCCAACTCTTTGGAGAATCACCGGTTCAAAATTTGGCTCAAAACACAATCATAAAGACCTCCAATAGATGCTCCAAAGTCACTGCCCAAACAGAAGATCTCCAAAAGTATAGCAATCCAAGCTCATTGCCTCTAATGATAAGAGACACACCAATGGACAATCCAATTCCTCCTAGATTAGCTAGAAAATCCAAGGAGGAATGAGGATGATGAAGGCTGAAAATATGACAGGGAAAGAGGTGAAAAAAAAGTGAGAAGCCTTATGAGAGAATCACAAAAAGGGAGGGAAAATGAGAATCCAACAATTCACAATCACTTGGCCCCCCCTCTCTATATCTATATAGAGATGGAGGGATGATGTGATGCTTAGGTTGCACACTAAAGGCACAGGTAGCAATAGGATTCAATAATTAAAACTGAAATTAACTAGGCTACACATGCTAAGATCTAAACATGCTATTGATTCAGATTTGGAAGGAGAATTACCTTGATTTGCTCAAAAACAAGGAAATGGTGAAGAACACATTTTCAATCCAAAAACTGTCAGACAGCGGCACAGCACATTTGAAGCAACTTTTGCTCTATCCAAATTCCTGCAAAAATTCCAAAACTTTTACAGAACCTTCTCAACTCCTTGATGTATCTATTGTAAAATCTTTAGCTCAAAAATATGCAGGGAAATGCCAGAAAAAAATTCTCCAAGCAGACTGCCCTGACAGTGGATCTTCAAAGGCTAGCAATCCAATAATTTTGCCTCCAGCAATATGATCCATACACTAATGCTAGATCCTAAACTCCCTAATGTCAGAAGGAAAACAAGAAGGAGATTTGCAGAGAAGAAGGCTTGATTTGAGGTAGGAGAAGAAGAGAGAAAGCGAAGCTTCAACACATGAGGCAACACTTGAGATTTGGAGGGAAAATGAGATTTCGAGAGAATCTAATTCTTCATACAATTCATATGGCTGCCCCTCTCTCACTCTATATCTGTATATAGAGTGAGAATAGTGTGATGCCAATGTGGCATCACACCTTCTTCAAGGGGGACTGCCAACTTGTCTTGCAAGTTGGCAAGATGCAATTCAAATGTGAATTTGAATTTTGTGTGCCTTACTACATTTCAATCACATTTGGAATCTTATTTCAAATTAATTAAAATGATGCACCAAATGGACCTTTCATTTGAATTTTTCCTCAAAATAGATTCCTATAATTAATTAAATTAAATGTTTTAATTTAATTAATTATCCTTTGACTTAACTCTTAAGTCAATTAGCTTAATTCTTTAAGCTAAGTTGACCAATTGATGGTCATGTGGCTCCAAATAATTAACTCCTTAATTATTGATCTAATTTAACTCAAATTATTTGATCAATTTAACAATTAAATTAATCAAACCAAAAGTGACCTCAATTTTGCTAACCTCAAAAATTGATTCATAAAGAGTGATTTTCTAACTTTAGAAAATTTCTTCATCATGTAGGAAATGCAATTAGCTTTTGTGTGTCACTTGTTAGGTTCTAGCATTCATTGGATATGGGCTCACAATTCTTTAGGAATTTTGAATATCAAATATTCATTTTAGTTTAAACTCCTTTAAACTAATTGATTCAATTCAATTAATCTCTATTAATTCAAGAGTATCCAATCTCTATGGTTGATATCCAACCTCAAGCCCATGGAGCCCTACTAATTGGCCAAAATGAATACTTTTGGGGAACTATTATAGTTCTATGTGTACCATGTAAATACGATTATTTCAACTCCTATCTCACGAAACAGGCCTAGGGTAAGATATTTGCTGATTCTCTAAAAGCCTTGATGCTATATTTCTACTTAAATATTCGATTGCTTTTTATGACCATACCTTTGGAAAACTCTTTTTTCAAATTTTCATACTACCTTGTGCAAGGATTTTTCATAATCAATCATTATAGAATACAAGGAGATGCACTTGCCCTTTGCAACAATGTGGAGTCAAATTCCATTTTAGATCATACAAACCTCTATGTTTAAGTAGCTCATGCCTAATCTCTACCCGAACAGCCTGCTAGGTGACCAAAGAATAGTCAAAGCATGAGGACTTGAACATATGGTTACCATGGATTCTTAGGTTAAAGGACTACTTATATATACCAGCACAAGTTGGAGAACTTGTCACTACCGATTTGCCATTATAGCTATCTAGTGGATTCTCCGAGTAGGCCTTTAGTACCTTATTCTCTAACAAACATCCACTAACATGCATCCATATCTCATATGGGATTGCTCATAGAATGGAGCAATATCCAACTTTTGGATTTATGCATTGTTAGTACAAGTCTATCGTGATCTTAGATGCCCTATCTCGTAAGATCCTATGACTTGAAAGATTTAAGATCACAACTATGTAAGACTTATTCCCTGATGCACCACCTAATGTTTAACTAAATCACATATTCTTATGTGGTCTAAGGGCGTCAACCAACTACTAGTGAAGTAATTCAGAGTATAAAATGAAGATGGCCATATAAAGAATATTGTTCAATCAAGATTATCTTACAAGAAAATAGTTTACATGTCAACTTAATTGGCTTGCGGGGCACTATTCTAATAATCTCCCACTTGCGCTAGAGCTAATTCCCCTTAGGCTTAAAGCCTATCTTCTCAACATATCCTTCAAAGACCATTTGCATTTAGGGGTTTAGATAGTGGTTCTGCCATATTCTCTTCTAAGAAAACTTTATTTACTTAGTTATCATCTCTATCAATTGATATCATATATTAAATGATAGCACTTTTCTGTGTTTGGATCAGTGATGAGATCTTAGCTCAAGTCCTAATTTATCTTCTAAAGACAATGATATGTTTATGCATGCTAGGCATTATATCTAACTCTTGGATAAAGTTTTATACAAACACCTTCCTTTGTGGTTTCTAAAACCATAAATTATTTCACCTTAGTGGTAATCTTAGTCGTGGTAGCTTGTTTGAAACTTTTCCAACTCACCATAATGCTATAAAGGTAAAATATGAATCTAAAATAGATTTTAGATCATCTACATCAAATCATAAACTAGAACCCAAAAACTCCTTGAGTTTTAATTCTCCATTGCTGTATACCAAAAATAAGTCCTTAGTCATTCTCAAGTACTTAAGAATCATTTTAACGACCATCTAGTGACATTCATTGGGATCGGATTGGGAACAACTCGTAACACTTAGAGCATGTGCCATATTTGATTTTGTACATTAAACGACATACAATATGCTCTCTATAGTGAACACATAAGGTATATAGGACGTTCTATGTCTCTAGTAGTCAATTGTAGGGGCCATAGACTTGGAGAGATGAAGACCACATCTTAATATAATGAACCCCCTCTTAGATTCTTCCATACTAAACTTCTTTAGTATCTTGTCAATGTACAGTGTTTAGGAAAACCTTAGCATCCTTCTTGATCTATCACTATAGATACGTAGGATACTTCTTCCAATCCTTCATAAAGAATTGTGTAGATAACCTTACTTTAGTATGTTTAACATGTCTCTCTCATTCCCAATGAGAAGAATGTCTTCTGCTTAAAGTACAATAAACTATATACTACTCCCATTAGCCATTTTGTATACCCAAGGTTTATACACATTTTTGACAAAGCCAAATGATTTAACTATCTAATCAAAATGTATATTCAAATATTGAGATGTCTGTTTGAGTCCATAAATAGATTTTTGGAGTTTACATACCCTTTGCTCACTTCCCTTAGATGTAAAACCTTATGGTTGCTTTATATAAATTTTTTTTCAGTATTTCTATCGAGGAAAACTATATTCATATCCATTTGTCATATCTCATAGTCATAATATGCAACTATGGCAAGTAAAATCTAAATAGACTTAGGCATTGCAATTGGTGCAAAGGTTTCCTTGAAATAGATACTGAATTTTTTAGTATACCCTTTTGCCACTAGTTGCATCTTAAAGGTTATTACCTCTCTATTAACTCCTAACTTTCGCTTATAAATTCACTTGCAACTAATAGGAACTATTTCATTCGGTGGATCTACCAAAGTCCATACTTTGTTGGAATACATGGAATCCATTTTAAATTTCATGGCATCAAGCTAATGTCCTAAGTCTTTGTCCAACATAACTTCTTTATAGGCCTTCGGATTACTATCCAATTGGCTCTTCTCATAAAGGATTCTGAACCTTTCAAGTTACTTCTTGATCTGGTCTGACTTTCTCAAAGGTTGTGCATAAGGCTCTTTAATATTTATTTATTTTTACCACTTGTGGGATTTAATGATCATCTTGAACTTTATTAAATTCAACAATAATGTTTTTTCTATATAACAAAAATTCTTTTTCGAAAAGATGGCATTCCTCAAAATAAACACCATTTGTTTTGAGGGATCATAAAAGTAATAACCTATAGACTCTCTTGGGTATCCCACAAACTTGCACAAGGTAGATTTACTATTCAACTTATCTCCTACTGTCCATCTCATGTAAGTGGCAGACCCCAAACCTTTAGATAATGGTAAGAGAGTGCTTTACCATACTGCATCTCATGCTGTATCTTTGATATCAACTTTAAAGGTACTACACTTAGTAACTCACCATCATCTTTAAAGTATATCCCCAAAAGGATAAAAGGCACATCACAGAAATGTATCATAGAATGTACTATGTCTAACAAGGTACGATTTCTCTTTTTGGTTAGTCCATTATATGAAATGTGCTAGGTGGAGTCCATTGAGAAAGAATTCCCATTCTTCTTTAAATAATTCGACAATTCGGTACTTAAGTATTTTTTTTCTTTGATCTGATTGAAGAGCTTTAGTGCTAAGTATCTTTTGCTTTTCTACTTCATATTAATGTACTTTGAACCTTTCAAAGGCATTGGATTTGTACTTCATATGATACATATGTCCGAACTAAGTATAATCATTGGTGATGGTGATGAATAAGAATAGTAATTTCTCTCCACTAACTTTTAGTGGGCCACAAGCATTTGTATGGATCAAATCTAAAAGACTTGTGTTGTGCTTTGTTGTCTCACAAAAGAAGCCTTAGTCATTTTTCCCTTCAAGTAAGATTTACAAGTAGGAAGGTCCTCAATGGCATTAATATTTAGTGCTTTGAGAGCTTCTAACTTGTTCATTCTATTTTTAGAAATATGCCTAAGTTTTTCATGCCATAAAATGGCATCATCTTGGTTCTATACTTTTCTTACTTTGTTGAAGGAGCATTAGTGATGGTTGAGAATTAAATATGTATAATCCTTTATTAAGTGGACTATAAACATCTAAAGAATCCATTCTTTAATATCTCAAATCTCTCATTTAATATAGAAGGATCAAATCCTTCGCTATCCAAAATAGGAATTGAAATAATGTTCTCAATAATATATGGTACATAATAAAAAGACTTCAATACAATTGTGGAATTCTCTAAGTCTAGCTTATTACACACCTTTGGCTTTGGTCACAACATTTGCTCATTAGCCTAGGCAGTGGATTATATCCATACATTCTTCTTTCTATTCTTTGTGACATTTTACAAAGATAAAAACCACATACGATATCATATATCCATGAGGAAGAATTTATCCTAAATGCCCTTCAATAAAGTATATACCCTTCTTAACGGTTGCATGGTATTTCTTGCAATACTATGTCCAATGGCCTATCTCCCCAAAGTGGAAGCAAGCATTATCAATTATTTTCTCTATAATCTTCTTGACTCCTTTAAGTGCGTTTAATGGTGTTTATCCCTTGGAGGAAGAACTTTTCTTCTTTTCACCTCCCTTTCTAGCACCCCTAAAGTCCATAGACTTGGAGAAGGAAACAAGTGTCAAAGGTTTGCCTTTGTCATGGTAGTTTTATTCTAGATCAACACTTTGATCAATGAAACTCAGTAAGGATGTGAGGATCAAATCCTCATGGAGATCATTGTTCATCACTACGTTCAAGTTGAAAAGTTTCTCCAAGCTTAATCATCTTTAGACTGTAGTCGATAACACATGACTTCACATCTATCCTAGCTTGAAAAATCTTCTTTGACAACATGAACTCCTCATACCTTATTTGCTTTGCAATGATTGTAAACTTTGACTAAGGTACTATTCATGTGTTTTTGAGATTCTTAGAGTTTGCATATGCCATTATGAGACTATAAGATAGGATAATCCTAAACCCAATTCATAAACTTTTCATGTGTCTCTTGATCTAATATAATCCTCATGGGATTAGGAACACCTTGATGTAGGACATATATCCACATCTAGGAATCTAGAATGATTTTTGAGGTTAAGCTAATCATCATGGAAGTTTAGCTTGAATAGTTTATTAATTTCTAATAATGTTGAGTGGTTGTTAAGCTATTGTTCAAATTTCATAAATTCTCAAAAGTGTAAAGAGAATATAAGCATGTGATTGAATATTGATACTAAAAACATGTTTATGATCTTTCTTACATGTTTTTCTTCCACTATTGTATCAAATCCTTCACCATTTAGAAGATTTGGGAAATCATATTTCTTAGTGAGAATTAAGACCCTAAAGGCTTGCAAGTATACCCTCATGATCGAGTTCCCTCCACAAGCAATCGGAGGGTAAACAATTTTTGCTAATTGCATCTCATGCAACTCTTGATATATTTTGCCTCCTTTTTCATATAAACCCACGTGACCATGCACTATATATATTACTAAATGTTAAGTCCAACCTACCAATCATACTTTGATTCAAGATAGCCCCACATCATCCCTCGTGACTAACTGCTAATGCATGGGCATTCTTAAATTAAGGGTGCATCTCATGCAGTGTATATGCTCATAGCTTTCATCATAAGTGTGACCCCCATGACCAAGTGCCATCACACAAAATCAGTAGCATTATCACGACATGAAATATTGGTAAAAGACATGGATTAATTAAAACTCTTTTAATTTTTATTTATTTTGACTTAATATCTGAAAAACACTTATACATTCTAAGTGAAAGGTTTTTACTTATAAAGATCCCATCATTTTGTCTTTTTATTTAGGTTTTCTATATCCTAAGCGTGCATCTCACATATATATAGGATATGGAAAGCATAAATAAGTAAATGCACCTAGCATGCTCCTAGGGTAGGATAATCATGAGCCTAACCAAGTGGTGCACTTACAGCTATAGGTACACCACCTAGTTCATTTTAAGTGGGTTGATTAAATTTAGCTATTACATGAGTGTATCCCATACATTCATAGGTCTTCAAAAGTTTCCATACCTCTAGGTCTTCTTTACTCCATGCAATATTTACATGAGAAAGAAATTCTCACTTATAGTGATTCTACTTGAATAACATTTACAAGGAAGAAATGAAGAGGCATGCAAGCTCCAATTTTGTACAATTTATTTTAACAACTTGAAACAAATAAAATCAATATTAAAGGCTCATGATCATCCCCATTCATTCAATAATTAAATGAACAACAAATAAATCTAGAATTGACATTCAACTCCAACAATTAAATGCTTATTTCATAAACAATTAATTGGTCAAGCAAAAATAAGCATAACATTTATGCATCTCTTTTTTGCACTAATTGAAGATTAACTTTAGCAATATTTTAAAGGCAATCAAATACGTCAAACATAATTTTGAGAACTTGCATAACATTTGTACACCTATCTAGCATGATTTTAATCAATTATAGTCACTTAAAGAACACAAAAATGAGCTCAAAATGCATCCTAACTAAAACTGGTCACTGCTGCATGAGTGTGCACTTGGTTAGTTTGCACGTGCACTCATTGCCTTGCTCATGTGTTGTCATGGCGTGGCAGCACCCCTGCTTTGGGGTTAGGACTGAATCAAGCCATTTTTAGCTCAATTTTTGTGCACCAATAATTTTAGGACACTTCCTAAACATCAAATCACACATTATAGATGAAATTTTAGATTTAAAACACCTCTTAAAAATAGAATTTCAAGTGCTCAAACATGCTTTAAAATTCAAGTTTAAATAAGAATCACATTATTCTACAGTCTATAATTAAATCCAATCCAATTGGAACCAAAAATGACCAAAACACCTTAAGGTTAATAACAACATGCTATATTAATATATAACATCAACTAATACTAAATCAACATTAAAGATTAGAAGCTATGAATTAAAATATGAATTAACACGTAAAACACATATTAACATGTTTTCAATTCATCAATCAAAGAGCCACACTCAACATCATCCAAACAATTTAATCCATCATATCAATTGAGATTTTGATGATTTTGATCAATCCATCACATGAATCATTCAATCTAAAATCTAAATCAAACTATGAATTAGGCTCGGATATCACTTAAAGGCAGATGTTGCACTAGGATCCAGTAATGAAAGCTGAAATTAACTAGGCTACACATGCTAATAAGGATCTAAATATGCTATTTATTTAGGTTTGGAAGTAGAATTACCTTGATTTGCTCAAAAACAAGGAAATGGTGAAGAACATTTCTTCAATCTAGAAACTATCACACAGCAGCACAACGAATTTAAAGAAATTTTTGCTCAATCCAAACTCTTCCAAAATTCAAAATATTTCACAGCACTTTCTCAACTTCTTGATGAATCTACTGTGAAAAATTCAGCTCAAAAATATGCATAAAAGTGCCAAAAAAATTCGCAAAGCCGATTACATAGACAGTAGATCTCCAACAGTAAACAATCCAATTGTCTTATCTTTAACAATATGATCCACACTCCAATGCTAGAACCTAATCTTCTTAATGTTAGCTAGAAAACAAAGTGAGATTTGCAAAGATGAAGACTTGATTTAAGGTAGGAGAAGAAGAGAAAAAGTAAAGCTTCAACACATGAGACAACATTTGAGATTTTGAGGGAAAATGTTATAGAATCTAATTCTTCACACAATGTATATGGCTGCCCCTCGCTCTCTCTATATCTATATATAGAGTGAGGATGGTCACACTTTCTTCAAAGGGGACTGCCAACTTGTCTTGCAAACAGGAAAGATACAATTCAAATGTAAATTTGAATTTTATGTGCATTTCAATCACATTTGGAATCTTATTTCAAATTAATTAAAATGAAAAACCAAATGAACCTTTTATTTTAATTTCCCTCCAAAATAGATTCCTCTCATTAATTAAATTAAACACTTTAATTTAATTAATTATCCTTTGACTTAACTTTTAAGTTAATTAGGTTAACTCTTTAAGTGAGTCGTAGTTAACTTAACTCTTTAAGCTAACTTGACCAATTGATGGCCATGTGTTAATTCATTAATTATTAGTCCAATTTAATAATTAAATTAATCGTGCAAAAAATAACCTCAATTTTGCTAACCTCAAAAATTGATCCATAAGGAGTGATTTTCTAACCCTTAGAAAATTTCTTCATCATGTAGGAAATGCAATTAGCTTTTGTGTGTTATCCATTAGATTCTACCATTTATTGGACATGGGTTTACAACCTTTTATAACTTTTGAATATCGAATATGCATTTTAATTTAAACTCTCTTAAACTAATGAACTCGCCACTAATTGAAGAGTACCTAATCTCTGTGGTTGATGGCCAACCTGAAGCCCATGGAGCCCAATTAATTGGCTAAAATAAATGCTTTTGGAGTACCATTGTAAGCTCTACCATACCATACAAATATAATCCTTCCATCTCCTATCTCCGAAAGAGGTCTAAGGTAAGATATTTGTTGGTTCCCTAATAGCCCCGATACTATGTTCGATTCCTCTTTATGACCTCATCTTTGAAAAACTCATTTTCAAGTTGTCATACTACCATGCGCAAAGATTTCTTGGAATCGATCATTATAGAATACATAGAAAATGTGTCTACCCTTCACAATAATGAGGAGTTGGATTCCATCTTGGATCTCATAGCCCAATCTCTACCTAAATGGTCCACTAGGTGATTAAGGATGAGTCAAAGCATGAGGACCTAAACACAAGGTTACTATGGATCCTTAGGTCAAAGGACTAATTGTATGCACTAACGTAAATTGGAGAACTTACTACTACGACAATCTATTGGATTCTCCTAGCAGGCCTTTAGTGCCTTATTTTTTAATAAGCACACGCTAACATACATTTATATCTCATATGTGATTGCTCATGGAATAGAGCAACATCCAACCTTTAGATTTATGCAATGTTAGTGCAAGTCTATCAAGATCTTAGATGCCCTATCTCATAAGATCTTATGACTTGAAAAATTTAAAATCATGATCATGTAAGACTTGTTCCATGATGCATCACCCAATGTGTGATTGAGTCCCATAGTTTTATGTGATCTAAGGGCTTTATCCAATTTCCAATGAAGTAATTTAGAGCATAAGACGAAGATGGCCATATAAAGAATATCATTCAATTAAGATTGCTTTACAAGAAAATAGTTTACATGCCAATTTAATTGGCTTGTAGGGCACTATTCCAACAATCACACCTTCCATGAGGGAGGTACCACTTGCTTGCCAAGTTGCATGTGAATTTAATGTGCATTTGAATTTTGTTTGAAATCTTCAATTCATCTCATAAAATTTCATTTGCTTGCCAACTAGCAAGCAAATAAATTCTAATGCCACACCAAATGAACTTTTTATTCGAAATAAATTCTTCAATTTAATTAAATTAAATATTTTAATTTAATTAATTAACCTTGACTTAACTCTTTAAGTCAATTAGCATAATTCTTTAAGCTATTAATTGTTAACTTAACTCCTTAAGTTAACTTGACCAATTGGTAGTCATATGGCACCAATTAATTATCTCCTTAGTTAATTTATCTAATTTAACTCTTTAAATTATTTAGATCAATTTAACAATTAAACAGATTAAGCCAAAATGACTAAAAATTGCATTAATAGATTTCCCTCCAATTTCAGTTAAGCTGGAATATTTCTAACACTTAGAAAATTTCCTTTATTGAGTAGTATTTTCGATTAGGTTTTTTGTGTGACCGATTAGGTTATACCATTTAATGGATATAAACTAACAACTTTTTGTAACTTATAGAATATTAAATATTCATATTAGTTTAAACTCTTTTAAACTAATTAATTTAATTTAATTAATCTCTATTAATTAAAGAGTACCCAATTTCCATGGTCAATGTCCAACCTCAAGCCCCAGGAGCGTAACTAATTAGTTAAAATAAATACTTTTGGAGAACTATTCAAGCTCTATGCATACCATGCAAATACAGTTTTTCTTTCTTTTATGTCCCAAAAGAGGCATACGGCAAGATAATTTTGGCTCCCTGATAGCCTCGATTCTATATTTCTATTCCTAATGTTCGATTTCAGTTTATGACCTCATATTTGGAAAACCCATTTTCCAAATTATCATACTGCCTTGTGCAAGGATTTCTAGGAATTGATCATTATAAAATACATAGAATATGCACTCGCCCTGCACAAGATGAAGAGTCGGATCCCATGTTAGATCTCATAAACCTCCTTGTCTAGGTAGCTCATACCCAATCTCTACCCAAAACACTCACTAGGTGGTCAAAGAAGAGTTAAAGCATAAGGATCTAAACATAAGGTTACCATGGATCTCAGGTCAAAGGACTAATTATATGCACTAGTGTAAGCTAAAGAACTTGCCATTACTGACTTACAACTACGGCTTTCTAATGGATTCTCCAAGTAGGCCTCCGGTGGCTTGTTCTCTAACAAGCACCCACTATACACCCATACATATAGTTTGCTCATTGAACAAAGCAATATCTAATCCTTAGATTTATGCATCGTCAGTGCAAGTTTATTTCAATTTTACATGCCCTGTCCTATAAGATTTTGTGACTTGGGATATTTTAGATCATGATCGTGTAAGACTTATTTCATGATCATCACCCAGTGCGTGATCAAGTTTGGTAGTCTTGTGTGACCTAAAGGCTTTAACCAAATGCCAATGTAGTAATATAAGCATAAAATAAAGATGGTCATTTATAATGAGTATCATTTAATTAAGATTGTATCATAAGTGAAATAGTTTACATGCCAATTTAATTGACTTGTAGGGTACTATTCCAATAGCCATAACAACAATCCTAAAGCATTTAAGAAAAACTAAGGATTTGTTCTTAGTATATTGCGATGAAGAATTGAAACTGTAGGGGTTTTCAAATTCTTGTTTCCAATCCGACGAAGATGACCTAAAATCTACTTCAGGAGTTATATTTCACCTCTAAATAGTGTGGCAAGTTAGAAGTGCTACAAACAAGACACCACGATCGGTTCTACCATTGAGGCAAAATATATTAAGGTTTTAAAAACTATAAATAATGGTGCTTGGATAAAAACCTTTGTCCAAGAGTTAGATGTAGAACCTATCATTGTTGATCCTATAGTTGTCTTCTGTGACCATAACAGAGTGGTTGTGCAGGCAAAAGAGCCAAGATCTCATTATTGATCCAAGCAAATTTTGAGGCCTTATCATTTGATCTAAGAGATCAATTGATAGAGGCAAAAATTTGAGTGGATAAAGTTGACTTAAAAGAGAATATAGTAGAACTATTGTCTCAACCATTAAACATAAAAAGTCTTTGAAGGACATTGTGAGAAGATGAGCCTCAAGACTATGAGAAATTGACTTTAGGGCAAGTAGGAGATTGTTGCAATAGTGTGCCACAACTAATTAGATTGGCATGTAAACTATTTTACTTGTGATGCAATCTTGATTGAATGACACTCATATAAAATGGCCATTTTTTTCTTATACTTATTTTATTTCACTGGCATTTGGTTGAAGCCCCTAAATCACACATGATTATGAGACTTGATCACGTACTGGGTGGTGATCATAAAATAAGTCTTATATAGTCATGATTTTAAATATTGCTTGTCATATAATCTTTAGAGATGAGGTATCTAAGATTTTGATAGACTTACACTAATGATGCATAAATCCAAGAATTTGGGTATTCTCCATTTCATAAACAATCCATGTCAGACATCAATGTATATTAGCGGGTGAATGTTAGAGAACAAGTTCATTGAAGACCTGCCTAGAGAATCAATTAGATAGATCAAGTGGCAAGTCAGTAATAGCAAGTTCTCCAACTTACGCTAATGTATATAATTAGTCCTTGGATCTTAGGATCTATTGTAACCTTGTGTTTGGGTCCTCAAGCCTTCACTCTTCTTTGACCACGTAGCAGGTCATCCAAATTGAGATTGGGTATGAGTTACATAAACATGGAGGTTTGTGAGATCTATGAAAGGATCCATTTCTTCATCATTGTGAAGAACAAGTGTATATCCTACATATTTTATAATGAACGTATCTAAGAAATCCTTGCATAACGTAATATGGTAATTTGGAAAGAGTTTTCCATAGCTGAGATCATAAAGGAGAATCAAACATTAGGATTAGAAACATAGTTATTAAGGTTATTGGGGTGTCGACAAATATCTTGCCCGAGGCCTTTTTTGGGAGATAGGAGATAGAAGAACTATATTTACATGATAGGCATAGAGCTAGAGTGGTTCATTAGAGCATATTCATTCCATCCAATTAGTTGGGCTCTATGGTATTGTTGCTAGACATTGATTAAGGAGATTTGGTACTCTTTGAAGAATAAAAATTAATTGAAAGAGTTCTTATCTTAAAGGAGTTTAAACCAGTATGAATATTTCAATATTCAAAATATCACAGTCAGTTGTGAGCCTTTGTCTAATGAATGGACAAACCTAATAGGTTGCACTTGATAGGAGGAATTTCCTAAGGAATTGGAAAATTCACTTAGGTAGTTTTGGAGAAGAATTTGGTTGACTAATTTTTTGGTCATCTTGGCTTGACTAATTTAATTGTTAACTTAATCAAAATAATTTAAGAATTTAAATTAGACCAAATAAATTAAAGAGTTGATTTAATTGATGCCATGTGACAATTAATTAGTCATGTTAACTTAAAGAATTAAGTTAACATCATTTAACTTAAAGAGATAAGTTAATTAACTTCAAGAGTTAAGTCAAACCAAATTAATTAAATTAAAGAGTTAATTCAATTAAAATAAAATTTTAGTTTTGGAAGAAAATTCAAATGAAGAAGTTCGTCTGAGATTAATTTAGAATTAATTTTCACCATATTTCATAAGATAAAATGAAGATGTAAATTAAATTCAAATGCATGTTAAATTCACATGCAAGTTGGGTAGTTGGTTGCCAAGATGGCAACTAACCATGGAAGGTGTAATGCCAACTTGCATCACACCATCCTCTCTATGTATGTAGGAGTGGCTGGCCATTTGATGGCTAGGCAAGCAAGATTCCTTCTTTCCTTATAAAAATGTGAATTTTCATGTGTTGAATTTCCACATTCTCGAAACTCTCTTCCTCTCCAATTCTTTCATAACCACCTCTCCCCATCTTCAATCTCTCATTTTCTATTAGATTTGCTAAGTAGGGATCTCCTTGGGTTTGTGAATTATTACATTAGAGGCTCAACACTTGGGGGGATTTTGCTCTTGGTGATATATTGTTGTCCAATAAGTTTGGAGTCTAATTTGAAGAACTTCACAAGATTTGATTGTAGAAAATTTTTTACAGCCACTTCCTTGGTGTGTTGATGTGCTCTTTGTAAATTTTGAGCATTTTTGGAGTTGAGGAAGTCATTTCGCTATTGGTGAGTTTCTGCTGTGTGCGAGTTGATCCTTCGAAGAGTTTATTAGAGTCTTTCTTTTCTTATGTGTTTTGCAATTAAGGTAATTTTTCTAGATCTAAATCCTTATTAAATGCATGATTAGATCCTTGAAGAGAAGTAGAAAAATTTTATTTAGCTTTTTTGTGGTTTTATATTTTGAATCCTTTGTATACTCTTACCTTCAAGGATACCTAATAGAATTAACCATAATAAATACTAGACCACTTATCAATCATGGGCTCAAAGTATACCAACCAAGTGATCAGAGTGCTTGGTATGTATCTATCATGTACTATCCTTTGAAGCAAAGAAGACCTTTAGTTTAGAATTGAGTTTAGAATAACTAATAGGATAACTTAGACATTCTGAAATAGCTAAAGTATCTCACAAAATGGTAATTAATATTGAGATCATAGAGAAATACTATTGAGGTTGAATATTCAAAAAAATCATATAGGATAACTTAGACTATATGAAATAACCAAGGTAGCTTACAAAACTAAATTTCATCTTATTCTGAATGATTATCTTATAAATTATTTTGAACTTTGATGATTAAATATTTAACTAAAAATGATGTATATTGTCAAGCATATTCAAATTAGCATTGCCTCTAAGTACATTGTAGCCTATTATACCAATCAACTCTCTATTCAAACTCATATCAACCTCATCTATCTCAACGATTTTCAAATGTTGGAAACATGAAGAATAAAAATTTTATCATCTTATCTTCACAATGCTATTCTAACAACTCCAAAAAAGACAAATGCAATAACTCTTAAAGATTAATGCCAATATTGCAAAAAATTATGTATTCTTTGATTATAAGTTGAAAATCCTCTTAAAGCTAACCTCAAGTGAATTTCAACTTTATATCATAGAATAATTTTCCACAGTACTAGCATTAATGGCAGGATGTCATTACATATTTTCAGGACCGAAGAATATGTTATTACAAAAAGAGCATTATAGGAGTCTCCAACTCTTGTAATCAATCTTTATGCGAACATGCTCAATAAAAGT
This sequence comes from Jacaranda copaia, assembly GCA_014898725.1. Classification (NCBI taxonomy): domain Eukaryota; kingdom Viridiplantae; phylum Streptophyta; class Magnoliopsida; order Lamiales; family Bignoniaceae; genus Jacaranda; species Jacaranda copaia. The sequence goes on from JACGDI010003137.1 coordinate 302,206, forward strand.
TTCTTTTAAAAATCTCATTATTCATCACATAAAATCTTTTGCCTTTTTTGTCTACCTTAATTTGTTGCTATAAATAACAACCAATTAAGAATTAGAACATTAGTGGATCATTAAAAATGTCCTCTTATTACAAAAATGGATTTGAGTGGATAGAAAAACTCAAGAATTTATCCAACGAATGAATGACATATTCTATGTATCTAAATTTCAATTTTAACTAGTGTGCCTTATTAAGTTTAGTTGCTAACTTTCTTATTCATTTGATGTACGTAAATATTAAGTTGTCATAATAATATCAATTATCATCTATGTGTGATGTTTGTTTTTGTTTTATACATAGTAGACTAGTCTAGTTTCCATGTCCTTGCAATTGATCGTGGTTAAGGTTTTAGCCGAGGTAGGGACACAAATTCCCTGACCCATCAAACACACTAGCTATTTAACTAGTCTCCCACCACCTAGTCGGCTAGTCATCAGCTTATGCCTACTCCACGACTTTCTTCCGTACATCTCCATAGTAATCCTCCTTCATCATTTTCTACTACTATGAGGTCATTCACAAACCATTCCCCACACTTACAATCATAGTAGCATTACTCATCCCAGCCACTATCCACTTCACTCGTAAGTACTCCATCACGATCTATCACTCTACTTGGTACTCAACCATCCCTTGCTCTATTCGATCCCTTCACATCATCATCAATGGCACCGCTAGAAGTTGATTCTTCAGCTAGCCAGACATTGGGCAATGTGGGATCAGAGCCCTTATCCCACTCTTCTGATAAGGTATACTTGTGTCCCAAGGGACATTATGGGTGAGTTTGAATTGTTATATAAATGTTATTGTATTATTATTTTAGTAATTATTTATTAATACTAAGAATTATTTTATATAGGTATACATCCTTGCTTAATGGCACCAAGTTCTAAATGAGAGTAATCAAAAGCAATGTACAGAAGCCCTATGGGACTTAGTTAGATATCCCACAATATTCAATAAAATAATTTGGATCACACTAGTATGGATGTTCAAATTGAGGATAAAGATCAAGCAGTGATTCTTTTGTGTTCTTTGCCCAAATCCTTTAAGCACTTGGTTATTACTTTACTATATGGAAGAGATAAGTTATCAACAGAGGATGTAAAGGACTTATTGAATTCAAATGAATTGAGAAAGCATGTTCGAAACAATAATGATAGTGAAAGTGGAGAAAGATTGGCTGCAAAGGAAAAATCAAAAAAAGAAAGGAAGGAGTAGAGGCCGATCTAAGTTCCAAGGCAAGCCTAAATCAAAGGATAAATGCTTTAAATATGGAGGAAAGGAGCACTGGAAATGAAATTATCTAGGACGTGGAAAGGTGTAGGATTCTGGTGAATCTTTTGATCAATAATAGGATGATGTTGTTAGAATTTTTGAGGATGAGTAATGAAGTGCTTGTTCTAAATATTACTGATAGTTTTCTGAGTTTTAAGTGGATTTTATATAGTGGTTGTTTATACCATATGTGCCCATAAAAGGATTTGTTCACTACTTATCAAAAATACAATGGTGGTAAAGTGCTCATGGGAAATTATGCATCTTCCAGAGCTATAAGGATTAGCACAGTAAGTATTAGAATACATAACAAAATTGTGAGGACACTAACAAATGTGCGTCACGTTCCTAATTTGAAGAAAAGCATAATTGCACTAAATACTTTAGATAAGAATGGGTGTGGGTATAAAGCTTGAGATTGAGTTCTACAAGCTTCCAAGAGTGCTTTGCTAATCATGAAAGAGGAGAAGAGGAATGGCCTTTACATAATGTAAGGTAGTACAGTTTTTGGTACTACAATAATTTCTTCATCACAAATGATACTACGAGGTTGTAGGATAAGCAATTTGGGCATATGAGTGAGAAACAAATGTCAAAGTTGAGAAAATAGGTATTGGGTTACTTTGTGAAGAAAAGACTGGGGAGCAGGATTTTTGTAAATAGTGTGTTCTTGGCAAGTAACACAGAGCAAAGTTTAGCACTATTGTTCACAAGACTAAAGACACCTTGGATTACCTTCACTTAAATCTTTGAGGCCTTCTCAAGTTCCTTCAAAAGATGATGCTAGGTATATGTTGACATTCATTGATAACTTTTCACAGAGAATATGGGCGTGCAAGTTGAAGCATAAGGATGAGGAATTTGTCAACTTGAAGCAGTAGAACACTTTGATTGAGAAGCAAACTAAGAAAAAGATTAAATACTTGAGGACTGACAATAGGTTGGAGTTCTGCAGTAAGGAATTTTAGGAGTTTTATGATAAATAAGGGATTATAAGACATCACATAGTTGTTCACACACCACAACAGGATGGAGTTGCAGAATAGATAAACAAGGATATTTTGGAAAGAGCTAGATATATGCTCTTTAACATCAGACTGTCCAAGGATTTTTTGACTAAAGCTGTTAATACTATTTCTTATTTAGTGAATAGGTCACCATAAACTACTTTGTATTACAAGACACCAATGGAAGTTTGGCCAAGGTCTCATGTTGACTACGCAAATCTGAGGATACTCAGGTGTTCGACCTATGCTTATATTTGTGATTGAAAGTTTAAGCTAAGGGTAAGGAAGTGTATATTCCTAGGCTATATAGATGGAGTCATGGGTTATCATTTGTGGTGTATTGATAACAAGGGCTTCAAAATGATTAACAGGAGAGATGTGACGTTCGATAAGTTTACTATGTTGAAGAAGCTAGAACAGGGTAAAAGTAGTCAAAACGGTATTAAAGAGAAGGTGGAGTTTGAGATTGACACTTCTCAAGTTTCAAAAGGGAAATAGAAGGTGAGGGATGAAACTAGTGAGAGCTCATTATCACCTAATTAGCAATAAGAAACTAATTCATTACAGAATTATTATTTAGCTCGCGATAGAGAGAAGAGGTAGATCAAACCACCACAACGATTTGCATACTCAAATCTAGTTGCTTATCTTTGAGTTCAGTCGAGGAGTTTGGGGAAGATGATGCAATCACATACAGAGAGGCCATTTCTAATCCAGATTCTAACAAACGAATAGCTACTATTAATGAAGAAATGAAATCTCTACACAAAAATAGCACATGGAAGCTGGTTTATATACTTAAAGACAAATAGATCTACAATTAAAAAAAAAAGAAGAAATTTCAAAGGTTGGGGATGCTTTTTATATGGTGCAATTGATTGCTACAGGTTTTGGACAGAGAAAAAGAATCAACTTTCATGAGATGTTCTTCCCAATTATAAAGCATACATCCATTTGTGTGTCATGCACCATGGTAGCTTTATTTGATATAATGCATGAGTAGATAAATGTGAAAATAGTATTTTTACATGGTGAGTTAGAGGAACAAATTTACATGAGCTGACCAGAGAGATTCATTATTTCGAAAAGAAAAATCAAGCATATTTTTTGAAAAAGTCTTTATATGGCTTGAAGTAATTTTCCAAACAGTGGTATAAAAGGTTTGATGCATTTATTACTAAGATTGGGTATAGTAGAACTATTTATGATTGTTGTGTATATCACAAGAAGTGTAATAATGGTCTTCTCATTTATTTGTTGCTCAACGTTGATGATATGTTGATTGCCTTTAGAAATATATATGAGATTAATATGTTAAAGGCTCAATCAAGTGAAAAATTTAAGATGAAGGATTTAGGTAGAGCGAATATGATATTGGGAATGGAGATTATTCGAGATAAATACTCAGGATTGTTGTATTTGTCTCAGTAAGAATATATTGAGAAAGTACTATAGCATTTTGAGATGGATAAGTCCAAGCCAATTAATACGCCACTTGCAGCTCATTTCAAGCTCTCATCAGATCTATCACTAAGTACTATAAAGAAAGGAAAATCACATGGCTAATGTGCTATATACAAGTGCAGTAGGTAGTTTGATGTATGTCATGGTATGTACTAGGCTAGATATTTCACATGCTATTAGTATTGTGAGTAAATATATTCACAAGCCGGGGAAGACATATTATCAGGTAGTGAAATAGATTATGAGGTATCTAAGAGGCCATATAGATATATGTTTGATGTATGGTCAACTAATTCTACTGCTATACTTGTTGGCTATGTGGAAAGAAAGACTATGACATGCTATGTGTTTTGTGTTTTGAGTTGTACTATTAGCTGAAAGATGACTTTACAGTCATCAATTGCATTATCCACAATAGAGGCTGAGTATATAGCTTTAGCTGAAGGCGTGAAAGAAGGCATTTAGATAAAGGGCATGATTGATAATATAGGTGTGAGTTCTAATATTACTACAGTTTATAATAGTCAGAGTACCATACACTTGTCAAAGAATCAAGCATTTCATGAGAGCACAAAGCACATTGATTTGAGATATCACTTTGTCAAGGATATGGTGTCTAAAGGTGTTGTCTTGGTTGACAATGTTGGCACTAAGGATAATCCAACGAATAAGTTGACAAAGACCATTTCAAGAATCAAATTTAAGCATTGCTTGAATTTAATAAATATTTGCAAATTATATTAATTGCCTTTTTAGGGGAGACAAAGATGTTGGATAGAGAATTTTGAGAAAAAAATAGAGATTGTTGGGTGTGCCTTGAAATTTAAGTTGGAAGTGATGAAACTAGCAAGAAAAGGCAAAAATAGTGCAAAAATGGTGAGACAGGATGGAAATAATGTGAAATGGAGAGATGGCCGACAATAGTGGGTGGATGGCAAACAGTAGTGGGCAAACAGGCGTGGTAAGCTATTGCCTATTCAGGTAGAACAGCACACTATGCATGCCCTAGTGCACGACGGATGCCTAGTAGGTTGTTTTTCAACCTAAACTCATATTTAATCAATTTTTCCCCTATTTCCAAAAAATAACCTTATTAAAAGTAGTTTTAGCTTATTTTTGAGATTTTTCTCTCTAGTGAAGGTCAGGATGATGGTATTAGTTGTTCTTGTGAGATTTGTGGGACTTCAATTTGTACTTGGTACTTGATTTGTGGTTAATAAAATTCATCTCTTTGTTAGGTGGAGTAGGCACATCACTAAACCACATTACATGTTATATTATTTTATACAATTACTTTACATGTATTTCTCAATTACTGTTATTTGGTCTTTCTAAGTTACAAGAATTTCCATTAATGGAGATTATTATTATGATTAAAGTAAAATACTCTCTTTCTCTACTGTACATACTATATAAATTCAAGGAAGAATATATATCTCACTTTATGATCAACCAAATTTGTCAAGAGATAAAATAATTTAAATATGAATAGAAATAAGTGATGAAAAATACAAAAAATTCTAAGAAATAAATTGGAAATTTTCAAATTTTGAATGAACATTTTTAATTTTAAAATTTTGGGGTTTTCATGCATTTATTTGGGAATCCAAATGGACTTGTTGTTCATTCATGACAATTAATCTAATGAATAAGATTATGATTATGTTTGGAAATGGAACGACCCATCAATATTGCAACAGAAATAAGAAATTCTGCAGTGAGTAACATTGTGGAGCTCATGGCCCTATGGTGCTAACTAATAAAGGTGCCATGGTGGTAATTCATGAGGATCACTATGTTGGAATAGTGCCCTACAAGCTAATTAGATTGACATGTAAACTATTTTGCTTGTGATACAATCTTAGTTGAATGATATTTATTAAATAGCCATCTTCATCTTATATTTATATTTACTTCACTAGAATTTGGTTAAAGCCCTTAGATCACACAAAACAACAAAAGATGGTCAATACACTCGATGATGATAAAAAAATAAGCCTTATACAGTTGTGATCGTATATCTTCCAAGTTATAGAATTTTATGAGACAGAGTATCTAAGATCCAAATAGACTTGCACTAATGATGCATAAATCTAAGGGTTAGGTATTTCTTCATTTCATGAGCAAACCGTATGAGATATGAGTGCATGTTAATGCATGCTTGTTAGAGAACAAGGTATTGAAAGCCCGCACAGAGAATTTACTAGATAGCCATAGTGGCAAGTCAATAGTGAGAAGTTCTTCAACTTATGCTAGTGCATAAATTAGTCATTTGACCAAAGAATCTATGGTAACCTTGCATTTAGGTCCTCATGCCTTACCTTTTCCATGGCCATGTAGTCATTTAGGTAGAGATTGGGCATAAGCTACTTAGACATGGATGTTTGTGAAATCCAAGATGGGATTCAGCTCTTTGTCGTTGTGAAGAGCAAGTACATCTCCTATGTAATCTATAATGATCGATTCTAAAGAGTCCTTGCGCAAGGTAATATGAAAATTTGGAAAAAGAGTTTAACAAAGATGAGGTCATAAACTAGAATCAAACATTAAAAATAGAAACATAGTATTGAGGCCATTAGGAAGCCGACAAATATATTGCCCTAGGCTTTTTTTGGGAGATAGGAGATGGAAAGACCATATTTGATTAGTACCCACAAAGCTAGAATGGTTTTCCAAAAGCATTCATTTTGGCTAATTAGTTGGGCTCCACGCGCTTGAGGATGGACATCAACCATGGAAATTTGGTATCCTTTAATTAATGGAGATTAATTGAATTGAATTGCTTAATTTAAAATAATTTGAAACAATAATTGATATTCTAAAGTCACAAAGTGTTGTGAGCCTATGTTCAACAAATAGTATAACCTAATGGATCACTCACAAAAGCTAATTGCAAATCCTATCTAATAAAGAGGAATTTTTTGAGAGTCAGAGAAATTCCTGCATAACTGATTTTAGAGGTAGACAATTGTAGTCATTTTAGCTTGATCAATCTAATGTTTAAATTAATTGATCTTAATTTAACTACCTAATAAAGAGGAATTTTTTGAGAGTCAGAGAAATTCCTGCATAACTGATTTTAGAGGTAGACAATTGTAGTCATTTTAGCTTGATCAATCTAATTTTTAAATTGATTTAATTAATTTAAAGAGTTAAATTAAGATCAATTAATTAAGGAGTTAATTATTTGGTGCCACATGACTATGAATTGGTCAACTTAATGCAAGGAGTTAACAATGACTTGCTTAAAGAGTTAAGCAAATTGACTTAAGAGTTAAGTACAAGGTTAATTAATTAAAGTAAACACTAATTAATTAAATTAAAGTATTTAATTTAATTACAATGAAGAATTAATTTTGGAGGAAAAAATCAAATGAAGAGTTCATTTTGTATGGCACTAGAATTTATTTGGATAGCATTTCATGAGATGAAATAAAGATTCCAAATAAAATTCAAATGCACACAAAATTCAAATTCACATGCCAACTTGCTAGAGCTAGTTGGTGCCACCCTTGAGGAATGTGTGATGCCATATTGGCATCACACTTTCTCTCTCTATATGTAGATATAGATTGTGTGTGGCCAACTATATATATGACATACATGTGAATTGCAAGCTAATAATTAGATTTAAGTGTTGCCTCATGTGTTGAAGCTTCACTTTTCTTCATCTACTACCTCCAAATCAACCTTCATCCTTGAATTTTTCCTCTTGGTGATCCATCTAACATTGAGGAGAATTGGATTGTGCATTGGTGTGTGGATCTTAGCATTAGAGGCAAGACAATTGGATTGCTAGCCTTTGGAGATCTACTATTTCTGGCAGTTCATTGGAGGATTTTCTAGAGAGCCTTTTTGTTTTATGTTTCAGCTGAGTTTTGGACTATGGATCCATCAAGATGTTGGTGAGTTCCAGAAAAGTTTTCAGCAAGAGGAAAAATCATTGATTGGGAAAAAGTTGCTTGGAAACTGCTATGCTGCTAGGGAGACAATTTCAAAATGTTGACAGTTTTTTCCTAGTTTCCATGGATTTGAGCAAATCAAGGTAATCCTCATACCAATTCTAAATCTATGGCCTGTTTAGATCCTTGGGCTCATGTTTAGCCTTAGGATAGAGTAGTTTGGTTATATTTTACTTATTTATGGTTTTATATATTGTATCCCAATCCTACTCTTTCTTTCAAATAATTATGACCCTAACCAAATGAGTGATGCTGAGGTCAACATTAAGGGTAACGATGGCAGTTGGTTGGAGTTTGTTAAGGTATTCATAAAGGGTATTGATGAAAGTAATTACCCATTGAGGGAGAAGGTGAACCAATGGTTTTTGTAGGAGAGGGTTCTATCAATTAGCCAGAGTTTGGATCCTTCATAATAGCTAAGGTTTCCCTTAGTTTGATTAGGGCAATCCACGAAAATACCATATCAAAATAACTGAGGCTAAGCTCAAAAGTGCATGAACTCGGTTACATATCCCTCTTAATTTAAGCTGATATGTGTTTTTGTAACTTATTATATGTACTGAGCTCCTGCAAACTCTCTTTTTGCTCACCTTACCTCTTTGAAATGCGAGCTTAGGTTTTTGATCACCTATGAGGTTAGGGTCACCTTGAATGGCAAAAGGGTCTATCCAACCCAATTGGCCCTAAACTCGTTCTCGCACAAATATGCCTTTATCATCTTTATGAGGTGTTATCATCAAGAGCCTTCTTTCACCAACTTTATTTCCCTTTCCTATGTCTCTTTATCGAGTAAATCAACCACTGTCTCAAATGTCGGGTTTTATTATATCACACTTAACCAAGTTAAAAAGTCCTCAACCTAAATTTCTCTTACTATGGTAAGGTGTGGAAAAGTAAGTAGTTCTATGAGAGGACCCCTGAGTAAGAGAGTTTAAGAGTTTTGAGATTATAGGCTTTGAGTAAAATAAACTTGAGCGGGTAACGGTTGCCTTCATGGGATAATCAGTTTATTCAATTTTTGGTCGAGAAGGGTTCTATCGATGCCTTTGAGTTCATGATTGACCTAGTACTTAACTTAGCTAATCTTTCTCATGCCTATTCTACTTTGATTCCTGGCTAGCACCAAAATTTATTTTACTTTTTATCTTAATTTTATTATTTGTACTTTATGCTTCCTATTTGGTTACTTTTTACCCATGTAGGTTAAACAGTAGTCATGTGTACAAGGAACAAGAAACTTGCCACTGCCCACTCAACCCAGTTTAGAGTTAATGCTTGATCAACAAGACCAAAGGCTACTCAACCTATGCTCTATCGGCTCTTCTTATCTCTAGATTGGATCTACAGACTTCACATTTAGCTGTGATTATAGTGGGCTTGAAGAGGCCCGATGAGGGTGCAAAGTTAGCACCCCTACCTCTAAAAAGACTATCTACTCAGGCTAAGGGGAGAGCATTGCCATCATGGAGATGGAATAGCTTTGGAGTAAGGGCGTATCTCTCTTAAAGAGCTTTTGCGACCTTGCTTGTAGACTCCTATCTCTAAATCTAACATTGCATCCTAATACCTTAAAGAGCCTCCTTCCAACCTTTTTGACATGTTGGTGTTTTAGGAACTATGTTTTAGGATCAATAAGAGTATTATTAATAGTAATACTTCGATTGTAGATAATGGTTAGTTGGGCAAGATAGCTTGGGCCCTCATGCAATCTAGCATCTTTGAGATTGACCAAGAGAAGATGTTCGTTGTAATAGTGGTGAAGGTTTTAAAGCAAGTAGGCTATCATGTCGATATGGTGCTTTTCGTTCTCTATTTTTTTAATCATTGATGACATACTTTCAACCTGCTAATCCTTTAGACTTACATTTTTGTTAAATAAGTTAGTTAGGCTGGAACTTGTTCTATAGGTGCAAGTGCACTCTCTTAGACCGCAATTCATGGAAGAAATAGTTCAAGAACATCAAGGAGGATACTGTTGAAAGTTTAAGAAAAAAGATCAAGAAATTACAGTCCTATAAAACCCACATCAAGGAACCTAGGATAGAGATCAACTATCTGAAGGTTGATGGGGACAAAAATATGACCTATTTGACAGTTAAAGAAAGAGAAATTAGCATGTAGGCTAGGTGTCGAGAGAATAGGTGATTGAAGAAACTAAAGACCTAACACCATGGATCCCCTAAATACTATAAAGTAGAATAGAAAACCTTGTAGAATATTCCACCATTGTTTAAAATGATATTATAGGGCAAGTAGTTTTGTTTCTTAATTCCTTTCAAATCTACCAAAAAAAGGGTCCTTACCTCAAGGTATCAAAAGCATCACAACTCTTCTCAAGTGCCAATTCTAAAATAGACCAATATTTATTGAAATTTTCCAAAAGACAACAATACGTGACCTTCTCTATTACAACTTAGTTCATATCTAATTGGAAAAGAGAAGGTTATACCTATCTTTACCTTAGAACCATTTATCTCATCTTACCATACTAGGGAAGGGAAAGAATGTTAGTTTTGGCTAGAATAGCACACATTTACAACTATTTTATTGAGTGCTAAAATGCTGTTGTTGGTACTATAATGACAACTCTCAATGCTGAAAATATTTTGGTGACATTTTTCTTGAACAAAACTATATCTCTAGATGAACACTACCTTCTAATAGCTCTTAAAGTTCAATTTGAAGTCTTAGATGTTGAACAAGCACTATCTACTAGTATGACAACTCTCCATTAGTACATCATGCACAGGTTGCAAAACTACAACCTTGATATACAAAATCAAGGAACACATGATGCCCTAATGATCCTGTTGGCTTAGGGCAATAAGTCCCCGCAATCATCTAAGTCCTAAGGCAACTTGAAAGGGAGGAGCTTGAAATGCTCATGCTCGCAAAATGGATCACTAATTATGAGTTGTTACATTAACTCATGAGACAATGTAGTTCTCCATCTTTCAATTCCAATGACTCAGTGATGGACATGTAAAAACTATCTCTGATGTCCAGAAGCATGAATGGCTATTATGAGAGATCCTTGCCGACCTTAAGAATCTAAAGATCCAGACGTCGAGCCACCATGACCTCAATCATAGCCTTGTTATCAGAAAGGTTTTGCACGTATAAAAAGAGAAAAAAATACTACATATAGGATACGAGCCTCAAAAGGTACTCTCCTTCCTTTCCAATTGTTCAATCATATATGATGTTCCAATATGAACAAGACTTCCCACTATTGGTGAGATAAATCAACAATTCCGATCATACACCATTAAAGCCTTATGTATAGTTAATGGGAATTGATACTGATGGAAGGATAAAGCTTTTCACATAGGCAAAAGAGGTCATCAATTGGCAGACTACAAACGCTAGAGCCCATAATAGGGTCCTAAAAGATCTTGATAGTAAGATGGAGTAAGTCATCTCTAAACTCCACTCCACAAAAGAAAAAGTTGGCCGTCTAGCTTCTAGGATGCAGAAATGTCTTAATGACATTTTCAATAAAGTACATATTGTTGATAAAGACCTTCATCTTTTCATAGACCAAAGAAAATTTAGTAATGAGTTCTACTAAAAAGAAGCAAAAATAAGAGGACAAAGAACCCAACTTGCTCAGATAGAAGCTGATAAGCAAAGGGTAATGTAACCTTTATATCCCACCTATAATAGTCAATCTTTTAACCGACAATCTCGTCTACCCTTTCCACTAGATTATTCATAACACTTCTTCATGACCTCTAGCTATCCTAAAAAGGTTTAGATAACATCTTCTCTAGAAGTTACTAAACAAAAATTCTTGGCTAAGGAAAAGAAGAAAGCTCATTGTCTTCCTCTCCACCATCTTCCTCTGAAATAAAGTTGGGAGATTAGCCACATCCTAAAGCTTATATGGCCATGGAAGATCCTAAAAAGGAAAGGACAATTATGATGGATTCAGATATCTCATTTGAAGTATCCTATGAAGAATCCTTTAATAGTAGTTTTGATAAAAATTTTGAAATGAAGCTTTCTAATATAACATCTGTGCTTATGGCCTTCAACATATGATCGAGCTATCAAAGAGAAGAGCAAGCAACTAAAAGCTCTAATTTCAAGATAAAATCACATCAAGACACTAAACCAATGGTGACATTGCCTGTAGAGAATTCTTTTTCCAAACCAACCAATGGTCTACGGTTTACCTTTGATTACATACCAAATCTAAAAGGAGAGATAGACTACATTCATTTGTTGCATGGGTTAACTTGCAGCTCACAAGAAAAGGTGCCAACCTACAAGCTGTTCTGAGAGAATTTATATCCAAATTTACAAGTACTCTTAGAGATTAGTTCCAAAGTCTTGGAGAATACAAACAATTGTAGTGTACCCAAGTCAATAATCCATCAACAACCCTAGGAGAGATCCACCAAGAATTTATTGGAGATGTCTCTCTTATAAGCAAAATGGTGAAACAAGATTACTTCTCTATGAGCTACTACTCTCTTACGAAGAAAGATCTTGATTTCCATTTCCCAATACAACAAAATCAAGTGTTCAAGACACTAAAAAATGCCACTTAAACAATATTATAGTAGCAATTTTATATTTAAGGACATTTTTTAAAAGTGCTACTCGTGGCAATGTAGTTGAAGGTATAAATGCCGCTAAATTATCTTTGTTTTGGCATTAATAAAATGCAACAAAAAATACATTGAATGACACATTAAAATATCATGGAAAATGCGATAAATAAGACGTTAAAGCATCATTAAAAATTATTTTAAATGACATGCTAATATGCCATTAAAAATTACATGCAGTAGCAGGTTAAAATACTACAAAAGTTCATTTAAATAACAAGATAATATGCCATAAAAAATACAATAAATAGCATGTTAAAATATCAAAAAAATACTTTTAAATTACATGTTAATGTGCAGCAACAAATACATATAGTGGCATCAAAATGCCACAAAAGATTCCTTTAGATGACATACTAACATGCTATAAAATTAATTAAATAACATGCTAAATTAAATGGCAAAAAGATTCTTTTGAGTGCCATCTTAATCAGCCTTTTGCACTCCATATTTTTGACTCCGACATGATCCAATTGCTTTGTATACAACTCAAAATTCCAACATCTTACTTGGAAAAATATGAGTTCACCATCAAGCTGTCTACCAAATGTTCATTATAAAATTTTCAAAAATGTTATTATATTTTTATACTTTAAAAAGATATTTTATCTATTATTTAAATATATGCTTGAAATTATTTTATTAAATAATTTATTTGAAAAACTATGAGGCATCAATTTTAGAGAGAAAATATTCAAAAAAATTGTATGGGTGAGAGAGAAAAAATGGGCAAAAACTTAAATTTTTTATAGTTCTTGAAAAATATGGTTAATTTAGTTGAAATATTAAAATTACATTAAGTAGCTAATTTAATAATATTATGATAAGACATAAATTTATAAATTTTATAGCTCTTAATAACTATATATACTTTATCTATTTTTGTGATATTTATTTCATGTCACACTATAGCTAAATTATGAGTGATTTTCTTTTTTAGAAAGAAGTAGTGATACTAGTTAAATGCTTTTAACATATAGTTATGTTGGTAATTTAAATAAAATTAAGTTTTTATAATATTTATTATTCAGTTACCACTAAGTATTATATTATAATGCCATTTTTTATTACGATCACTATATTATAATGTGCCGCTATATTGTGAAATGGCGTCAAATCAGTGTCATTAAGTAATTTATGGTACTTTTATAAATGACACCATAAATAAATATGAGCGGCATTTGTTTAAGAACAATTAGTGGCACTACTTAAATGCCTTGCAAATATGTTTATGTTGGGATTTTCAATTAAATGTTAGAATTGTTTTGCCATTTATTAATCAAATGGCACTAATATATTGTATTGCAATGACATTTCTCAAAAATTATCATCATATTATTCTTGTGTGTCATTACATTACCAAATTTCACTAATCTAATGTCATTAAATATTTTGTGGTAGTTTTCTAAGTGACACTATAAATAAATACGATTGACATTTTTTAAGAAAAATTAGTAGCACTAGTTACATGACTTCAAATTATATTTCTATTGACATTTTTAATCAAATGTCACTATTTTATATGCCATCTAACAATCAAATGTTACTAAATATTTTATTACAGTGATTTGTTTTTTCTATCACCATATTACTTTTGTGTGTTATTACACTATAAATGCCACTAAGTTAATGTCATTGAATACCTTCTAACGTCTTTCTTCAAATAACACTATAACTAGATATTAGTGGCATTTTTCTGAAAAACATTAGTTACACTAGTTAAATATTTTTGAGATACATTTATCTTGTGATTTGCAATCAAATGGCACTATTTTGTTTGTTATTTAATAATCAAATACTACCAAATATTAAATTATAGTGACATTCTTTTACAACTATTACCATAATACTTTTTTGAGTCAATATATTATAAAATGTCACCAAATTAGTGCCACTAAATGATAATTTTCTTGTTGTGTCCAAAGGATGTCCTAGCTATTGTACATGCTTAATGGATCTAATGACCTAAATCTAAACCATGTTTTCCTTACATCATTTTCCAAAGAGATCCAGCCTATGCTCCAACAAATGATTCTTGCCATAAGAAGGGATATGGCTCATGTTAGCCTTGGGAAAATTCACCAAATGATTCTTGCAACCATTGAGAAACTCTGTGAGTTGTAGAACTTCTTCTAAGAACTTCAAGGTAACAGATCTATCTTGAAGAAGGCCTACAACAAATCCATTTAGAGATAAAGTGTAAAGGTAGAGAAAACTATTCCCGTTCTTTTTCTAAGAAACCAACTCTCAAAAAATTCAAGAGGAAGAAAAAGCCCTTAAAGTTCGTTAGAAGGAAGCCCTTCTAGAAACAGATTATTGCTATTTTTGCAATAAAAAGGGGCATTTTGCAAAAGAATTGATCTAACAAAAGAAATAAGTCCACTCATGTGATGTCACAAGTCTTATAATGTTTAGGTACAACTCTATCTAATATAGATGTTGAATCCTTATACTCTGAATAGGTAGAGCAAACAAAAGAGACATGTTCGCCATTCAAGATTCATCGGTTGATTGAAACGTACCCCCAATTGAAAAATCTGAACCTAAAGATTATCTACCTATTTACATGCTCCAAGTTAGCTCTACTTGCCATGAAAGCATTCCATCTCCTCATGTTACGAACATATTTTTCTATCCAAATATGATTAGCCAATCAAAATAATTAGATTCATGGATATAGATGTAACACAAACTATGATGAATCTAGAAATCCTCCCAGAAGATCCTTGGAAACCTCATTATAAATACTTCTAAGATGCAGATGGCCAGAGGTTCTAAATATCCCTAAAAATTCAATTCTTCCCAGAATGTACAATATGGATACAAATCCTTAGAAGCACGTTGTATGGTAAAGATCCTTTTATTGGCTTTGATCTGTACCATAAAGCCTAAAGACTACTGGTCTTTTCTATGGGCATCCAGTTCAAAAGAAATTTCCAACCATTCACAATAATTTAAAAGATCTGTGCTCTCACAAATGCTCCTAAAGAATATTTTAAGTTTACCTAAAAACTCTAATAATGCTATGCAGAGTTGCACTCAAATTTCAACCATTTTAAGCTATTATATAAGAATTTTAATTTCTTTCATTCACCTATCAAGCTGAATATAGATACCAACCCTACAAAGGCTAGTCATCTTCGAATGACTTTAGATGACCTTGCCTTAGCCATAAATGAAAGTAATTGAATAGATAAAGTTGCCTCAGAAAAGAATATAGCAGAACTACTATCTAAACCTGTAAACCCTAATAGTCTTTAAAAGACATCTTGAGAAAATAGGCCTTAAGGCCATAGGGAATGGGCTTTAGGGCAATTGAAAGATTATTGGAATAGTACTTTGCAAGCCAATTTGATTAACCTTGTAAAGGAATCTTGGTTGAATGATATTCTTTAAATAGCCATTTTTATCTAATGCTTATTATTACTTCATTAGCTTTTGGATAAAGTCCTCAGATCACATATGATTATGAGACTTGGTTTGATGACTGTGGAATAAGTCTAACACGATCATAAGCTTAAATCTTTCAAGTTATAGGATCTTATAAGATGAGGCATCTAAGATTTGAATAGACTTGCACTAACAATGGGTAAATTAAAGAGTTGGATATTGCTTCTTTCTATGAGCGACTGTATGAGATAGAGTGCATGTTGGTAGGTGTTTATTAGAAACAAAGCATGAAAGACCCATTTAGAGAATCTACTAGATAGCCATATTGCCATGTCAGTAGTGGTTAATTCTCCCACTTACACTAGTGTATATTATTAGTCCTTTGACATAAGGATTCATGGTAACCTTATGTCTAGCCTTCATGTTTTGACTCGTCCTTGGTTATTTGGCGAGTCACTCAAGTTGAGATTGGGTATGAGCTATGTGGCATGGAGGTTTGTAAGATCCAAGTTGGAATTTGACTCTTTGTCTTTGTGAAGGGTGAGTAAATCTACTATGTATTCTATAATGATCAATTCTAAGGAGTCTTTGCGCAAGGCAATATGACAATTTGCAAAAGTAGTTTTCCAAAGATGAGGTCATAAATTGAAATTGAACATTAAGAATAGAAACATAGCATTGAGGCTATTCAAGAGCTACCAAATATCTTGCCCTAGGTCTCTTTTGGGTAATAGGAGACAGAAGGAATGCATTTGCATGGTATGCGTAAAGTTATAATTGTTCTATAAAAGCATTTATTTTGGTCAATTAGTTGGGCTCTATGGGCTTAAGGTGGGACATCGACCATGGATATTGGGTACTCTTCAATTAATGAGATTAATTGAATTGAGTCGATTAGTTTAAAAGTCTTTTAAACTAAAATGAATATAAGCTATTCAAAAGTCATAAAGAGTTGTGAGCACATGTCCAATGATTGGTAGAACCTACTGGGACATACACAAAATCCAATTAGCTTTCTAATTGGTGGAGGAATTTTTCTAAGATTTAGAATATTCACTCCTAGTGGATCGATTTTGAGGTGATCAATTTTGAGGTCAACTTTAGCTTGACTAATTTAAGTGTCATATTAATCAATTAATTTAAGTAGTTAAATTAGATCGATAATTAAAAAATTAATTATTTGGTGTTATGTGAACTATAATTGATCAAAGTTAACTTAAAAAGTTACGTTAACAAAATTAAGGTTAAGAGTTAAGCTTGTTGACTTAAGGTTAATTAATTAAAATAAAGTGTTTAATCTAATTAATAAAAAGAATATATTTTGGAGGAAAAATTCAAATGATGAGTTTATTTGAGTTGCCATTTTAATTAATTTGAAATTATATTCCTAATTAGATTGAAATGCATAAGAAATTCAAATAAGATTTGAATTTGCATTTGCCAACTTGGCATGCAAGTTGGCCACCCACTTTGAGGAAGGTGTGATGCCAACTTGGTATCACACCATCCTCTCTCTATATATAGATATAGAGAGGCAGATATTCAACATTTGTATTTTGGTATGAAGATTAGAATCTTTCTGCTTTCCTTTCAAAAACTGTCACTAAGCATTATCTCATATGTTGAAGCTTTGCTCTCTATTTTTCTCTTGCCTTAGAATCAGCATCCACCATAGCTTTTCTTCTCTCTTTCTCCAGCTACAAGTGAGGAGAAATTGAAAGTTCAATTGGTGTGTGGATCTTTACAGTAGCGGTAAAACATTTGGTTCGCTTGTCTTTAGAGATCCATTTTGTAGAGCAGCAGTTTTGAAGAATTTTTTCCAGGATATTCAGAATGTTTTTTGCTTTTATTTTATACAGTGTCTTTATAAAGGTGTTGAGAAGATACAATGATTTTTTTGTGATTTTTGGAAAAGTTTGGATGAGGCAAAAGTTGCTCTCTTCTAGTTGCGTTAGTTTTTGGCAGACTTTAGATTGGTGAAAGGTTTACCATTTTCTCCTTGGAAATTTGCTCATCAAGATAATTCTGTACCTAATTATGAATTATTAGCATGTTTAGATCCTTGTTAGCTTGTGTAGCCTAGTTAATTTCTATTTTTGAAGTTTTGATTATTGGATCCTAGTGCTATACTTGCCTTAAAAAATGGCTGATTTCATCTTTTGCTTTTTACCCTTCTCTTGTATTTGGTTGAAACTCCTAAATCATACAAGACTATAAGACTTGGTTACCCATATGATGGTGATCATGAAACAAGTATGTACGACCATGATTTTAAAGTATTCCAAGTTATAGAATCTTATGAGACGAGATATCTAAGATTTGGATAGACTTGCACTAATGATACATATTTCAAAAGGTTGGATATTGCTTCATTTCATGGACAATCTATGTGAGACATAGATGCATGTTAGTGGGTGGTTGTTGAAGAATACGTTCGTTGAAGACCAGCCTAGAGAATTCACTAGATAGCTATAGTAGCACATTGACAGTGGCAAGTTCTCAAACTTATGATAGTGCATATAATTAGTCCTTAGACCTAAGTATCCATAACAACCTTATGTTTAGATCCTTATGCTTTGACTTTTTCCTGACCATGTGGGGGGTCATATGGGGATGAGATTGGGCATGAGCTATTTAAGTATAGAGGTTTGTGAGATCTAAGATGGGATTCATCTCTTCGTTGTTGTGAAGCACAAGTATATCGTTTTTGTATTCTATAATAATCAATTTCAAGAAATCCTTGCACAAGGCAATATGAAAATTTGGAAAAGGTATTTTCCAAAGTTCAGATCATAAAGGAAAATTGAACATTGGATATAGAGATATAGTTATTGAAGCTATTAGAAAGCTGACAAATTTTTGCCCTAGGCCTCTTTTGGGACGCAGGAGATGGAAGGACCACATTTGCATGGTAAGCATAAGTTATAATGGTTCATCAAGAAATAATTCATTCCTCTAGTAAGTTGGATTCCATGGCTTTGTTGCTAGACACTAACCATGAAGATTGGTTACTCTTCAATTAATAGAAATTAATTGAAAGTATTATAAATTTAAAAGAGTTTAAACTAATGAGAATATTTCAATATTAAAAATATCACAATGAGTTGTAAGCCCATGTCCAATGAATGTATGAACCTAATGGATCACACATAAAAGCCTAAGGAAGCTATATTTAATAGGAGGAACTTTCTAAGGAATTAGAAAATTCAAGTCTATATCTTTTTTAAGAGAAGAAAGATGGTCTATTTTCATTGATCATTTTTGGTTTGATTAATTTAAGTGTTCAATTAATAAAAATAATTTAAGGAGTTAAATTAGCCCAATTATATTAAGAAGTTAATTTAATTGATGTCATATAACAATTAATAAATCAAGTTAACTTAAGGAGTTAAGTTAACACTAATTAACTTAAAGAGTTAAGTTAATTAAGTTAAGGAGTTAAGTTAATTAAATTAAAGGGTTAATTTAATAAAATTGAGAATTTGAATTTAAGTTAATTAGCATTTCCTTTCATGAAATGAATGCAAATGTTAATTAAATGCAAATGCATGTACAAGTTGGCAAGTTGACCAACATGCACTGAGGGTGTGATGGAAGCATCCAAGAGCTTCCCTCACTTCTATGAAGGGGCCATGTGGCCGGCCACTTGGAGGGGTTGGTCATTCTCACATTTTTCCTCCAAGTGTGATATAATTCATATGTTGAATAATCACACAAAATTCTCATCTCCCTCTCTCCTCCAAAACCGCCACTCTACACTTTCTTGATCTATTGTTGTAGCACAAGTTAGATTGAGTTAGAGCTTGTCTAAGGTATGTAGACTTGTTCATTAGAGGTCTTACACTTGGCGGACTTACAATTCCTCGATAGATCATCCAATGCACTAGATGTTGGGAACACCATTGGGCAACCATGGAGTTTCTAATTTTAACAAAATTTGGCAAGTAATTCAATTTGTTGGCAGTGAGAAAATATGCCATTTTTGCCAATTTTTGGAGCATTGGAAGGGGAGCTTTTAGATCTAACTGTTGGAGTTAGTTGATCTTCCAAGAAAGGAGTCTTTGGAATGATATTCTCAAATTTTTTATTTTTAATTGCAAAGGAAAATTTTTCTGCCTTTAAATGCTTATTTAGATTATGATTATGACCTTTAGTATGAGATGACTGGTTTTTATTTTTCCTATTTTGATTTTATATTTTGGATCCCAATCCTTCTCTATCTTTCAAGTAGTATCGGTGCCATTTTCATGCCTAAATTTGGATTTTAGTGAATTGATTCATGTGATAAATTGATTATTAACCCCATAAAACTTGATTCAATTGATGAATTTGAGTGTTTGGAAGATTTTATATGTGACTTTGAGTATGTTGAATTAAAATATGTCATTATTTGTTTAAGTGTTATTTCATATGTTGACATGATTTTGATTCGAGTCTTATGATGTCAAATGTTGATTTATCATTGGATAGTGTTACACATTGATATAGCATGTTGATTATATCTTTAATGAGTTTTGGCTATTTCTGGATCCAATTGGAATGGATTTAGTTGGAGATTTTTGGAGAACGTCGATTTTCATTTGAAAGCAAGAGAAACACTAGGATTCAATAATAAAAACTTCACAAGCTTAAATTAATTGGGATACTCCTACAACCAAGGATCTAGTCATACTATATATTGGGATTAGGATGAAGAATTACCTCTTGTAGCTCAAAATTAAGGAGAAAATCAATGATCTGTCTCATATCCAGAAACTATTTAGAAAATACACAGTGGAAAGGCGGCAACAATTGCCCAATTTAAAATACTCCAAAAATCACCTAATTAAATATGGAACATCTCCACACATTGAGGAAGCAACTGTGAAAATTTTGCATCAAAAAGGTTCCTAGATTGCTCCATAAAAACTTTTCAATCTAGATCTACTGTAGAAGGATCTTCAAAATCTAGCAAGTTAAGTGCCTTACCTCTTTTGATATGATCCACACACCAATCAATCTTTCAAATTCCCCTCATTAGAATATGGAATTAGAGAGGAGAAAATGAGGTAGAGAGGGCCAATTTTTAGGTTGGGAAGAAGAAGAAAAGCAAAGCTTCAACATACGATGCAATTCAAGGGAAGAGAGAGAGAGAGAGAGAGAGAGAGAGAGAGAGAGTGTTTTTGAAGGGAATGCAAAGAATCTAATTCTTCACTTTTAATGAGATGGCCAAACCTTGCAGCCCCTCTATATCTATATATAGAGGGTGGAAGGTGTGATGCAAGTTGGCATCACACCTTCCTTAAGGTAACCACCCATGTGGCATGCCAAGGTGGCAAATTCAAATTCAAGTTTTACTTGAATTTCATGTGCATTTCAATTACATTTGAAATCTAATTCTAAATTAATTAAGATGCTAAT
Source organism: Jacaranda copaia (assembly GCA_014898725.1). Lineage (NCBI taxonomy): Eukaryota > Viridiplantae > Streptophyta > Magnoliopsida > Lamiales > Bignoniaceae > Jacaranda > Jacaranda copaia. The sequence goes on from JACGDI010003137.1 coordinate 323,363, forward strand.
TTAAATGCACACTTTACTTAAATATTTCTTACAAAGAGCATTCTTCCAATTAATTAAATTAAACACTTTAATTTAATCAATTAACCTTTGATTTAACTCTTAAATCAAACAAGTTTAATTCTTAAGATTAATTTAGTTAACTTAACTCTTTAAGTTAACTTGACCAACTGGTGGTTATCTTGGCACCAAATAATTAACTTCTTAATTATTTGTCTAATTTAACTCCTTAAATTAGTTGATTAATTTAACACTTAAATTAATCAAGACAAAATTGATAATTAAATTATATCTTTGAAAATCGGTCACCAAGAAAAAATCTCTAACACTTTGAAAATTGTTCCATGATGCTTGGAAGCCAATTGACTTTTGTGTGTGACCCAATAGGTTCTACCATTGGACATGGGCTCACAACTCCTTATGACTTTTGAATATCATATTCATTTTATTTTAAAACTCCTTTTAAACTAATCGACAAAATTCTATTAATCTCATTAATTGAAGAGTGCACAATCTCTATGGTTGATGTCCAACCTCAAGCTTATGAAGCCCAAAATGAATATTCTGGAGAACCATCATAACTTTATGTGTACTATGTAAATATGGTCCTTCCGTCTCCTATCTCCTAAAAGAGGCCTAGGACATTATATTTGTTGGTTCTTTAATACCTTCAATACTATACCTTTATTCCCAAAGTTCAATTTTGTTATGTGACCTCACCTTTGGTGTGAAAAACTTCTTTTCCAAGTAGTCACACCACCTTGTGCAAGGAATTCTTGAAATCGATCATTATAGAATATATATGAGATGTACTCTCACTTCACAAAAATAAGGAGTTGGATTCCATTGTAGATCTCACAAACCTCCATGCCAAGTAGCGTTTGCCCAACCTCAACCTAAAACACCCATTAAGTGATCAAGAAAGAGCCAAAGTATGAAGACCGGACATAAGGCTATCATAAAAGTAATAAGCCATACTCTCTCTTAGGTATCCCATAAACTTGCACAAGGTGGATCTATTCTCCAACTTATCTCTTACTGTTCATCTCACATTGGCAAAAGATCCCTAAATGTTTAGATAATGGTAAAAGGGTGCTTCGCCATGGCATATCTCATGCAACTTCTTTAACACTGACTTTTGAAGGTAATACATTTAGTAACTTTGCCGTTGTCTGAAAGGCATATCCCTAAAAAAATATAGGCACATCGAAGAAGCTTATCATGGAATATACCACGTCTAACAAGGTATGATTTCTCCTCTCGATTACTCCATTATGTTGGGGTGTGCCGAGTGAAATTCATTGAGAGAAAATCTCATTCTTCTTTAGAGAATCCAAAAATTTGGTACTTAAAGATTCTTCCCTTTGATTCGATTGAAGAGCTTTAATACTAAATGCCTATCACACTAACTCTTAGTGGGCTATATCCATCTATATGGATCAAATCCAATAGATTTGTGAAGCACTCCATTTGTCCTATAAAGAGAGTTTTGGTCATTTTTCCCTTAAACAAGATTCACAAGTAAGAAGGTCCTTAATGCTACTGATATTTAGGTACTTTGAGAGTTTCTAACTCGCTTATCTTATTCTTAGAGATATGCCCAAGGTTTGCTTACTATAAGATGGCATCTTCTTAGATATCTACTTTCTTACTTCATTGAAGGTATATTAGTGATGGTTAAGAATCTAATATGCACAATCCTTTGTTCAGTGTACCACAAACAACTAAAGAACTTAATTTTAATGCCTTCAATCTCTTATTTGATATAGAAGGATCAAATCTTTCACTATCCAAAATAGGAATTGAATTATTGTTCTCAATAATATATGGTGCATGTTAACAAAGGTCTAATACAAACATAGAATTCTTTAAGTCTAACTTATTGTACGTCTTCAACTTTGGTCACAATTTTTGCTCCTTGGCTAAGGTAGTGGATCATATTCCCATCACTTAGTATTATTCTTTTTTCTTATTCTTTGTAACAACTTACGAAGATAAGAATCTCATGTGATATCATATATCCATGAGGAAAAATTTATACTAAATGCACTTCAATAAAGTACATACCTTTTTTAAGGGTTACAAGGTAATCCTTGCAAATAGCTTCTAATGGCTTATCTAGCTAAAGTAGAAATAAATAATATCAACTGTTTTTTCTATAATCTTTTTGACTCTTCCATATGCCTTTAATAGTTCTTTTCCCTTTGAGGAAGAACTTTTCTTCCTTTTACCTCCCTTTCTGGCACCTTTAGGTCCCATAAACTTGAAGGAGGAAACATGTATCAAAGGTTTGCCTTTATCATAGTTGTCTCCTTCTAGATCAATACTTTGATCAATAAAACTCGGCATGAATAAGAGGATTAAATCTTTATGGAGATCATTGTTCATTACTACATCCAAGTAGAAGAAACTTCTCCAAGCCCAATCATCTTTAGACTATAGTTGATGACATATGACTTTACATCCATCTTAGCTTGAAAGTCTCCTTTGACAACATGAATGTTTCATACCTCATTTGCTTTTCAACTTTTGTAAACTTTAACCAAGGTACCATTCATGCGTCCTTGAGAATTTTGATGATTGTAGATACCATCATGAGATTAAGGGATAAGACAATCCTAAATCTAATTTGTGAATATTTCATGTGTCTCTTGATCTACATTAATCCCAAAGGAATTAGGAATACCTTGATTTAGGACATATATCCACTCCTGGGAATCTAAAATGATTTTGAGTTTAAGTTAATTGTGGAAGTTTGGCCTAACTGGTTTATTGGTCTCCAAAAAAACAATAACATTGAGTGGAATTTTGAGCCATTTTTGATATTTCACAAATCTTCAAAGGCAAAAAAGAGAATATAAGCTTGTGATTAAATTTCATATTGAAAACATGTTCATGGTCTTTCAAGCATGTTTTTCTACTACTATTTTATCAAATCCTTTACCCCTAAGGAAAATTAAGAAAATCATATTTCCTAGTGAGAATCAAGATCCCAAGGACTTGCAAGTAGACCCACAACTCGTGAGACATCCACAAACAATCCAAAGATAAGCAACTATTGCTAATTGTATCTTATGTAATTCTTGATATATTTTGCCACATTTTTTATGTAGACATATGACTCATGAGATATCCACATCACTAGGTGTTAACTCAAACTTGCTAATCAAGACTTCATTTCAAGATGGCCCCATGACATCCCACAACTTGTGTGCCAGTGCATGGGGGTTCTCAAATCAAAGGTGCATCTCATGCTGAGTATATGGTCATAGCTTTCCATTATAGGTGTGACCCATAGCTCATGAGACATCACAAAAATAATGGTAGCATTGGCATGCTATATACTATTAGTAAAAGCCTTTGATTAATTAAAACTCTTTTAAATTGTATCTATTATGACTTAATATTTAAAAACGTACTTGGACATTCTAGGTAAAAGGTTTTTGCTTGCTAAGATCTCATCATTTTATCTTCTTATTTAGGTTTTCTATATCCTAATCTATGCATCACATACATCAATAGGATATGAAAAGCATAAATAAGTAAATGCGCCGAGCATGCTTCTAGGGTGGGATGACCATGAGTCTAACCAAGTGATGTACCTAGAGTCGTAGGTGCATCATTTGGTTGATTTAAAGTGGATTGATTAAACTAAGCTATTGTATTAGTGTATCCTATACATTCATGGGTCTTCACAAGTCTCCATGCCTCCAATGGCCTCCTTTGCTATATGTAACATTTACATGAGAAAGAAATCCTCAATCTTAGTGATTCTGCTATCATAACATTTACAACATAGAAATTAAGAGGCATGCAAGCCCTAACTCAATACAACCCTTTTCAACAACTTGAAACAAATAAAATCAATTTTAAAGGCTTATGATCATCCCCATTCATTCATCATCCATTTAACAATTAAATGAATAATAACAAATTTGGAAATAACAATTAATTTTAACAATTAAATGTTTATCTCATTAACAAATAATTGAACAAGCATAAAATTTATGCCATAATTGGAAGATGAACTTTAATCAATTTTTAAAAGCACTAAAAATGTCAAACATATATATATATATATATTTTTTTTTGGGAACTTGCACAACACTTGTGCATCTAATGTGTGTAGTGCAAAATAAAATTAAGCATCAAAGGAGTTGGAAAAACAACTCAAAATTCATATAAACTCCACAAACCCGGTTGCTGGCTAGTCTAGGCGCATAGCTAGGCAAGCCGTGTGCACAACGCTAGGTTGGCTACCATGGCAGCCCCGACAACCCCTGTTTCGAGGTTCAAGGTGTGCCAAGTATTCTTTCCTCTCAACTTTCATGCACCAATAATTTTAGCACATATTTCCAACATTAAAACACACATCTTAGATGAATTCCATATTCAAACAACCTTTTAAAAATGAAAATTCAAGTGCTTAAACATGCCTTCAAAAGCTAAATTAAAGCCAAAATCATATTCTTCAAATTCTCCAATAAAAACTCCAATCAAATTGGATCCAAAAATGACCAAAACTGTTTTAATCAATCATCAACATGCTATATCAACATATAACAAGTGTTAATGCCAAATATATATTTTACATTATTCACTATGAATGAAATCATACTTAAATATGAATTAACACTAAAATCACATAAAAGCATATAAACAATTCATCCACTAATAGAGCCACATGCATCATCAACCAAACCCTCCAATCCATTATGTGGATCAACTATTGGTGATATTGATCAATTCATCACATGAATCAACCAAACAATAATCCAAAACATAGCATGAACCTAGCTCCAAGACCATTTGATAGCAAAAGTAGCAATAGGATCCAATAATAAAAGTTTCACAAGCTTAAAATAACTAGTTTACTCCTGCAATCAAGAATCTAGTCATGCTATAGATCTAGATTAGGATGAAGAATTACCTCTTGTGGCTCAAAATTATATAGAAAACCAATGATTTCTCTCAGATCTAGAAACTATTTGGAATCAACATAGCGGAAAGATAATTGCCCCAGTTAAACTATTCCAAAAATCACCAAATTAAATATGGAACACCTCCGCACACTAAGGAAGAAACCATGAAAATTTTGGAGCAAAATGGAATCTGGATCACTCCAAAAAAATTTGCCAATCTAGATCTACTACAGGTAGATCTCCAAAATCTAACAAGTCAAGTACTTTGCCTCTGTTGATATAATCCACACACCAATCAATCATCCAATTTTCCCTCACTAGAAGCTAGAGTAATAGAGGAGAAAATGAGGAAGAGGAGGTTGATTTTGAGGTTGGGAAAAAGAAGAAATGCAAAGCTTCAACACATGATGCAATGCATGGAAAGAGAGACTTTTCAGAAGTAATGCAAAGAATCTAATTCTTCACAATTTCCATGAGATTGTTGAACCTTGCACCCTCTATATATCTATATATATAAGGTGAAAGAAGTGATATTAATTGGCATCACACCTTCCTCAAGGTGACTACCCATGTGGCATGCCAAGGTGGCAAATTCAAATTCAAGTCTTGAATTTTATATGCATTTCAGTTTCATTTGGAATCTAATTCCAAATTAATTAAGATGCTAATTTAAATGAACACTTCACTTAAATTTTCCATCTAACAAGTATTCTTCCCATTAAGTGAATTAAACACTTTAATCTAAACAATTAACCTTTGATTTTACTTTAAATCAAATAAGCTTAACTCTTAAGCTTAATTTAGTTAACTTAACTCTTTAAGTCAACTTGACCAATTGATGGTCATCTTGGGACCAAATAATTAACTCCTTAATTATTGGTATAATTTAACTCCTTAAATTAGTCGATTAATTCAACACTTAAATTAATCAAGCCAAAATTGACCATCAAATTGTATCTTTGAAAATTGGTCACCAAGGAAAGAACTCTAACACTTAGAAAATTGTTCCATCATGCTTGGAAGCTAATTCAATTTTGTGTGTCACCAAATAGGTTCTATCGTTCATTGGACATGGGCTCACAACTCTTTGTAACTTTTGAATATCATATATTCATTTAGTTTAAAATTCTTTTTAAATAATTCGACTCAATTCAATTAATCTCATTAAGTGAAGAGTACCCAATCTCTATGGTTGATATCTAACCTAAAGCCCATGGAGCCCAAATTGGCTAAAATGAATACTCTAGAGAACCATTGTAACTCACATATACTATGCAAATACGACCCTTCTATCTTCTATCCCCCTAAAGAGACTAAAGGCAAGATATTTATTGGCTCCTTAATAGCCTCAATACTATGTCTCTATTCTTAATGTTCAATTTCATTGTGTGACCTCACCTTTGGAAAACTCTTTTTCGAAATAGTCACACCACTTTTGTGCAAGGATTTCTTAGAATCAATCATTATAGAATACATAAGAGATGCACTTGCTTTTCATAAAAGTGTGGAGTTGGATTTCATCTTAGATCTCACAAACTTTCGTGCTAAGTAGTTCATGCCCAATCTCAACTTGAAAAACATGCTAAGTGATCAAAGAAAAGCCAAAGCATGAGGACTGAACATAAGATTATCATGGATCCTTAAGTCAAAGGACTAATAATATGCACTAGCATAAGTGGGAGAATTAGCCATTACTGACTTGCCACTACGACTATCTAGTGGATTTTTGAAAAGGTCTTCAATGTCCTGCTCTCTAATAGGCACCAATTAACATGCACCCATATGTCATATGGTATTGCCCATGGAACGGGACAACATCCAACCCTTCAGTTGATGCATCATTAGTGCAAGTCTATCTCAATCTTAGATGCCCTATCTCATAAGATCCTATTACTTGGAAGGTTTAGGATCATAACCACATAAGACTTATTCCATGATCACCACCCAGTGAACTAACCAAGTCCCATAGTCTAGTGTGATCTAAAGGCTTCATCTAAATGCTTATGAAGAAATGATGAGGACAAGATAAAGATGGCCATACAAGAAATATCATTCAATCAAGATTGTATATACAAAAAAATAGTTTTACAAGGCCAATCCAATTAACTTGCAGGGCATTATTTCAACATCACTTAAGATTAATTTTTGTAGCACATTTGAGAACTTTAATTTCTAGTTTTTAAAGTGTTTAGAATCTACAAATTTGTCAAAATATGTGTGGAATAATGATTTGGAAATGTCCATGTGAATTGACAAAGCAAAAATATAAAAAAAACACAAAATTGTGCATCAAGCTGGCCACCAATAAGGCAACAGGCTAGCTGCCTAGCCCATGGCATACAACAGGAGTGTTGTGCACACGTCTATCACATACTTAGGTTGGTGGTTAGGTGGTAGCCTATTGCTGGTAGCCTATGCACTAGTTTTGTTGCATTTTTTTATTTTTCGCTCCTTTAATCATCACTATTCCTTGTAAAGTGATTCAAAGTAATGTTGGTTATTTTTGCTTGCTTTTAAAGTTAAGTTCAAGTCAATCTTCAATTAGGTGCAAAAGTGAGATGCATAAAAAGTTATGCTTATTTTTGCCTACTAATTAATTATTTATGAACCAAGCATTTAATTGGTAAAGTTGAATCTCAATTTTTGTTTATTATTTATTTAATTGTTGAAGTGACGATGAATGAATGGGGATGAATATAAAACTTTAAATTGATTTTATTTGTTTCAAAGTTGTTTGAAAAGGTTTGTATTAAATAGGGGCTTACATGCCTATCAATTTTCTACCTTATAAATATTATGAGAGTAGAACTCTAGGGGTGAAGATTTATTTTCCCTTGAAAATGTTGCAAGGAGACAAAGAAGGCCAAAAGGATGAACAAGGTTCCAAAACTCACCAATATATGGGATACATTTATGCAATAGGTAGGATTTAAAAAACCTACTTAAAATTAACTAGTACAGCTATGGTTCTAAGTGCACTACTTGGTTAAGACTCATGGTTATCCCACCCTAAGAGCATACTAAGTGCATTTACTTATTTATGTTTTCCTTTATCCTATAGATGTATGAGATGCATTACTAGAATATAGAAAACTTAAATAAGAGACAATAATATTGATGAGATCTTTGAAAGTAAGAAAAACTTATTAGAATACTGCCCTACATGCCAATGAGATTAGTTTTATAAACTATTAAATTGTAAGATAGTCTCGATTGAATGATATCCATCATATGGCCATCTTTATCTTATGCTTTTTATTTACTTCACTTGCATTTCGATGAAACCCCCAGTCACACAAGACTAAGGGACTTGGTTATGCACTAGGTGCTGATCATGGAATAAGTCTTACATAGTCATGATCTTAAATATTTCAAATCATAGGATCTTATGAGACAAGGCATTTAAGATTTAGATAGACTTACACTAATGATGCATAAATTCAAGTGTTAAATGTTGCTCTGTTCCATGAGCAATCCCATATGAAAATATTGATGCATATTAGTGGATGCCTTTTTGAAAATAAGGCACTGAAGACCCATCTAGAGAATCTACTAGATAGTTGCAATGGCAAGTCGATAGTGGCAAGCTTTTCTGCTCACGCTATTGCATATTATTAGTCCTTTGACTTGAGGATCCATGGTAATGTTGTGTTTGGCCCTTATGCTTTAACTCTTCCTTGGTCACTTAACAGGCTACTCGGGTAGAGATTTAGCATGAGAGGTAAGATTGGAGGTTTTTGAGATCCAAGATTAAATCTGCTCTTCATCTTTGTGAAAGGCGAGTGAATTTCCTATATATTCTATAACGATCGATTCCAAGAAATCCTTACGTAAGGTGATGTGATAATTTGGAAAGGTGTTTCCAAAGATGAGATCACAAAGGGAATTGAACATTGAGAATAGAAACATAGTATCAAGGCTATTAAGAAGATAACAAATATCTTATCTTATACCTCTTTTGGAAGATAGGAGACAGAAGGGCCGTATTTGCATGGTATGCCTAATGCTAGAATGGTTCTTCAATAGCATTCATTTTAGCTAATTTGTTGAGCTCCATGGGCCTGATATTGGACACAGACCATGGAGATTAGATACTCTTCAATTAATGAGATTAATTGAATTAAGTTGTTTAGTTTAAAGGTGTTTAAACTAATGTGAATATTTGATATTCCAAAAATCACAAGGAGTTGTGAGCCCATGTCCAATGAATGGTAGAACCTAATCAGTTACACATAAAAGCCAATAACATGACCTATTGAAGGAAGGAGAATTTTCTAAGAGTTAGGAAATTCATGACTAATTTTGGACAAGGTGAAATTGTAGACATTTTGGCTTGATCAATTTAAAAGTTAAATTTGTCAAATTAATTGAAGAGTTAAATTAAGATCAATTAATTAAGAGTTAATGAATTCATGTCACATGGATATCAGTTGGTCAAATTAATTTAAAGGTTAAATTAATTTTGACTAGCTTAAAGTGTTAAGCACTTTAACTTAAGAGCTAAGTCAAAGCATTATTAATTAAATTAAAGTATTAAATTTAATTAAATTAGAGAGTTAATTTTGGAGAGAATAATTAAATGAAGGGTTCATTTAATATGGAATTGGAATTTAATTGCAAGACATTTCATAAGATGAAATGTAAGCATCAATTAATATTCTTATTCACTAAGCACTAAAGGTTAGTTCCCACCTTGGCATGGACACTTGGTACATTATCCTTGAGGGTGGTGTATGGCCCTATATATAGATATAGGAAAGGATGGCTGGCCACTTGGTCTTGCGCATGCTAGGGGTGATTATTCTCCCAACAACCTTGAGTAGTAGGCATCTAATTTGGTAGCTTCCCATTATTCTCTCTAACTCTCACCATCTTCCACCTCCATATTCCCAGCCTTTCTTCTCATATTCTCTATAGATATCTCAAGTCATATTGTAGAGAATAACTCATAGTTGTATCCTAGAACAACACATACCTTCAAGTGGTATCATGCCATATTTATGCATGGATTTGGATTTTGCTTGATTTAGATGATTGGTTCTTGTGAAGAACTGGTCCTTATCACCATGTACTCAATCTATATGATGGGTTGCAGTGTATGGATGATTTTGTTTGTGGCTCTTTGGTAGATAGATTAAATCATACTATTACGTGCTTTAAATGTTAAATTATGTGATGGGTATGTTTTAATTCATTTTTTCTGATGTTGAATTTTGATTTGGTATTGGTGGATGTTATATTATGACATACCATGTTGAGTATGACCTTAAGTTGTTTTGGTAATTTTTGGGTCCTATAAAATTGGATATAATTGGAAATTCTTTAAAGAATTTAATTCTTGCTTTAAACTTATTTTTCAAGCAATGTTGATCACTAGATATTTTATTATTCAATGGGTGTTTTAATTTGAAATTTTCTTTAATGTTGTGCATTTTGATGTTTAGAAGTTGTTCTAAAAGTCTTAGTGCACAAAAGTTGAGCCAAAAGTAGCTTAACTCAGTAATGACCCCAAAAATAGAGGGCTACCAGCACTTGGCAGTGCACAGTAAGGCAGTGGTTGAGAGTTGCTACCTAGCCATGTGCAAGTCTAGGCTAGCAATGCCAGGTTGGGTTTGGAATGGGTTTTGAGCTTTCTTTTTGGTTCCTTTATGACCATACTTGTTTTGAAACACACATAATGGGTACACAAGAGTTGTGCAAGTTCTCACAATTGTGTTGGACACTTTTTATTGCTTTTAAACCTTGTTATTTCCAGTTATAACAAAAATATTATGCATAAGCATTATGCTTGTTTTTGCATGATCAATTATGTGTTAATATGATTAGCATTTTATTTAAGGAATTGAATGTTAATTCTTGATTCATTTATTTTTCATTTAAGTGTTAAATGGATGATGTATGAATAAGGATGATCATGATCCTTTAACATTGATTTTATTTGTTTCAAGTAGTTGAAATAGGTTATATTAAATGGGGTTTTCATGCCTCTTGCTCCATTTTGTAAAAGTTATGAGAGTAGAATCACTAAGAGTGAGATTTTCTTTCTTTTGTTAAAGTTGCAAGGAGCAAAAAATATCCATAGAGGCTTGACGACCCATGAATGTATAGGATACACTTATGTAATAGCTTAGTTTAATCAACCCATTTAAAATCAATCGAGTGATGCACTTATGGCTCTAAGTGCATCACTTAATTAGGTTCATGATCATCCCACCCTAGAGGCAGACTAGTCTATTTACTTATTTATGCTTTTCATATCCTATTGATGTATGAGATGCATGATTAATATCTAAGGAACCTAAATAAGAAGATAAAATGATGAGATCTTTGCAAGCAAAAATCCTCCACTTATAATGTTTAAGAGCTTTCAAATATTAAGTCATAGTAGATAAAAATTAAAAGAGTTTTTAATTAATCCAAGACTTCTACCAATAGTATATGTTATGATGATGCTATCAATTTTGTGTGATGGCACTCGATCACAAAGGTCACACTTAGGAAGAAGTTATGAACATACACTTAGCATGAGATGCACCTTTGACTTAAGAACCCTCTTGCATTGGCACTCAGTCATGGTAGATGATGTGAAGCAGCTTTGAATCTAAGATTGATTAGTGGGTTGGACTTAATACTTAGTAATATAGATGGTACACAATTACATGGGTCTATATGAAAAGTGAGGCAAAATATATCAAGAGTTACATGAGATGTAATTAGCAAAAATTGCCTACCCTTCAATTGTTCATAGATGGCACTTGGTCATGGAAGTCTACTTGCAAGTCCTTGAGATCCAAATTCTCACTGGGAAATAAGATTTCCAAAATTTTTCTGGGGGTGAAGGATTTTATTAAATAGTGAAAGAAAAACATGCTGGGAAGACCACAAACATGTTTTCAATATCAATATTCAATCATATGCTTATATTCTCTTTTTCACCTTTGAGGATTTGTGAAATCTTAATAATGACTAATAATTCCACTCAACATTATTTTGAAAATCAATAAATCAACCATGCCAAACTTCCATGATTAACTTAACATCAAAAATTATTCTAGATTCTTAGAAGTGGATATATGTCCTATATCATGGTACTCCTAATCCCTTTGGGATTTATGTAGATCTAATAACAAGTTAAATGTTCATGAATTGGGTTTAGGATCATCTTATCCATTAGTTCCTTCATGGCATCTACAAACTTCAAAAGTCACAAGAATACATGAATAATATCTTGGTTAAAGTTTACAGAAGTTGTAAAGTAAACAAGGTATAAGAGCTTCATGTTGTTAAAGGAAATTTTTCAAGCTAGAATGAATGAGAAGTTATGTGTGATTGACTATAGTCTAAAGATGACTAAGCTTGGAAAAGCTTTTCAACTTGGGCGTAATGGTCGACAGTGATCTCCATGAGGATTTGATCCTCACATCCTCAATGAGGTTTGTTGATCAAAGTGTTGATCTAGAAGGAGATTACCATGTCAAGGGCAAATTGTTTCCTTTTCCGAGTTTATAGGCCCTAGGGGTGCTAAAAAAGAAAGTAAAAGGAAGAAATATTCTTTCTCTATCAAGAAGATGATAGAAGATATAGTCAATATTATTTGTTTCTACTTCGACAAGATAGGCTATTGGAAGTAGTATTGCAAAGAATACCTTGCAACCCCTAGGAAAGACAGGTATTTTATTAAAGTGCATTTAGGATGAATTCTTTCTCATGGATATATGATATCTTATGTGGTTTTATTCATTATAAGTTGTTAGAAAGAATAGAAAGAAGAATAATACTAAGTAATGAGGATATGATCCACCAACTTAGCTAAGGAGCAAAAGTTGCGTCCAAAGCCAAAGGCATATTATAAGACTTAAGGAATTCCATGTTTGTATTGGACTTTCGTTATAATGTACCTTATATTATTGAGAATATTATTTCAATTCCCATTTTGGATAGAAAAGGATTCGAACATTCTATATCAAATGGGTAATTGAAGGCAATAAAGAATAGGTTCTTTAGTTACTTATGGTACACCTAACGAATGATTACATATTTTTAGATTCTCAACTATCACTAATGCACTTTCAACAAAGTAAGAAAATTAGATATCCAAGAAGATGCCATGTTATGACATGCGAGACTTAGGCATATTTCTAATAAATTGGATGAATAAGATAAAATCTCTCAAATCACTAAAAGTTAGTGGCATAGAGGACATTCCTACTTCTGAATATTGTTTGAAAGGAAATATGACCAAGGGTCCTTTTGTGGGACAAATGGAGTGTTCTACAATTTATTTTGATTTGATCCATATAGATATTTATGGACCACTAAGAGTTAGTGGGAGAAAAGGCTATTCTTTTTTCATCACATTTACCTATGGTTATAGTTAGTACGAACATGTGTATCTTATGAAGTATAAGTTTGAGAACTTTAAAACATTCAAAGTGTATGGAATAAAGTAGAAAAGCAAAAGGAACTAAGTATTAAAGCTCTTTGATTAGATCAAGAGGGAGAATACTTAAGTATTGCATTCTTGGATTATCTAAAGGAGAATAGGATTATTTCTCAATAGACTCCACCTGACACACCCTAACATAATGAAGTAGCTGAGAGGAGAAAATGTATTGTGTTGGACATGGTACGTTACATGATGAGCTTTTTCCAATGCGCCTATATCCTTTTGAGGATACCCCTTAATAACAGTAGCAAAGTTACTATGTGTAGTACCTTCAAAGTTAGTGCCAAAGACATCGCATGAGTTGTGCTATGACAAAGCACCCCCTTACTAATATCTCAAGGTTTGAGGATCTCCTACATACGTGAGATAAATAGTAGGAGATGAGTTGGATTATAAATCCATCTTGTGCAAGTTTATAAGATACCTAAGAGAGTCTTTAGGTTATTACTTTTAAGATCCCTTGAAATAAAAGATATTTTATTTTGAGGAACTTCACCTTTTTGGAAAAGAAATTTCTATAAGATAGAGAACATATTGTTGTTAAACTTGGTGAAGTTGAAGATGATCATCAAATCCCACAAGTGGTAGAAATAAATAAATATCAAAGTGCATTACACATAAAAAGGTTAGACCAAATCAAGAAGCAAGTTGAAAAGTTTGGATTTTTTCATGTGATAAGCTAATCGGATAATGATCCAAAGACCTATGAGGAAGCTATATTGGATATTGGCTAGATGCCATAAAATTCAAAATAGATTCCATGTACCTCAACAAAATATGGACTTTGGTAGATCCATTGGAGTGAATAGTTTCCACTAGTTGCAAGTGGATCTATAAGTGAAAGCTAATAGTCAATAAAGAGGTGATAACGTTTAAGGCACAATTAGTGGAAAATGGTTACACTTAAAAACTCGGTATTAATTTTGAGGTAACCTTTGCATTGATCGCAATACTAAGTCCATTTAGATCTTATTTGTCATAGCTATATATTATGACTATAAGGTATGGAAAATGGATGTGAAAACTGCTTTCCTCAATGGAGATATTGAAGGAGGATTTATAAGGAACAACCACAAGGTTTTATATCTAAAGGGAGTGAGCAAAAGGTTTGCAAAACTCTAGATATCTATTTATGGACTTAAACAAATATCTTGAACTTAGAACATACATTTTTTATTAGAAAGTCAATTCATTTGGCTTTGTAAAAAATATGAATGAATCATGTGTGTGCAAGAGGCTAGTGGAAATAGTATACAGTTTATTATGTTTTATGTCAATGACATTCTTCTCATTAAAAGTGATAGAGAAATGTTAGAGTGTACGAAAGCGTGGTTATCTACACAATTCTTCATTAAGGATTTGGGAAAAGCATTATACGCATTGACAATACATATCTATAAAGATATATCCAAGAGAATGCTAGGGCTTTCCCAAATCTCCAAGATGGGATTCCTCCCTAAAAGGTTTAGTATAGAAGAATCCAAGATGGGATTCCTCCTTTTAGGACATGGTTTTTGTCTCTCCAAGTTTATGGCCCCTTAGACTAATAGTGAAAGACAAAAAATGTCCTAAATACCTTATGTATCCACTATAGGAAGCATATTATATAGCATTCAATGTACAAGACTGGAAGTGGCTCATTAGCTAAGCATTACGAGTAGGTTCCAATCCAATCTCGATAAAAGTCACTAGATAGCCATAAAAACAATCCTTAAGTACTTGAGAATGACTAAGGACTGGTTTTTCGTATATAGCAATAGAGATTTGAAACTTTATGGGTTTTTAGATTTAAGTTTCCAATCCGATATAAATGATCTGAAATCTATTTTTGGATTTATATTTTATCCTAATGGTGGCATGGTGAGTTGGAAGAGTTCCATCGAGATACTGTGGCTGAGATTACTATTGAGGTGAAATAATTTGTGGTTTTGCTAACTACAAAGAAAGGTGTTAGGATGAAAATTTTCATCCAAAAGTTAGATGTAGTACTTAGTGTGCATGGGCCTATGATTATCTTTCGAAGATAATTTAGGACTTCAACTAAGATCTCATCAAATGATCCAAATACAATAAATGCATTATCATTTGATATATGATATCAATTGATAGAGGTGAAAACTAAGTGGATAAAGTTGCCTCAAAAGAGAATATAATATTGGAAAAGTGCCCTACAAGCTATTGAGATTCGCTTTGTAAACTATTTCATTGAAACATGGTCTTGATTGAATGATATTTTTTGTATAGTCATGTTCATCATATGCTCTTTACTTACTTCACTAGCATCTAGATGAAGCCTCTAGATCACAAAAGACTATGGGACTTGGTCACGCACTAGGTGGTGATCATGGAATAAATCTCACATGATCGTGATCTTAAATCTTTCAAGTCATAGATCTTATGAGATAGGGCATCTAAGATTCGAATAGACTTACATTAACGATGCATAAATCTAAAGGTTAGAGATTGCTCCGCTCCATGAGCAATTGTACGAGATATGGGTGCATATTAATAGGTACTTGTTAGAGAACAAGGCATTAATGACCTACCAGAGAATCTATTAGATAGCCATAGTGGTAAGTCAATAATGGCAATTTCTCCTAATTACGCTAATGCATATTATTAGTCCTCTGACCTGAGGGTCTATGATAACCTTATGTCTGATCCTCATGCTTTGACTTTTTCTTAACCACCTACTAGGTCTTTTGGGTTGAGATTGGGTATAAGCTACTAGGCATGGAGGTTTGTGAGATCCAAGAAGGAATCCGACTCCTCATCTTTGTGAAGGGCGAGCACATCTTCTATGTGTTCTATAATGATCGATTTCAAGAAATCCTTGTGAAAGGTGGTGTGAAAATTTGGAAAGGGAGTTTTCCAAAGGTGAGGTCACACAATGGAATTGAACATTAAGAATAGAAACATAGTATCGAAGCTTTTAGAGAGCTAACAAATATCTTGCTCTAGGCCTCTTTTGAGAGATAAGAAACGAAAAGACCATATTTTCATGGTATGTCTAATGCTAGAATAGTTCTTCAAGAGCATTAATTTTGGCCAATTAGTTGGGCTCCATGGGATTTAGGTTGGACATCGACCATGGAGATTGGGTACTCTTCAATTAATGAGATTAACTAAATTGAGTCGCTTAGTTTAAAGGAGTTTAAACTACAGTGAATATTTGATATTTCAAAAGTCACGAAGAGTTGTGACTCCATGTTTAATGAATGGTAGAATCTAATGGGTCACACGCAAAAGCCAATGACATGGTCTATTGAAAGAAGGAGAATTTTCTAAGAGTTAGAAAATTTATGACTAATTTTTGGAGAAGCCAAAATTGTAGTCATTTTGGCTTGATCAATTTAATTGTCAAATTGGTCAAATTAATTTAAGAGTTAAAATATGATGAAATAATCAAAGTTTAATTAATTTATGTCACATGACTATTAATTGATCAAATGTAATTTAAGGGTTAGGTTAATTTTGACTAGCTTAAAACGTCAAGCATTTTGACTTAAGAGTTAAATCAAATAATTATTAATTAAATTAAAGTTTTAAATTTAATTAAGTTGGAGAGATATTTTTTGGGAGAATTATTAAATGAAGAGTTCATTTAATAAGAATTAGAATTAGAATTTAATTGTAAGACATTTCATTAGATGAAATTGGTACTTCAATTAAATACACTAATTACAAAGTTAGTGGCCACCTAAAAAGGGACACTTGCTATCGCCTCCTTAAAGGAGGTGTATGACCATTCCTATATATAGATGTAGAGAGTGGCTAGCCATAGAGATCATTAGGTGTGTACATTTTGTGTGATTTTCTCCCAAAAATATTGTGTAGTGCGAATCTAAGTTGTTAGTTTACCATCACTCTCTCATTCTCCCTCCTCCTTCCACTACCATATTCTCAGGCTTTCTCCCCTTATTCTCTATAGATATTCTAGCCATTTTTGTAGAGAATAGGCCATTAATTTGGTGCGTGAATGTTTGCATTAAGGGCAATCTAGTTTGGTTGTTTTTTGCTCTTGATTTGAGCTATTTCTGTAAGTCAATATTTGCCTTTGGTTGGAGTACCTCTTGAGCTTTGATCGGCTTGAAATTTGGTAAAATCTTCAAAGGGTTGAGGAGTTCCAATTACAATTTCAACCCAAACAGAGAAGTCTATCCAAGGGAAATATAATGGTGATCCTACTGCGTCGGTGAAAAGCCCATTCGATGGTAGGGAAGAGTTGGACTCTTGTTGTTTGATTTTTCTGCTTCAGCCAATTATTTTCCCTTTCTAAATTTGAATTTTATGCATGTATAAATCCTTGTGGTGTTGTGTGGGCTAGTTTATTCAATTTTTTTGAAAATATTTGGACCCTAGTGCAACATATACCTTTATGCAGTAGAACTATTGTCTAAATTGCTAAATGCTAATGATCTTTAAAGGCCATCTTGAGAAGATAGGTCTCATGGCCAAAGGGCATTGGCTTTAGGGTAAGTGGGAGAATATAAGAATAGTGCCCCACATGCCAACTAGAATGGCCTTGTAAACTATTTCATTGTAAGACAATCTTGATTGAATAATATCCATCATATGACCATCTTCATCTTATGCTCATTATTTATTTCACTTGTATTTGGATGAAGCCCATAGATCACACAAGACTATGGGACTTGGTCACACACTAGGTGGTGATCATGGAATAAGTCTTACACAGTCGTGATCTTAAATTTTCCCAGTTATAGGATCTTATGGGATAGGATATCTAAGATTCGATAGACTTGCACTAATAATATATAAATCATAGGGTTGGATGTTGCTTCATTCCATAAGCAACCCATATAAGATATGGATATATGTTAATAGGTACTTGTTAGAGAACAAGGCACTAAAGATGCACCCAGAGAATCCACTTGATAGCTGCAGTGGCAAGCTCTCTAGCTTACTTGCATATTATTAGTCCTTTGACTTGAGGACACATGGTAATCTTGTGTTTGGCCTTTATGCTTTGACTCTTCCTTGGTCACTTAGCAGGCCACTCGGGGTTGAGATTAGGCATAAGTTGCTAGATATAGAGGTTTGTGAGATCTAAGATAGAATTCGATCCCCCCCCTTTGTGAAGCGCAAATGCATCTCCTATGTGTTCTATAATGATTGATTCAAAGAAATCCTTACACAAAATGATGTGATAATTTGGAATGGTATCTCCGAAGATAAGGTCACAAAGATAATCAAACATTAAGAATAGAAGCATAGTATAAAAGCTATTAAGGAACCGACAAATACCTTGCCCTAGGGGAATTTTAAAAGATAGGAGACGGAAGAATCATATTTGCATGGTATGGAAAATGCTAAAATAGTTCTTCAAGAGCATTCATTTTAGCCAATTTTTAGGCTCCATAGGCTTGAGGTTGGACATCGACCAAGGAGATTGGGTACTCTTTATTTAATAAGGTTAATTATATTGAGCCACTTAGTATAAAAGAGGTTAAACTAATGTGAATATTTGGTATTCCAAAAGTTCAAGAAGTTGTAAGCCTATATCGAATGAATGATAGAACCTATTGGGTGACACACAAAAGCCAATAACATGACCTATTAAAGAAAGGAGAGTTTCCTAAGAGTTAGAAAATTCATGACCAATTTTTGAGGAGGTGAAATTGTAGACATTTTAGCTTGATCAATTTAAATGTTAAATTGATTGAATTAATTTAAGAGTTAAATTAAGATCAATTAATTTTGACTAGCTTAAAGAGTTAAGCACTTTGACTTAATAGTTAAGTCAAAACATTATTAAATAAATTAAAGTGTTTAATTTAATTAAATTGGAGAGTTAATTTTGGATAGAATAATTAAATGAAGGGTTCATTTAATATGGAATTGGAATTTAATTGTAAAAAATTACATAAGACGAAATGTAAGTTTCAATTAATATTCTTATTCACTAAGCACTAATGGTTAGTGAGCTCCGTAGCATAGATGCTTGGCACATTCTCCTTGAGGGTGGTGTGCGGTTAAACACCACCACTCCTACCTAGAGATATAGGAGAAGATGGCTGGTCACTTGTTCTTGTGCATGCTAGGTGTAATTATTCTCTCAATAGCCTTGAGTAGTAGACATCTAATTTGTTAGCTTCCCATTATTCTTTCTAACTCTCTCCATCTTCCACCACCATCTAAACATTTGAGTTGTTTTTGCTCTTGTTGAAGCAGTTTTTGGCAGCCTCTTTCGATGAGTTCTAGGAGACCTTTAGCATTTTGACTGGGTTGATTTTTCAACTATAGAATCCTCAACGGGTTAAGATGTTCTAGTAAAAATTTCAGCTTAAACGGTGGAGTCTAGCATGGGGTCAAGTAGTGGTGAATCTATTGTGGTAGTGAAAAGCTTCCTCAATGGTTGAAGAGAGTTTTTCTTGCTCCTCGAATTTTTTGTTTTCACACTAGTACTTCCCCTCTTTAAATTTAATTCCTATGCATGTTTGGTGAATGTTTGTATGGCGCTAGGATTCAAATATTTTCAAAAAAGAAGAACTAAATAAACTAGTGCACACAATACCACAAGGATCTAAACATGCATAGGATTTAGATTTGTTAAAGAAAAATACCTAGGTAAAAGCAGAAAATTCGAAGAGCATGAAAACTCTCTTCAATAGTTAAACAGGCTCTTCACCAATGCAGTAGAATCACCACTAATTTTCCCCAAAATGGAATCCTCCATTTTTGCTGAAACTTTTACTGGATCTCCTCGACCCTTTTGAAGATTCTTTAGTCCAAATTTAGGCCAATTAGAACACTAAAGGCACTTCCAAAAGAAGCAAAAATTGGCTACCAGAAACCGCTTTAGTCAAGAGCAAAAGCAACCAAAATAGATTGCCTTTAACATAAACAGCTACACATGAAATCTATGGCCTATTCTTTATAGAAAGGATAGAAAATATGAAAATACTAAAGGGAGAAAGGTTGGAAATATTGAGGTGGAAAGAGGATGGAGAAAGAGAGAGTGATATGAGGCTAACAACTTAAATTCCCACTACATAATACTAATGGGAGAAAATCACACAAAATGTGCACACTTGACATATATCTGGCCAACCACTCTATCATATCCATATATAGGAATGGTCACATACCTCCTAAAAAGAGGTGATGCCAAGTGTCCTTTGGTTAGGTGGCCACTAACTTTGTGATTAATGAATTTAATTGAAACACAAATTTTATCTGATGAAATGTCTTGCAATTAAATTCTAATTCTTATAAAATGAACTCTTTATTTAATAATTCTTCCAAAAATTATATCTCCAACTTAATTAAATTAAATACTTTTATTTAATTAATAGTCATTTGACTTAACTCTTATGTCAAAGTACTTAACAATTTAAACTAGTTAAAATTAACTTAACCCTTAAATTAATTTTGACCAATTGATAGTCATGTGAAATCAATTAGTTAACCTTTAATTAATAGATCTTAATTTAAATCCTAAATTAATTTGATTAATTTAACAATTAAATTGATCAAGTTAAAATGGCAACAATTTTCTCTCTCCCAAAAATCGGCCATGAATTTTCTAACTCTTACAAAATTCTCCTTCCTTTAATAAACCATGTCATTGGATTTTGTGTGTGACCCATTAGGTTCTACCATTCATTAGACATGGGCTCACAATTCTTTGTGACTTTTGGAATACCAAATATTCACTTTAGTTTAAACTCCTTTAAACTAAGTGACTCAATTCATTTAATTTCATTAATTGAAGAGTATCCAATCTCCATGGTCGATGTCCAAATTCAAGCCCATGGAGCCCAACTAATTAGCCAAAATAAATGCTCTTGAAGAACCATTCTAGCATAACACGTACTATGCAAATGTGGTCCTTCCATCTCCTATCTCCCAAAAGAGGCCTAGGGCATGATATTTGTCGGCTTTCTTATAGCCTCGATACTATGTTTCTATTCTTAATATTCAATTCCCTTTATGACCTCATCTTTGGAAATGCCTTCCCAAATTATCACATCGCCTTGCACAATAATTGTTTGGAATCAATCATTATAGAACATATAGGAGATGTGCTCGCTCTTCACAAAGATAAGGAGTGGAATTCCCTCTTAGATCTCACAAACCTCTATGGTAAGTAGCTCAGACTCAATCTCCATCCAAAAGACTTGCAAGGTGGTCAAGGAAGAGTTAAAGCATAAGGACCGGACATAAGGTTACCATGGACCCTCAAGTCAAAAGACTAATAATGTGCACTAGCATAAGTTAGAGAACTAGCTACTACCAATTTGTCATTATAGCTATCTAGTGGATTTTTTGGTGGGTCTTTAGTGCTTCATTCTCTAATAAGAAAACAGCAACATATACCCATATCTTATACAATTGCTTATGGAACGAAGTAATTCCAATCCTTGGATTTTTTCATTGTTGGTGCAAGTCTATCTGAATCTTAGATATCCCGTCTCATAAGATCCTATGACTTGGAAGATTTAAGATCACGATCATGTGAGACTTATTCCATGGTCACTAAAACAAGTCCCACAGTCATAGGTGATGTAAGGGCTTCATCCAAATTCTACTGAAGTGAGATAAAGCATATGATGAAAATGGCTATATAATGAATATCATTCAATTAAGATTGTACCATGTATGAAACAGTTTACAAGGCCAATCTTATTAGCTTGCCAGATACTATTCCAACAATCTCCCACTTGCCCTAAGGCCAATGCCCTATAGCCTTGCGATCCATTTTTTTAAGATGTCCTCTGAAGACCTTTAGTTTTTAGGGGTTGATATAATGGTTCTACTATATTCTCTTTCGAGGCAACTTTTATCCACTCAATTGTCACCTCTATCAATTGATAATGCATTTAATGTGTCTAGATCATTGATGAGATCATAGCTCAAGTCCTAAATTATCTTCCAAAGACAATAGTAGGCTCATGCATGCTAGGCACTACATCTAACCCTTAGATAAAGTTTTTATCCACACATTTCTTTGTGGTTTCCAAAACCACAAAATATTTCACCTTAGTAGTTATCTAGGCCATGGTGTCCAGTTGGAACTCTTCCAACATATTATACTGCCATTAAGGCAAAATATGTATCCAAAAGTAGATATTAGGTCATCTACATTGGATTGAATGCTAATATCCAAAAACTCCATGAGTTTCAATTCTCCATTGTTGTATACCTAAAATAAGTCTTTAATATTTCTTAGGAATTATTTTAACAATCTTTCAGTGATATTATCGAGATTGGATTGGAAAATACTTGTAACGCTCAGTGAATGTGCCATATCTAGTCTTGTACATTGAATAGCATATAATTATGATCTATGTAGTGGATGCATAAGGTATGTGGGACATTCTATGCCTCTTGTTGATAGTGTAAGTGGCCATAGACTTGGAGAGATGAAGATCACATCCTAAATAAAGGAATCCCCTATTGGATTCTTCCATACTAAACCTCTTTAGTATCTTATTTAATGTATTAGATTTAGGAAAGCCCCAACTTCTTCCATGATTTATCTCTATAAATATGTTTTCTCAATACACAAATGCATTTCCTATGTCTTTCATAGAGAATTGTGTAGATAACCATGTTTTAACACTCTAACATTCTTACCTCATTCCCAATGAGAAGAATGTCATCGACAAAATGCACAATAAACTATGTACTACCCTCATTAGCCTCTTGCACACACATGGTTTATACACATTTTCAACAAAGCTAAATGATTTCACTTTCTAATCAAAATGTATGTTCCAAGTTCGTGAGGTTTGTTTGAGTCCATAAATAGACCTCTAGAGTTTGCAAACCTTTTGCTCACTCTCCATGCATGTAAAACTTTGTTGTTGCTATATATAAATCCGTACTTCAATGTCTCCATTGAAGAAAGTAGTTTTTACATTTGTTTATCATGCCTCATAGCCATAATATGTTGCAATGGCAAGTAAAATTTGAATGGACTTAGGTATAGTGATCGATTAAAAAGCTTTCTTGAAATTGATACCCAGTCTTTGAGTGTAACCTTTTGCCATTAAATGCACCTTAAAAGTCACCATTTCTCTATCTACTCCAAGCTTTTGCTTATAGATCTACTTGCAACTAATTCCCTTTGGTAGATCTACCAAAGTCCATACTTTGTTTGAGTACATAGAGTTTATCTTAGATCTCATGGCTTCAAGTCAATATCTCAATTCTATATCCGACGTATCTTACTTGTAGGTCTTTGAATCATCATTCTGTTGTCCCATCTTATGAAGAAATCCAAACCTTTTAGGTTACTTATTAATCTAGTCTGATCTTCTCAGAGGTTGTGTGTAAGGCTCTTTGAAATTTATTTATTTCTACCACTTGTGAGATTTGATGATCACCTTGAAATTCACCAAGTTCAACAATAATGCCCTTTCTATCTAATAGAATTTTTTTTTCCAAAAAGGTGGTGTTCTTTGAAATAAACACTTTTTGTTCCAAGAGATCATAGAAGTAATAATCAATAGACTCTCTTAGGTATCCTACAAACTTGCAGAAGGTGGATCTACTAACCAACTTATCTCCCACTGCTGTGCCACATAGGCGGGAGATCCCCAAACCCTTAGATAGTGATAAGAGGTGCTTCGCCATGCTATTTCTCATATTATATCTTTGGCATGGACTTTGAAGGTATTATTCTTAGTAACTTCATTATCGTTATTGAGGCGTATCCTTAAAAGGATACAAGCACATCAAAGAAGCTTATTATAGAACATACCATGTCCAACAAGATACGGTATCTTCTCTCGACTAGTCCATTATGTTAGGGTATGCTAGGTGGAGTCCATTGAGAAAGAATCCCATTCTATTTTAGATAATCAAAGAATATGGTACTTAAGTATTTTTCCTCTCAATCCAATCAAAGGGCTTTAATACTAAGCCCCTTTTGCTTTTCAACTTCATTGTTAGACTTTTGAACTTTTCAAAGGCCTTTAACTTGTATTTCATAACATACATTTGGTTGAATCGACTATTATCATCTGTGAAGGTGATGAAGTAAGAATAGACTCTTCTCTGACTAACTCTTAGTGGTCACAAACATCTATATGGATCAAATCCAAAGGATTTGTAGAGTGCTCTGTTTTTCCTACAAAAAGAGCTTTGGTCAATATCCCTTCAAACAAGATTCACAAGTAGAAAAGTCCTCAATGCCACTAACATTTAATACTTTGAGAGCTTCTAACTTGTTCATCCTATTTTTGGAGATATGACCAAGTCTTATATGCCACATCATGGTATTATCTTGGATATCTAATTTCTTATTTAGTTGAAAGTGCATAAGTGATGGTTAAGAATCTAATATGTACAATCCTTTATTGAGTGTACCATGAGCAACTAAAGAACCCATTCTTTAATGCCTTCAATCTCCCATTTAATATAGAAGGATCAAATCCTTCAATATCCAAAATGGAAATTGAAATAATATTTTCAACAATATATGGTACTATATGACAAAGGTCCAATACAAGTATGGAATTCTTTAAGCCTGACTTATTATACACCTTCGGCTTTGGGCACAACTCTTGCTTCTTAGCAAAGGCAATAGATCATATCTGCATCACTTGGTTCTATTCTTCTTTCTATTATTTATAACAACTTACAAAGAAAAGAACTACATGTGATATCATATATCTATGAAGAAGAATTTAACCTAAAATGCACTTCAATAAAGTACATAACCTTTTTAAGGGTTGCAAAGTATTCCTTGCAATAGTGCTTCAAATGCATTATTTTGCCCAAGTAGAAACAAATAATATCAACTATTTTCTCTATATTCTTCTTGACTCCTCTGAATGCCTTTAATAGTTATTTTCCCTTCAAGAAAGAAGATTTCTTTCTTTTACCACCCTTTCTAGCACCCCTAGGGTCCATAGACTTGGAGGAGGAAACAAGTGTCAAAGGTTTGCCCTTGTCATGGTAGTCTTCTTCTAAATCAATACTTTTATCAATAAAGCTTGGCGAAGATGTTCAAATCAAATCCTAATGGAGAGCATTATCCATCACTACATCCAAGTTGAAAAGATTTTTCAAGCCTAATCTTCTTTAAACTATAGTTGATGACATATGACTTCATTTCTATCTTACCTTGAAAAGTCTCTTTTGACAACATGAACTTCTCTTACCTCGTTTGCATTACAACTGTTTTGTAAATTTTAAGCTGGTACCAACTCATGTGTCCAAGTTATAGATGCCATCACAAGACTAAGGAATAGGATGATCCTAAGCCCAATTCGGGAACTTTTAACATATCTCTAGATCTACATTAATTCCAAAGTGATTAGGAGTACCATGATATAAGACTTACATCCACTTTTAGGAATCTAGAATGATTTTTTAGGTTAAGTGAATTGTGGAAGTTTGGCCTGGTTGGTTTATTAGTTTTCAAAATAACATTGAGTGGAATTTTAAGCATTCTTAAGATTTCAAAAATCCTCAAAGGTAAAAAAGTGAATATGAGCATGTGATCGAATTTGATATTAAAACATGTTCATGGTCTTTCAAACGTGTTTATCTCCCACTATTTTATCAAATTCTTCACCTCTAAGAAGAATTCGGGAAATCAAATTTCCTAGTAAGAATCAAGACCCCAATGACTTGCTAATGGACCCCTATGACTGAGTGCTATCTACAATCAATCAAAGGGTAAGCAACTTTTGCTAATTGCATCTCATGTAACACTTAATGTATTTTGCCTCACTTTTCATATAGACCTACGCAACCATGTACCATCTATATTACTAAGCATTAAGTCCAACCCGCTAATCAATCTTTGATTCAAGATAGACTCACAACATCCCCCGTGATCGAGTGCCAATGAGCAATGGTTCTTAAATCAAAGGTGCATCTCATGCTAAGTGTATGCTCACAATTTTCCTCCTTAATGTGAGCCTCGCAACCAAGTACCATCACATAAAATTGGTAGCATTGTCATGGCATACACTATTGATAGAAGGCATGGATTAATTAAAAATATTTTAATATGTATCCATTTAAACTTATTCATGGGTTTTCAAGCCTTTTTGAATTCTCTTTGCTCCTTGCAACACTTACAAGAGAAAGAAAACCTCACTCCTAGTGATTTTACTCTCATAACTTTTACAAGATAGAACAAAAGGCATGTGAGCCCCATTTAATATAAACCATTTCAACAACTTAAAATAAATAAAATCAATATTAAAAAGCTTATGATCATCCCTATTCATTTATCATCCATTCAACAATTAAATGAACAATAAATAAATCAAAAATTGACATTCAATTCCAACAATTAAGTGCTAATCATATTATAAAATAATTGGTCATGCAAAAACAAGCATAACACTAATGCATCTTATTTTTGCCACAATTGTAGATAAGCTTTAACAAGTTTTAAAAGCAACCAAAAAGTGCCCAACATAATTTTGAGGTCTTGCACAACATTTGTGCAACTAATGTGTGTGTTTCAAAATAAGTTTGGTTACTAAAGAAACTAAAGAAAAAGTTCAAAACTCATCCCAAACTCAACTAGGGATTGCTGGCCAAGGCTTGCTCACTAGAGAGCCACAACCCAACTGTGGCTACAACAAGCAAACAGCACCCTTGTTTTATGGTTCATGGCAAATCAAGCCATTTTTTGCTCAACTTTTGTGCACCAAGAATTTTAGAACAATTTCTAAATATCAAAACACACAACATAGATAAAAAATTTAAATTAAAATACCTTTTAATACTGAAATATCAAGTGCCCTAAGATGCTTGAAAAATAAATTTAAGCAAGAACCATATTCTTTAAAAATCTTCAATTATATCCAATTTTATTGGACCCAAAAATGACCAAAGCAACTGCAAGGCCATTCACAACATGATATATTAGAATATAACATCTACCAATTCCAAATCAAAATTTAACATTAGAAAAATGACTCAAAATATGCCCATCATATGATTTAACAATTAAAGCATACAATAGCAATATTCAATCCATCAATTAAAGAGCCATAAGCAAGATCATCCGTACATTCCAACCTAACATATGGATTGAGTACATAGTGATTTTGATTAGTTCTTCACATGAACCAATCATCCAAGGCAAGCAAAATCCAAATCCATGCATGAATATGGCTCTAATACCACTTGAGGATCAGTGTGGTGCTAGGATTCAAATATTTTCAAAACAAACTAAATAAACTAGCCCACATAATGCCAAAAAGATCTAGACATGCATAGGATTCATATTTATAAAATAAAAATGCCTAGGTGGTAGCAAAGAATTTGAAGAGCAAGACAACTCTCTTCAACCGTCAAACAGGCTTTTCACTAGTGTAGCAAAATCACCATCGATTTTCCCCAATATGGAATCCTCCATTTTTTATAAAATATTTATTAGAACTCCTCAACCATTTGAATGTTTGTCAATCTAAATTTCATGCCAATCAAAACACCAGAGGTACTCTTAGAATAAGCAAGAATTGGCTACCAGAAATTGTGTTAGTTAAGAGCAAAAGCAACCAAAATAGATTGCCTCTAATGTAAACATCCACACACCAAATCTATGGCCTATTCTCTATAGAAAGGTTGGAAAATATGTAGAGAATGAAGGGTGAAAGGTTGGGAATATTGAGGTGGAAAGAGGAAAGAGAATGAGAGAGTAATGGGAGGCTAACAACTTAGATTCCCACTACACAATATTGTTAGGGAAAAATAACACAAAATGTGCTCAACACACATATATCTGGCTGGCCACTCTACTATATCCATATAGATGAGTGGTCACACACCTCCTACAAGGAGGTGATGCCAAGCGTCCCTTGCTTTAATAGCCATTAAGTTTGTGATTAGTGAATTTAATTTAAGCACAAATTTCATCTAATGAAATATCTTGAAATTAAATTCTAATTCTTATCAAATGAACTCTTCATTTAATAATTCTCCCAAAATTTGGTAGTGTGGATTTTATAATTAAAGATCGACTAGTAGGTATGACTTAACATATAGTAGTATGGATGTCGCATAAGTCGGGGGTCTATATAAAAAGAGAGACAAAACAATCAAGAGTTGCATAGAGATGCAATTAACAAACGTTGCTTACCTTAAGAATGTTTGTGGATGTCTCATGAATTATGGGTCCACAAATGATGCCTTTTACACCTTAATTTTGATTAGGGAATGAGATTTTTTGAATTCCTTAAGGGGATGAGGAACATTACAAAAAAATTAAATTTAGCAGGGCTAATTCCTTTAGTGGGGGTTTCCCAAAACGCAATAGTTACATGTCTTGCTAATTCTTAGTAGGGGTTTTCAAGCAACTGCCATTACAACCCCTACTAATAATTAAGTGAATCTATAGAGATCTTTGTTTAAATTAAAAAGTATTATTTCGTAGAATTTTAGTGGTTGTTTTAAACCCCCGCTATTAATAAACCTATTATTTTTTTATAATTTTAGTGGCGATTTTAAATCTCCACCACTAATAAAATATGTTATTTAATAAAATTATAACGGTGGTTTGGAAACCCCGCTACTAATAAATACTTCATTTGTTAGAGTTTTAGTGGGGATTTTAAAGCCCCACTATTATTTTATATAATCTTAGTGGAGCTTTTTAAACCCCCACTTTAAGTAAGAGATAATACTTCACATAATTCTTGTAGGGGTTTTGAACCCTCCCTAGTATTAAAACATATTATTTTAAAGTTTTAATGGGGGTTTCCATATCCCTGTATGTCATTCCATTTATGTATTGACAGAACGACATTCTCAAAATTCTGCACAATCCATTTGATTTTAAAATCAATTTGTAGAACTGATTCTCTAATTGTCAATATTCTCAAAAACATATAGTTCATGATCCAAAGTACTAAAACAAATGCTTAACGTAGTTTTCACAAATAAATTCTAAAAGTTAATATTAATATATACTAAACTACTTATTTTTTCTTAGGAACACTATAGATAAGTAGCTAGTGAGGAGTTTCATTGTGATATTCATTGCTAGCACTTGAACATCTTCTGACTAGAGAAGTAATAGGTTCATGTTGACTACCTGCATAGTGTAATTGTGCCTGTTAGGAGAAAAATGATTATTTCAAAAGATCAATACACCAAGTTAAGCTATAATTGATCATTCCAAATATGAAAAAAACATTGCAAACAAATACCTGTGGAGGAGGTGGATTGAAAGTAGAAGCAAGCTCATCAGGAATCTGTATTTCTTTAATCAAAATATAGGTTTTGAATGCACTCATAGCATTTTTCAATTGTGACTTTAACTTAATCAATATATCATCCTTTAGGGGATTACAAGACTTACAATTTGATGAAAAGTAGCCCAGATCATGCAACCAAAGGCTTGTGTTTACAAATATGTTAACTACTAAACCCAAACATTGCACTCATCCAAGATATTTGTTTCTTAGGATCTTAGAATAGCATTATTAGGTGAAATAATAGAGTTAGCGACAGGATCATGACTCATTTCTTTCTCAATTTGCTCCTACAAGTGCAAAATAGATATAAGTTACTATTCATTTAATTTCTATCTTTTATGTTGTAAGTTCAAAGTAGAAACTCAATAAATTTAAAAAAAAATTACTCCTTGTTCCTTTGCCATGTCATTCACCTAAGATCCATCATGATGCTTATGAGTTGCAAGAAATATATAACCACAACCCATGGGATGTCCATATTCCATTGCCTAAAGTTTTCAAATGGAACAAAATTAATATATTTATCTATATCAATGTAATTCTAAAACAAAATTACAAAAAATTAACAAAAAATATTAAACTACCATCTCATGTTTTCTTCTTGCTTTAGATTTTGATCCTCTAGTATGTGACACTATGTATTTATTTTTTTCTATTCTCAACATTTTTCTTACAAAGTGCTTAAAATATTATAATTACAACATTAAATATATGGTGCTAAATCAAAATTAGATAACACTAATACATTTGGAATATTACCTATGTCTTTAGTTTTAAACGATAATCAACATAAATGGCCCATTGATCTCATCCAATGCCCTTTGTGTTGAAATAGTACCCTGCAAGCTAATAAGATTGGCCTTGTAAAATCTACTTCCTTGTAAAATAATATTAATTGAATGATATTTTTATATAGCCATTTTTATCTTATGCTCTATTTTATTTTACTAGCATTTAGATAAAGCTCTTAGATCACCTAAGACTGTGGCACTTTATTCAGTGACCATCGAATAAGTGACACACAATCATGATCTCAAATCTTCCAAGTCATAGGATCATATGAGACGGGGTATCTAATATCTGGATAGACTTGCACTAACGATGCATAAATCCAAAAATTAGATATTGCTCCATTCCATGAGTAACTGTATGAGATATGGACATATGTTAGTGGGTACTTATTAAAGAACAAGGCACCGAAGACCTGTAAGAGAATCTAAGATATAATCTTACTCTTTGCTATTATAAAGGGCGAGTGCATCTTCTATGTATTTTATAATGATGATTCTCAAAAATTCTTGTGCAAGGTGGTGTGATAATTTGGAAAACGAGTATTTCAAATGTGAGGTTACACAAAGGGATCAAACATTGAGAATAGAGATATAGTATCGAGGCTATTAAGTAGCCAACAAATATCTTACCATAGGCCTCTTTTGAGAGATAGAAGATGGAAGGTCCATATTTGCATAGCTCGCGTAGAGTTATGATAGTTGTCCAAAATATTTATTTCGACCAATTAGTTGGACTTCTTGAGCTTAAAGTTCAACATCAACCATAGAGAATGGGTATCTTTCAATTAATAAAATTAATTGAATTGGGTCAATTAGTTTAAAAGTATTTTTAAACTAAAATGAATATCAAATATTCAAAAGTCACAAAGAGTTGTGAGCTTATGTCTAATAAATGGTAGAACCTAGTGGGTCACACACAAAATCCAATTAGTTTCCTAATTGATAGAGAAAAGTTTCTAAATGTTAGAAAAATTAACTCTTAGTGGACCAATTTTCAAGGACATTTTTGGTTTAATTAATTTAAGTGTTAAATCAATCAAATAATTTAAGGAGTTAAATTAGACTAATAATTAATGAGTTAATTATTTAGTACGAACATGACCATCAATTGGATTGAGTTAAGCTTAAGAGTTAAGCTAGTTTGATTTAAGAGTTAAGTCAAAGGTTAATTAATTAAATTAAAGAGTTTAATTTAATTAATATGAAGAGTGAACTTTGGTGGGAAAATTTAAATGAAGAGTTCATTTGAATTAGCTTCTTAATTAATTTGGGATTAGATTTCAATTGTAATTAAAATGCACATAAAATTCAAATGAGATTTAAATTTAATTTTCCACCTTCGCCTCGTTCTCATGGAAAGTGTGATGCCACCTTCGCATCACACCATTCGGTATCTATATATAGATATATAGAGGGAGAATTGGCCAATCATCATATCATTTGTGGAGAATTAGATTCTCTGCAATTTCCCTGGAGAATTAGATTCTTTGCAATTTCCTTCGAAAACCTCTTGCAAGTATTATATTCATGTGTTGAAAGTTTTGCTTTTTTTTTCTTCTTCCCTACCTAAAATTAGTTTCCACTATAGTAAATATTCTTTCTTATTCCAGCTTATAAATTGGAGATTTTGGAAGATTTAATTGGTGTGTAGGTTATAACAATAGTGGCAAACAAGAGAGTTTGCTTGTTTTGGAAATCCACTTGCACAGAGTTTGATTTGGCAATTTTCTCCAGGGAGTTCCAAAAATGTTTTTGATCCAAATTTTTTATAGTGACATTTTCTAGGTGTTGAGAATCTACAAAAATTTTCTTAGAATTTTTGTAGGAGTTTTGATTGGGCAATATTTGCACTTTTACAGTTGTGCCAGTTGCATGCAGTTTTTGGAATTGTGAAGAGTTCATAAGTCTTCTTCTTGGATTTTGCTTTTCAAGGTAATGCTCTCACCAAATCTAAATCTCTAGCATGATTTGATCCTTGGATGCTTGTGAACACTAGTTAATTTCATGCTTTTGAAGTTTTGATGAGTGGATCCTAGTGCCTTACTTACTTTCACTTTGGAACACTACTTATTAGCTCATCTCTACTCTTTATAGGAACATGTTGGAAAAATGTCCCGCAACTAAGTAGATTGGCTTGTAAACTATTTCACTTGTGCGATAATTTTGATTGAATGATATTAATATTAAATCACCATCTTTATCTTATGCTTACTATACTTCATTAGCATTTGGTTAAAGCACTTAGATCACACAAGACTATGAAAGTTGGTCACACACTAGATGGTTATCATGAAATAAGTCTTACCCAATCCTGATCTTACAATTTTACAACTCATAGTATCTTATGAGATGGGATATCTAAGATCTGGATAGACTTGCACTAACAATGCATAAATATAAAGAGTTGGATGTTGCTCATTTTCATGAGTAATCCATGTTAGACATAGATGCATGTTAATAGGTGATTGTTAGAGAACAAGTTCATTGAAGGCCCACCCAGATAATCCACTAGATAGCTGAAGTGACAAATCGATAGTGGTAAGTTCTCTAGCTTACACTAGTGTATATAATTAGTTCTTAGACCGATGGTCCATGGTAATCTTATGTTTAGGTCCTTATACTTTTACTCTTCCTTAACCACTCAACGAATCATCCAAGTTGAAATTGGGTGTGAGCTATTTAGACATAGAGGTTTATGGGATCTAAAATGAGATCCATCTTCTCATCGTTGTGATGGGCGAGTGCATCTCCTCTATATTTTATTATGATCGATTCCAATGAGTCCTTGTGCAAGGCAACATGACAATTTGAAAAAAAAAAAGGAGTTTTCGAAAGATGAGATAAAAAATTTGAATCAATCATTAAGATTAAAAATATAGTTATTGAGGCTATTAGGAGGCTGATAAATATATTGCCTTAGGCCTCTTTCAAGAGATAAGAGACAAAAAGACCAAATTTGCAAGGTAACCGTAGAGCTAGAAATAGTTCACCAAGAGCATATTCATTTTGACCAAGTAGTTGGGCTCTATGGGCTTCAAGCTAGACATCAACCATAAAGACTGGATATTCTTCAATTCATAAAGATTAACTAAATGAGGTATTAGTTTAAATGAGTTTAAACTAATATGAATATTTCAATATTCAAAATATCAAAATTGTTGGGAACACATATCCAATGAATGGGAGAGCCTAATGGACCACATACAAAAGTCTAAAGGAAGTTCTATTTGATAGATTGAATTTTCTAAGAGTTAGAAAACTTGGTATGGCCATTTTTGCGAAGAAAATCAATTAACTAATTTTTAGTAAATTTGGTTTGATTGATTTAATTGTTAAATTGATCAAAATAATTTAAGAAATTAAATTAGACCAATTAAATTAAAGAGTTAATTTAATTGGTGCCATGTAACAATTAATTGGTCAATTTAACTTAAAGAGTTAAGTTAACACCTTCTAGCTTAAAAAGTAAAGTTAGATGACTTAAGGAGCTAAACCAAGATCAATTAATTCAATTAAAGAGTTAATTTAATTAAAGTGAGGATTTTATTTTGGAGGAAAATTCAAATAAAGAAGTTAATTTGCAATGCATTTAGAATTAATTTGGATGACATTCCATGAGATGAAATGAAAATTCCAAATTAAATCCAAATGCAAGTGAAATTCACATTTCACTTGCAAGTGCTTGCTTAGTTCGCACACCACCGTATCGAGGGCATGATGCCATCTTGCATCACATGTCTAACTTTATAAATAGAGGAGGTGGCTGGCCAATTGAAAAATTAATGCTAAGATTTTTCCTTTCAAAAGTGTAATTCACTCATGAGTTGAAAGTTTCACACATTCCTCACCTTCTCTCCACAATTTTGGCCTTCTATCTTCTTCTTCCTCTAGTGAACTAGTTGATTAGTAGAAGACTAGAGCTTTCCTTGGGTGTGTGGATCATAACATTAGAGGCTTCACGATTAGGGAGCTTAGCTCTTGAAGATCCACTGTAGTGCATAACATTTGAAGGCTGTTTTAGAGGCCTTGCTAATTTTGTTTTTGTTGAAATTTTTACTAGAGATCATCAAAGGTGTTGAGGTTCAGCTCAATTGGATATGACTTGCTTGGGAAATTGTTGTCAGTGCTCTGCTATGCTAGGATTGACAATTTTGAGGTGTTCACTCTTGTCACCCATTTCTGCCTTGGATTTAAGTCATCAAGGTATTTTTTGAAAAAGGTGTAATCCTATGGATCTAATATAAAACATTCAAAAACTAAATTCTAACTTAGATTACACCATTCCAAAGATCTAAATCATGCCTATACAATAAATTAAGGTCCAATTGTTACCTCTTAAGCAAAATCCAACCAAAACTTGAAGTTGTGCTTCCTTTCCTAAAAATAGACTACTTATGGTGCAGTAGGCTATTATCAACTTTTGATTGACCAAATCACCTCAGATTCAAGCCAAATCCAGACCAAAAATTTTTATAACTCAATGGAAAATGTCCACTAAAAAATTTAGCTCCAAACTCCACTGGAAAGATCTCGAACCGACTCTAGAAAGTCACTATTGGAACAGAGGATCACCAAAATAAGCAATCTAAAATTCATTTTGCCTCTAATGCCAAAGTCCACTCACTAATGGACAATCCTTGTCTCCTCAATTTATTTGAAAAAATAAAGGAGAAAGAGAGCTAGAAGGAGGCCAGAAGTGAGAGGGAGGTGAAGAAGAGAGTGAAACCTCAACTCATGAGGGAATCACTTTTTAAGGAAAATTTTGGATCTAACTTTTAGATACACAAATTGTTTGAATAATCTTAGCTTGGCTGGCCTCTTTCTATATCTATATATAGAGGGAGAATGGTGTGATGCCAAAGTGGTATCACACCTTCCTCAAAGTAGGGGGCGCCACCTAAGAATGCCAACTTGAAAGCATCTTGCAAGTTGCATATTAATTTGTGTGAATTTGAATTTCATTTAGAATCTATATTTCATCTTATGAAATGTCCATCAAATAAATTCTAATACCACTCTAGATGAACATTTCATTTGAATACTCCCTCAAAAATCATTTCTTCATTTTAATTAAATTAAACACTTTAATTTAATTAAACTTTGACTTAACTTTTAAGTTAATTAACTTAACTCTTTAATTAAGCTAGTGATGTTAACTTAACTCTTTAAGTTAACTTGACCAATTGATAGTCATGTGACACCAAATTAAGTCAACACTTAATTTAGTTCATCTTAATTTGACTCCTTAAATTAATTAAATCAATTTAACAATTAAATTGATCATGTCAAAATGACTAAAAATTGTGTCAACCGATTCCCTCAATATTCGACCACCTTGAAATTTTTCTAACACTTAGAAAATTCCCCTCAACATTTAGGATTACCTATTGGCTTTTGTGTGAGAACCATTAGGTTATACCACTAGTTGGACATAGGCTGACAACCTTTATGACTTTAGATTATCATAATTTATGTTAGTTTAAACTTGTTTAAACTAACTAACTAGATTCAATTAAACTCTATTAAGTAAAGAGTATCCAATCTCCATGGTCGATGTTCAACCTTAAACCCATGGAGCCCAACAATTGGCCGAATAATGCTTTTGGTGAACCATTCTAGCTCTACACGTACCATGCAAATACAGTCCTTTTGTCTCTCATCTCCATGAAAGAGGCCTAGGAAAAAATATTTGTCAACTCTCTAATAGTCTTGATACTAAGCATCTAGTCTTAATGTTCGATTTCGGTTTGTGACCTCATCTTTGGAAAATCTTTTTCTAAATTATCACACTGCCTTGACTAAGAAATCTTTGGAATCGATTGTCATAGAATGCGTGGGATATGCACTCGTCTTTCACAAAGACGAGGAGTTGGAACCCATCTTGGATCTCATAAACCTCTATGTTTAAGTAGCTCATGCATAATCACCACGGAAAATGCCAGCTAAGTGGCCAAAGTGGAGTCAAAGCATGAGGACCCAAGCATAAGGTTTTAATAGAACCTCAAAGCAAAGGATTAATTATATGCACTAGTGTAAACTGGAGAACTAGCCATTACCAACTTTCCACTATAGCTATCTAGTGGATTCTTTAGGTAGGTCTCTAGTGTTTTGTTCTCTAACAAGCACCCATTAACATACGCCCATATTACATATGGTTTGCTCATGGAATGGAGCAATATCTAACCTTAGGATTATATATCATTAGTGCAAGTTTATCCGAAACTTAGATACCATGTCTCATAAGATTCTAAGACTAGGGATATTTAAGATCACAATCATGTAAAACTTATTCCATGATCACCACCTAGTGCATGATCAAGTACCATAGTTTTGTGTGATATAAGGGCTTCAACCATATGCCAGTGAAATAATATAAGCATAAGATGAAAATGACTATTTATAAGAAATATCATTCAATCAAAATTGTATCACAAGTGAAATAATTTACATGCCAATCTTATTAGCTCGCAGGGAATTATTCCAATATTTTTCTACAACTTGGATGAAACGTAGTCAAGTTTTTATTTAGCTATTCTTGTTTTATAACTTGGATCCTTGTGCTACACTTTACCTCATATCATAGAACTCATTCCAAATCCCAACTCTAATTCCAACCCACTTCTTTCCAATAGATTATAGAGCATAACGTCTAGCAAGAAAGCCCTATTCTTCTCCATATGGAAGATTCAGATCATCAAATTAGACCGTTATTTGCATTCCATTTGGTAAGTGGAAGACATCTCTTACTTTCAGCTTGATGGTCTTAACAGTTCCCTAGGAATCTGTAATGATGATAAAAATAAGAATTACCATAATGAAAATTTAAGATTCCAAATAATTATAGTGCCATGCATTTACTAGAATTGAGAAAAGAACATCTCCATTGAGAAAACAAATTAGATATACCTATTGTTTGTATAGTCCAAAATGGCTTTGACTCACATCTAGTATGATGGTAATCTGATGAATTTGAAGTTTGTGTTTGGCTTCTATTCATGTTGTAGGCTAAGTTGCACTTGTATTTTCATCTAGAGAAATAGAGTTTTGTGGTGCTGGTGCTGGAACATCAGTTTCAGAGTTCTGGTACAGAGAGCAAGCAAAACATCTACCATCTTCCTAAGTTATTTTATCATATTTTTGCATTCAAATTTCTTAAGTTATTGACCCACTCCTGATTCTACATAGATATTGTACAAAGAATTTAGCTGATACTTTACAGACTGAAAATGAATAATCATTTGCTACTTACAACAAGCTTGAGGTACCCTTGACATTTTTTCTTTATGGTTCTTTTCTTCCCTACGGAACTTTTAACATTGGAACATAGATATGTGGAAATAGTACATTGTACATCAAATAAAAAAAATGCCTATGGTAATATATGAATTTGCTGGAAATAATAATTTTTGTTTCCCGCGGTGCCTTTGATCCTTGAGTGTTTTAGTGATATACATGCTTCTTAACCAAAGTACTGATCTACAAATCAGTAATCTATTAACATCATTTTGAACAAAGTTATCCAATTTCCAGCTTTACGGTGATTGCATGTGTGTTCAGATTATAATTCACCTTTAACTATCAAGGTGTTGGCCAACTTGTTCATCATTTTACTGGTGATAAAAAACAATTTTATGTATACATCCAACTTTCATATTCAACAACGCAACACATGCTTGTGCTTTCAGTTGTGCAGTGTTGATTGAGCTTTTTAATCAAAACTGTTAATAGCCATCTATTAACTTTCTTAGTAAACTAGGGAAATATATTAATGAATCATACAGTTGGAGAGACAAGTTAATAATAACAGAATCATACACATGATTTTTAGCACATATAATATTTAAAGCTGATGAATATTAGACCAACCAGAAATACGCTATTATGGCGAATCAACTGTTAGTGATTTTAGCTGCCGAGAAGCAAGGAAAGTGAATGAAATCCGTAACTGCTGCTTCATTCTTGGAACACAGATAAGAGCCCATTGCTGCCGCCTTGTGTGTGTGTGTGTAGCGGTATCCAACAAATATAATTTATGGTAATAACTGGACTAGATATATTGAAATAGAAAACAAAATATCAGTTAAAATAGAAATATTGATCTTACATTAATAGCAAAACGTAAATCAAAACTAGACCTTAGTTAGTGTTATTGGCTATTTTAAGAATCTTTAGCTATAGAAAATATATTTGTGTGTATATATATGCATCCGTCACAGCAGCTGGTAAAAAACCTCCTAAAAGCTCTTGTAAATTTTCTTTCTTCAATCATTTAATTAAAATGATCAATCCCCTCAAGTTCTAATTCATGAATGCATGAATCGGTACTCTTGACAAGATGTTAAAGGTAATATAAAAATTATAGCTAAATCCATATGAAGTATAAATAAGACTTATGAAGCATAGACTAACGACATTTCAAATCAGCGAAAGTAATAAACATACCCTTCTTGTGGTCAAGTATCACCATAATCTCGTAAGTGAAGTATCGAAAGATGGTATTTGTACCTGGAGAATGCGAACTTTGTGGTTTTCTCGAGCTAAAATCTTGCTGATAGCTAAATTTGGAACTACCCTGAAGCATTTTCAAAAGAAAAAAAATGATAAAACTCAGGTAGAGAAGCACAGAAGAAGAATGCGCTTAGCCAATCCTGATAATAAACTTAGACATCAGAAACCAAAACATAAGATGTATAACTTAAAAAACAAGCATAAATCCCCTCTCACTCGCAGACTCCAAACACACGTCTTGGAGACATGCATATGCCCTAAGCTGTGTAATAATAAAATTATTGTCCTAAAGTACGAAAGATATCTTCCTTTTTGTTTTGAGAAAATTTTATATATGAAGTTACCCAACAAGTGATATGAAATAGATTTCGCAGAAAGTTGGGAGAAAAAAAAAGGTACATGTAGAAAAATAAACTACTGACATTTGATAATCAAATATAGATTTCTGAAATACTCATGCTATCTTGGAAGTAATAATTTATTTTTAGTTATTAGAAAAAATTGAAAATAAAATTATATTATTGTGATCATTTGGCTTTTCTGGCACTGCCTCTGTCGGCACATTCAATCAAAATTACAAATCAGCATACTGGTAAAAAAGTAGGCCCATTTTAAGTTCACCCTTCAGCTTATGCCAAAAGGTGAACTACAAAAATTTTTAGCAAATAAATAAGTCCTAATATGTAGGAAATTCATTTCTGATTGGTACCCTATGTCAGATTTTTCTGCGTTAGTTTTTCAATTTCCACAACAATTACAATCACAAACAAAACTGAATCAGAGAGAACTAAAACAAAACCTGCACTATAAACTACCCACATAATTGCTATAAAGAACTGCACATATGCCAAAATCGAAGAATGAAAAATGAAAATATTTCATATATCTGGAAACGAGAGAATGTCGATGGGGAATCGTAAAATTTTTCAAAGCAAAATTTTGAATTTTTTTTGTCCAGTTGAACTGTGGTTTCGAGAGTTTTTCTTCAAGAAGAAAGTGAGGAAGGTATAGAAAATTGAAATTTTTTGGGTTTTCGACTATAAAAATCACAAAAACTGCAAATGTAGTGGATTGATATGAGAAACACTACAAGAAAATTTTCATTTAGTGACATTAAAAAGTGCTACATAAATAATATTATGGTGATAATTTTATATTTAGTGATATTTGTTAAAAATGTCACTTGTTGCAATATAGTTAGAGGTATAAATGTCATTAATTTAACTTTATTATAACATTAATAAAATGCAACAAAAAATGTATGAAATGACACGTTAAAATGCCACAAAAAATGTATTACATAACATACTAAAACGCCACTAAAGATACTTTTCAATGGCATGCTAATATGCCACTAAAAATAAATGTATTGGCATGTTAAAATGCCGCCAAAATTCCTTTAAATGGCAACGTAATATGTCACAAAATGTATAGCAAATGACATGTTAAAATATCAAAAAAATAATTTTAAATAATAGGATAACATGCCATGAAAAATGCATATAGTGATGTTAAAATGCCACAAAATATTTCTTTAAATGACATACTAACATGCCATAAAAATTAATTAAATAACATGCTAAATTAAATGGTAAAAAAAGATTTCATTGAGTGGCATCTTAATCAACCTCCAGCAACCCATATACGAGACTCCAATTGCTCTGTATTAGACTTGAACCTATGATATTTTACTTGAAAATATATGAGTTTACCATTAAGCTACCTACCAAATTTACATTATAAACATTCAAAAATATTACTATATTTTTTGTACTTTAAGAGCATATTTTCTTAATTATTTAAATATATACTCAAAATTATTATATTAAATAATACATTTGAAAAGTGTGAGACGTTAAATTTAGAGATAAAAAATATTAAAAAAAATATTGTATAGTTGAGGAGAAAATTTGACAAAAACTTAAATTTTTTATACTTCTTAAAAAATATAGTCAATTTAGTTGATACATTAAAATTATACTAAGTAGTTAATTTAATCAATGCATTATGATAAGATATAAACATATAAATTTTACAGTTGTTAACAATGATAAATTTATTTTATCTATTTTTGTGTGATATTTATTTTATGTCACACCATAACTAAATTATGAGTGATATTTTTTTTAGTTAAATGCTTTTAATAGATAATTATGTTAGTAATTTTAACAAAACTATATTTTTATAATATTTTTAATCAATTACCACTAAGAATTATATTATATTAATTTTTATTACTATCATTATATTAGTTAATGTGTCACCATATAAATCAACGTTGAACGAGATGCCCACTAAATAATTTGTAATATATTTTACAAATGACACCATAAATAAATATGAGTAGTATTTTCCTAAAAAAAATTAGAGTACTTCTTAAATTTCTTGTAAATATATTTATGTTGGCATTTTCAATCAAATGTCATTATTTCTTTTGTCACTTGTGTAATTAAATATTATATTATAGTGATATTTTTCAACAATTATCACCATATTACTCTTTTGTGTCATGATACAACTAAATATCATTAAGCTAGTGCCACTAAATACTTTGTAGCATTTTTTCTAAGTGACACCATAAATAAATACGAGTGATATTTTTTAAGAAAAAATTGTGACACTAGTTAAATGCCATCAAACTATATATTTATTGGCATTTTTAATCAAATGAAATTATTCTATATGTCATCTAACAATTAAATGCCACTATTTATTTTACTACAGTGACATTCTTTTTTTTTTGACATCAATATGTTACTTTTGTGTGTCATTACACCATAAATGTCATTAAGCTAGTGACACTAAATACTTTATAATATTTTTTTCAAACGATACCATAATTACATATTATTGGCATTTTTCTAGAAAAAATAGTGACACTAGTTAAATGTCTTTGAAACGCATTTAACTTGACATTTTCAATCAAATATCATTGTTTTATTTATTATTTAATAATCAAATATCACTAAATATTAAATTATAGCGGTATTTTTAAACTATGACCATAATACACTTTTGTGTCATTATATAATAAAATGTCACCAAGTTGGTGCCACTAAATGTCAATTTTCATGTAATGAAGTGTTTCAGAAACAAGAATTGTAACAAGAAATTAGAGCGGGAAAGGTTAAGGCCAGATAAAGAGAGAAAGAGTGGAATGACATCAGATTTGACTGGAAAAAAAAAAATCAAAGTACAAATTTTCATAGATAATAAAATTAGCAGTGGTTGGAAACCCCACAAT
This sequence comes from Jacaranda copaia, assembly GCA_014898725.1. Lineage (NCBI taxonomy): Eukaryota > Viridiplantae > Streptophyta > Magnoliopsida > Lamiales > Bignoniaceae > Jacaranda > Jacaranda copaia. The sequence continues at coordinate 365,470 of JACGDI010003137.1, forward strand.
TATGGTGCATTATTTTATTAAAAATATTATAAAATTTGTAAAATTTAAATATTATTTAATTAGAGTTTAAACTCCTACTAAATATTCAAAATTCCCAGTATTTGCTATTAATTTGTGGCGTTGTTAAACCCCCACAAAATAAAATAATTAGTAGGGGTCTCAATAACTCCCACTAATATGATTATTTTTTGTAGTGGAATCTGATAAAATAGTGGGAGAATAACATGCTTGAAAGTCTATGAACATGTTTTTAACATAAATATTCAATCACATGCTTATATTCTCTTTTTTGTTTTGGTAGATTTGCAAAATATCAATCAATGGCTAAGAATCCACTAAAAGTTATTTTGAAAATCAATAAACTCGCCGGACCTAACTTTTACAATTAGCTATGAAACCTCAAAATTATTCTTAAATCTAAAAAGAGAACATATGTCCTTACTCAAAGTCTACTGGATGCCATTGGTGATGATGCTGATGATGAGGCACATGAAACATTTGCAAAATAGGTAGAAGATGATCCTCAAACCCATTACCTCATGATGGCTTTTATGTCCAATGAGCTTCAAAAATCTTACGAAAACATAAAGATTGCTTTTGAGATTTATGCACCTACATGAGTTGTATTGGCTACAATCTAGACATAAGTGTTACTTATTGTCTAGGGAGCTATTTAGGAGTAGAATGGTTCAAGGAGCTAGTATCCATGACCATGGCCTTAAGATGATTGGTCTCATTGAGAAGTTTGCTCAATTGGACATGATCATGAACAATAACCTTTATGTTGATTTGATCCACCAATCATTACCCAGTTCATTTGACCAATTTGTTATGAACCTCAACATGTCCAAGCAAAAATTAATGATTAATGAATTAGTAAATATGTTGGCGACCATCGAGTCAGCTATGAAAAAGGACAAACCATCAATACTTTCATCTTCTTCTAAATCTAAAGGCTTTAGGGGCAAAAAGAAAGAGAGGCAACCATTAAAACCCTATGCAGGAGTTAATAAGAAAAGGAGGATAAAAAGGATCCACTTGTTTCTACTATAATGAAACGGGCCATTGGAAGTGGAATTGCAAAGAACATCTTATAACCCTTAGGAAGGGCATGTACTTTATTGAAGTACACTTAACACCTAACTCTTCCTCATGGATATTTGATACTAAATGTGGTTCTCACCTTGTTAATTCATTATAGGGGATGAAAAGATAAAGAAGCTTAAGTAATGAGGATTTGATTCTGCACTTTGGAAATGGAGCAAAAGTTACAACTAATGTTGAAGGCATCATGAAGTTAGACATTAGGAAACTCCTTGATTGTATTAGATTGTTGTTACTATGTACCAAATCTTTGAACAATATTATTTCAATTCCTATTTTGAATAGTAAATGATTTGATTTTTTAGTATCAAATGGAAATTTGAAAGTAATAAAGAATGGTTCTTTAGTTGCAATAGGTACACTTAGTAATAGATTATACATTTTTGGATTCCCAACTATTACTTATGCATATTTAACAAAGTAATAAAAGAAAATTAGATAACCAAGAAAGTGCCATTTTGTGGCATACAAGACTTAGACATATTTTCAAAAATAGGATAAACAACATAAAAGCCATCAAAGTACTAAATGTTAGTAACATAGAGGATTTTCCTACTTGTGAATCTTGTTTAAAAGGAAGAATAACTAAGGCGTCTTTTGTGGGACAAATGGAGTGAACCACAAGCCCTTTGGATTTGATCCATACTGGCATTTATGAACCACTAAGCATTAGTGCTACATGAGGCTATTTTTACTTTATCATCTTCACTGATGATCATACTCGATTTGCACGTTTGTATTTTATGAAGTACAAGTTTGAAGCTTTTGAAAAGTTCAAAGTGAATGAAGCAGAAAAGCAACAAGAAGTTAGTATTAAGGCTCTTTAATTGAATTGAGGGGGGAAATACTTACATACCAATTTCTTGGATTATCTATAAAAGAATAGGATTTTCTCACAATAGATTCCACCTAGCATACCCTAACATAATAGAGTAGCTGAGAGGAAATATTGTACCTTGTTGGACAAGGCATGTTTCATGATGAGCTTCATTAATGTACCTATATCCTTTTAAGGATATGCCTTTGAGACAGTAGCGAAGCTACTAAATGTAGCACTGTTAAAGTTGGTGCTAAAGATACTGTATGAGATGTGGTATGTCAAAGTACCCTCTTACTCTTATTTAAGAGTTGAGGGTTTCCTGCATATGTCAAGAGACTACTGGGAAACAAGTCGGATATAAGATCAACTTTGTACAATTTTGTGAGATACCCGAAAGAATCTTTTGATTATTATTTCTATGATCCCTCAAAACGAATGATGTTTGTTTTGTGAAACCCAACCTTTCTAGAAAAGGAGTTTCTGTTGGACAAAAAAGGCATTATCATTTAACTTGATAAAGTTTGAGATGACCATATATTATCTCATAAACAGTAGAAATAATAAAGCATCCCAAACCTCACACATAGCCTCTAAGAAGGTTGGACTAAATCAAGAAGCAACTTGAATGGTTCAACTTCGTTCATGAGAAAAGGTCAATAAATAGTGATCTAAAGACCTATGAGGAAGCTATATTAGACATAGGTTTAGGATATTGGCGTAAGCCTATGAAATCTGAAATGGACTCTATGTACTCCAATAAAGTATGAACTTTAGTAGATCTATTGAAGGGTATAATACCCCTTGGTTGCACGTAGATCTACAAGCAAAAGCTAGAAGTCAATGGAGAGATGACAACCTTTAAGGCTAGCTAGTGGTAAAAAGTTATTCTGAAAGACCCAGTATTAACTTTGAGGAAACATTTTCACCAGTCACCATGACTAAGTCCAGTAGGATTATGCTTGCCATAGCTGTTTATTATGACTATATGGAAAATGGATGTAAAGACAACTTTTCTTAAGGGAAACAATGAACTAGAAATCTATATGGAGCAACTACAAGATTTTACATCCAAAGGTAGTGAACAAAAGGTTTGCAAACTCCAAAGGTCTTTCTATAAACTAAAACAAGCATTCGTAAGTTAGAACATATGTTTTTGTAAGATAGTTAAATCATTTAGTTTTGTTAACAATGTATATGAGCCTTAAGTTTATAAAAAGCCTAGTAAGAGTTCAATATAGTTTCTTTTACCATATGTCGATGACATTTTTCTCATTTAGGAATGAGAAAGAAAGTTAGAGTGTACAAAAGCATGGTTATCTTTACAATCCTCAATGAAAGATTTAGGAAAAGCATCCTATGTATTAGAAATATAGGTCTATAAAGATAAATCAAAGAGGGTGGTGGGGCTCTCCTAAATTAGGTATATTGACAACATACTAAAGAGGTTTAGTGTGGAAGAATAAAATAAAGGATTTCTTCTTGTTGGGCATGGTTTTTATCTCTTCAAGTCTATAACCCCTAAGACTAAAGACAAGAGAGAGAGAATATCCCCCATGTCCATTCACTATATGGAGCATAATGTATGCCATTCAATGTATTAGACCAGATATAGTACATGTTCTAAATGTTATGAGTTACTTTCCATCCAACCCCATTAAAGGTCACTGGAAGGCTATAATAGAAATCTTAAGTACTTGAAAAGAACTAAGGATTTGTTATTGGTTTATGATAATGAAGAATTGAAACTTGAAGGGTTTTTGTATTCTAGTTTTGAATTCAATGAAAATGACCATAAATCCACTTCTAGATTTATATTTTACCTTAATGATGGTACAATAAGTTGGAAAATTTTCAAATAAGATACCATAGCAGACTCTACTATTAAGGCGGAATGTATTGTAGCTTTGAAAAATATAAAGGAATGTGTTAGAATGAAAAATTCATCTAAGAGAGAGATGTAGTGCCTAGCATTGCAAAGCTGGTTATGATCTATTGTGACAACAATAGAGCTATTGCACAAGAAAAAGAGCCAAGACATCATTAGCTATCTAAGCACATTTTAAGGCATTATCATATGATCCGTAAGATCATTAATAGAGGCAACATTTGAGTGGGAAGGTTAACTTCAAAAAAGAATATAGCAAATCCATTAACTAAATCCCTAAATCTAACGGTCTTTGAAGGACATTTTGAGAAGATGAGGTTTAAGACTATGGCAAATTAGTTTTATGGCAAGTGGGAGATTGTTAGAATAGTGCCCCACAAGCCAATTAGATTAGCACATGAAACTACTTCTTTTGTGATACAATTTTGATTGAATGATATTCTTATTAAAATGACCAACTTTATCTTGTCATTTTTACTCTTTACTTGTATTTGGTTGAAACCCTTAAATCATACAAGACTATGGGACTTAGTCACACATATGATGGCAACCATATGATAATACATATAATTAGTCCTTAGACTTGAGAATCTATAGCAACCTTGTGTTTTAATCTTTATGCTTTGACTTTTCCCTAGCCACATAGTGGGTCATATGGGGTTGAGATTATTGGAATACTGCCTTGCAAGCCAATAAGATTGGCCTTATAACCTATTTCACTCATGGTACAACTTGATTGGATGATATTTTTTGTATGGCCATCTTCATCTTATACTTTATTTCATTTGACTAACATTTGGATAAAGCCCTTAGATCATCTATGGTTGTAGGACTTGGTTTGTTGACCATGGAATAAGTTTCACACAATCGTGATCTTAAATCTTCAAAGTCATAAAATTTTATAAGACGAGGCATCTAAGATTCAGATAGACTTGTACTAATGATGCATAAATCTAAGGGTTGGAGATTGCTCCATTCCATGAGCAACTATATGAGATATGGGGGCATGTTAGTGGGTGTTTGTTAGAGAATAAAGTACTGAAGACCTATTGAAGAATCCACTAGATAGCTGTAGTGGTAAGTTGGTAGTAGCTAATTCTCCTACTTAACCTTATATTTGGTCCTCATAATTTGACTCATCCTTGACCTCCTAATGGGTCTTTCAGGTTGAGATTGGATATGAGCTACTTGGCATGAAGGTTTGGGAGATTTAAGATGGAATCTGATGCCTTGCTGTTGTGAAGGACAAGTACATCTCCTATGTGTTCTATGATGATCGATTTCCAAAAATCCTTGCACAAGGTGATGTGATAATTTTGGAAAGGAAATTTTCAAAGGTGAGGTCACAGAACAAGGATCAAACATTGAGAATAGAGATATACTTGACAAATATCTGGCTCTAGGCCTTTTTCAAGAGATAGGAGATAGAAGGACTGTATTTGCATGGCATGCATAGAGCAATAATGATTCTCTAGAATATTCATTTTGGCCAATTAGTTAGGCTCCATGGGCTTGAGGTTAGACATCGACCATTGAGATTGGGTACTCTTAAATTAATAAAATTAATTTAATTGAGTTGACTAGTTTTAAAAGAGTTTTAAACTAGAACGAATATAAGATATTCAAAAGTTATAAAGAGTTGTAAGCCCATGTCCAATGAATGGTAGAACCTATTGGGTCATGCATAATATCCAATTAGCTTCCTAATTAATGTGGAGAATTTTCTAAGTTGTTAGAAAATACTATCTCCTAGTGGACCAATTTTGGGGGCCAACTTTGAGGGTCAATTTTAGCTTGATTGATTTAAGTGTTAAATTAATCAACTAATTTAAGAGTTAAATTAGACCAATAATTTAGGAGTTAATTATTTGGTGCCAACAAGACCATTAATTGGTCAAGTTAATGTACAGAGTTAAGTTAATAAATTTTGCTTAAGGAGTTAAGTTAGTTTGACTTAAAGAGTTAATTCAAAGGAAAATTAATTAAATTAAAGAGTTTAATTTGATTAATTAAGGAAGAATGAAGTTTAGAGGGAAGACTCAATGAGATTTGCGATGGCATCTTAATTACATTTGAAATGAGTTTAATTTGATTAATTAAGGAAGAATAAATTTTGGAGGGAAGACTCAATGATATTTGTGATTGCATTTTAATTAATTTGAAATGAGATTTCAAATGTAATTAAGATGTAAATAAAATTTGGATTCAAATTTTGCCACCAAAGCAACCCCACTTGGCTGTTCCTCCTCTATGCATTGTGTGATGCCAACTTGGCATCACATATTTTTAGCCTCTATTTATAAATACAGAGAGCGGAGGTTGTGCATATCACATTTGGTGTGAGGAATTAGATTCTTCATTTCCCTCCAAAATATTTGCAAGCTAACATTTCATGTGTTAAAGGCTAAGCTTCTTTCTTTATCTTCCTACCCCAAATTCGGCCTCTATCATTACTAAATCTTTGGTCTTATTCCAACTAAAAGACTGGAAATCTAGGAAGATCTCATTGGTGTGTGGACTTTTTCAATAGAGGCAAAGCATGTGACTTGTTCAATTTTTGGAGATTCATCTGCATGAGGTCTGACTTACTTTGTGATTTTCTCTAGGATGTTACAAATCCAAAATCAATCTAAAATTTTAATTGGAAGTTCTTCGAGGTGTTGGATATCTCCAATATTTTTTTAGAATTTTTGGAGGAGATTTGATAGGGAAATCTTTGCAATTTTCTCACTACGCCATTAGCAGATAGATTCTGTAATCCGCAAAGTGTTCTCTTAATTCTCTTTGGATTAGCTCATCAAGGTAATCTTCTATCTAAATCTAAATCATTAGCATGATTAGATCCTTGATTAGCTTGTAGGCACTAGTTACTTTGATGTTTTGAAGTTTTGATATTAAATCCTAACGCATTACTAGCCTTCAAAGATTAGGTGTGAGCTACTTAAGCATGGAGGTTTGTGAGATCCAAGATATGATCCATCTCCTTGTTTTTGTAAAGAATGAGTGTATCTCTCATGTATTCTAAATGATCAATTCCATGAATTCTTTGTGCAAGGTGGTCTGATAATTTGGAAAAGGTGTTTTCCAAAGTTGAGGTCATAAAAGTGAATCAAGCATTAGATGTAGATACATAATGATTAACGTTATTAGGAAGCCAACAAATATCTTTACATAGGCCTTTTTCATGGGATAAGAGATGGAAGGATCAAATCCGCATAGTAAGCATAAGTAATAATAGTTCATCAAGAAATAACTCATTCATTGAATTTAGTAGGACTCAAGGGGCTTTTTGCTAGACATCAACTATGGAGATCAGGTTCTCTTCTGTTAATCTCTATTAATTGAAAGAGTTATCTATTTAAAAGAGTTTATACTAATGAGAATATTTTAATATTTAAAATATCATAATAATTTGTGAGCCCATATCCAATGAATGGATAAGCCTAATGAGTTACGTACAAAAGCCTACGGAGACACTTATTTAATAGGAGAAATTTTCTAAAGAGCTAGAAAATTCAAGTGTGGGCGTTTTTAGAGAGAGCGACGATTGACTATTTTAATTAGTCATTTTTTGATTGATTAATTTAAGCTTTAAATTAATCAAAATAATTTAATAAGTTAAATTAGACCAATTAAATTAAGGAGTTAATTTAATCAATACCATATGAAAATTAATAATTAAAGTTAAGTTAAGGAGTTAAGTTAAATTAATGAAATTAAACAGTCAATTTAATTAAATTGAAAATTTGTTGGAATAGTACCTTGTAAGCCAATGAGATTGACCTTGTATAAACTATTACAATATAAAATAAACTTGATTGAATGATATTAAATCTTCCCAGTCATAGGATCTTATGAGATGGGACATCTAAGATCCGGATAGGCTTGCACTAACGGTGCATAAATCCAATGGTTGGAGATTGCTCCACTCCATGAGCAATTGTATGAGATACAGGTGTATGTTAGTAGGTGCTTGTTAGAGAACAAGACAATGAAGACCCACTGGAGAATCCACTAGATAGCCAAAATGGTAAGTCAGTAGTGGCTAGTTCTCTTACTTACATTAGTGCATATTATTAGTCCTCTGACCCAAGGATCTATGGTAACCTTGTGTCCGATTTTCGTACTTTAACTTATCCCTAACCACTTAGCGGGTCTTTTAGGTTGAGATTGCATATAAGCTACTTGGCATAGATGTTTGTGAGATCCAAGATGGAATCCAACTCCTCGCTATTTTGAAGGGTGAGTACATCTCCTATGTGTTCTATAATGATTGATTCCAAGAAATCCTTATGCAAGGTGGTGTGATAAATTGGAAAAGGAGTTTTCCAAAGGTAAGGTAACACAAACAAAATCAAACATTGAGAAAATAGACATAATGTTGAGGCTATTGGGGAGTCGACAAATATATTGCTCTAGGCTTTTTTCGGTAGATAGGAGATGGAAGGACCATATTTGCTTGGCACGCGTATAACAACGGTGGTTCTCCAAAATATTCATTTCAACCAATTAGTTAGGCTTCATAAGCTTGAGGTTGGACATCGACCACAGAGATTGCGTCCTCTTCAATTAATGAGATTAATTGAATGGAGTTGGCTAGTTTAAAAAGAGTTTTAAATTAGATTGAATATAAGATATTTAAAAGTCATAATGAGTTGTGAGCCCATGTCCAATGAATGGTGGAACCTATTGGGTCACACACAAAATACAATTAGCTTCCTAATTGTTGGAGATAATTTATAAGGAGTTAGAAAATGATCTCTCCTAATATACCAAATTTTAGTGCCAAGTTTGAAGGTCAATTTTGACTTGATTGATTTAAATGTTAAATTAATCAACTAATTTAAGAGTTAAATTTGATCAATAACTAAGGAGTTAATTATTTGATGCTAAAATGACGTTCAATTGGTTAAATTAACTTAAAGAGTTAAGTTAATAGTTAAGCTAGTTTAACTTAAAGAGTTAAGTCAAAAGGATAATCAATTGAATTAAAGAGTTTAATTTGATTAATTAGGAGGAATAAATTTTGGAGGGAAGACTCAAATGATATTTGAGATGGCATTTTAATTAATTTGAAATGAAATTCCAAATGTAATTAAGATCCAAGTTAAATTAAAATGTAATTTAGATTTCATTTTTGCCACCTAAGCACCCCATTTGGCCACTACCCTATTCCCTGTCCTTCATGGAATCTGTGATGCTACCTTGGCATTTCATAATTCCACATCTATATATAAATATAAATGAGAGCTTGGCTAAAAGAGAGAAAGATACATGTGCCTTAGGTGTGAAGGATTAGATTCTTTATTTCCCTCTAAGAAAAAAAAACCATTTGCAAGCTAGGATTTCATGAGTGGAAAGCATAGCATCTTTCTTCTTCCCCCTTCCAATTTTCAGTCTTCTCCACTATCAATTCTCTAGTCCTAATCCAGCTTATGGACTAGAGAACTAGGAGTCTCAATAGCGTGTGGACTATTTCAATAGAGGCAAGACGTGTGGCTTGCTCAGTTTCTGGAGAACTACATGCGTGAGGTACGAATTTTTTATTTTCTTCTCAGCATCCCAAAAGGCTAATTGATCTCAATTTTTTACTGGAGGTTTTTCAAGGTGTTGGCAATCTCTAGAAATTTTTTTAGAATTGTTGAAGGTGATTAGGTAGGTATATCGTTTCAATTCTTTCGTTGTGCCACGAGCAGGTAGATTCTGGAATTAGTGAAGTGTTCACTTATTTATTTTTAGATTTTCTTATCAAGGTAATTCTCTATCTAAATTTGAATCTAAAGCATTATTTTATCCTTATTTTTCATGGAGGCACTAGTTACTTTATGTTTTCAAGTTTTGATCGTAGATCTTAGTGCCTATCTTGCCTTCAAGTGGTATCAGAGCCTAAATCATGCTTAGATTTGTGTTTTTGTTTGGTTGATTGATTCATGTGATGGATTGATCTCCATCATTATATTCTCAATTCAATTGATGGATTGGATAATTTGGTTGATTTGTATGTGACTCTTTGATTGATGAATTGAAAGCATGCTATTATGTGATTTAAGTGCTATTTCATATAGTTAGTATGTTTTAATTCATAGTAATTAATGTTGAATGGTGATTTGGCATTAATTGATGTTTTATGTTGATGTAGCATGCTGATTTATGACTGAAAGAGTTTTGATCAATTTTGTATCCAATGTGATTGGAGTTATGTTGGAGATTATTTGAAGAATTTGATTCTTACTTTTTCTAATTTTTGAAAGTATGCTTGAGCAGTTGTATTTTTTATTTTAAAAGATGTTTTGAATCTAGAAATTAATTTGATATGTATTTTATTATGTTGACAACATGTGCTAAAATTGTTGGTGCATGAAAGTTAAGTGGAGAACACACTTGGCAAGCCTTAAACCACAAAAGCCAAAGTTGCCGGCACAACCTAGGTGCTGGCAGGGCAACATGTGCACACTGTGCACACAGGCTACCCATCCATGCACCAAGGGCTGCCAGGCAGACCAATTTTAAGGGTGTTTGGTGAGCTTTGAGTTTTTTTTGTCAGTTCCTTTAATGCTCAACAAGTTTTTACACTCACATATTAGTTGTACAAGTGTTTTTCTATGCCTCAAGATTATGTTTGACATATTTGAATGCTTTTAAAAATTGGTTAAAGTTGATCTCCAATTAATGGCATAAGTGTTATGCTTGCTTCAATTATTTGTTTATGAGATGGGCATTTAATTGTTAGAATTAGTTGTTAATTCTAGATTTATTTATTGTTCATTTAATAGCTAAATGAATGATGAATGAATGGGGATGACCATGAGCCTTTTAAATTGATTTTATTTTTTTTAAAGTTGTTGAAATAGGTTATATTAAATGGGGCTTGAATGCCTCTTGTTCGATTTTGTAAAAGTTATGAGAGTAGAACCAGTAGGAGTGAGGATTTTCATTTCATTTAAATGTTGCATTGAGCAAGGAGTCTAATGGAGGCATGAAGGCCAATTGAAGATCCATGAATGTATGAGGTACACTTATGTAATAGTTTTGTTCAATTCAACCCACTTAAAATCAACTGACGTTATGCACCCATGACTCTAAGTGCATCTCTTGAATAGGTTCTTAGGCTCCTGATCATCCCATCTTAGAAGCATGCTAGGCTTTTTACCTATTAATGCTTTCCATATCCTATTAATGTATGAGATGCATATTTTAAATATAGAGAACCTAAATAAGAAGATAAAATGCTGAGATCTTTGCAAGCAAAAGCCTCCACTTAGAACATCTAAGTATTTCAAATATTAAGTCAAAATGGATACTAATTGAAAATATTTTAATTAATTAAGCCTTTCACCAATAGTGTATGCCATGATGATGCTACCAATTTTATGTGATGGCCCTCAATCATGGGGGTCACACTTAGGTGGAAAGTTGTGAGCATACACTTAGCATGAGATGCACCTTTGACTTGGGAACCCTCATGCATTGGCACTTGGTCATGGGGGATGCCGTGAGGCTATCTTGAGATAACGTTTGATTAGTAGGTTTAACTTAATGCTTAGTAGTATAGATGGCGCATGATCACATAGGTTTATATGAAAAGTGAGGCAAAATATATCAAGCATTGCATGAGATGCAATTAGCAAAAGTTGCTTACCCTTCGATTGCTCGTGGATGGCACTCGGTCACGGGGGTCCATTGGCAAGTCATTGGAGTTTTGATTCTCATTACAAAATATGATTTCCAGAATTCTTGTTGGGGGTGAAGGATTTGATAAAATAGTAGGAGAAAAACATACTTGAAAGATCATGAACATATTTTAATATCAAATTCAATCACATGCTCATATTCTTTTTTTTTCCTTTGAAGATTTGTGAAATCTCAAAAATGGCTAAAAATTCCACTCAACATTATTTTGGAAACTAATAAACCAACCAGGCTAAACATCCACAATTGACTTAACCTCAAAAATTGTTCTAGATTCCTATACGCCAATATAGGTCCTATATCATGGTACTCCTAATTCCTTTAGGATTAATGTAGATCTAGAGACACATGAAAAGTTCACAAATTAGGCTTACGATCGTCCTATCCCATTGTCTCATGATGGTATCTTCAAATTTTAGAAGTCTCAGAGACACATGAATTGTACCTCGGTTAAAGTTTACAAAGAGTGGTAAAGCAAATGAGGTATGAGAAGAAATTCATGTTGTCAAATGAGACTTTTCAAGCTAGGATGGATAGAAAGTCATGTGTCATCGACTACGGTTTAAAGATGATTAGGCTTGGAAAAGTTTTTCAGCTTGGACGTAGTGATGGACAATGATCTCCATGAGGATTTGATCCTCACATTTTGGTCACGTTTTATTGATCAAAGTGTTGATCTAGATAAAGACTACCATGATAAAGCCAAACCTTTGACACTTGTTTCCTTCTCCAAGTTTATAGGCCCCAAGGATGCTAGAAAATGAAGTGAAAAGAAGAAATATTCTTCCTCAATGGGAAAATAGCTATCTAAGGCATCCGAAAGAGTTAAGATGATCATAGAGGAAATAGTCGATATTATTTGTTTCTACTTGGGCAAAATAGGCCATTGGAAGCACTATTGCAAAAAATACATTGCAACCTTTAAGAATGGCATGTACTTTATTGAGGTGCATTTAGGATGAATTCTTCCTCATGGATATATGATATCACATGCAGTTCTTTTCTTTGCAAGTTGTTACAAAAGAATAAAAAGAAGAATACAAGTAAGTGATGTGGATATGATCTACCACCTTGGCTAAGGAGCAAGAGTTATATCCAAAGTCGAAGGCATACAATAAATTGGACTTAGAGAACTTCATACTTGTATTGGACCTTTGTCATATAGTACCATATATTATTGAGAACATTATTTCAATTCCAATTTTTGGATGGCGAAGGATTTGATCCTTCTACATCAAATGGGAGATTGATGGTATTAAAGAATGAGTTCTTTAGTTACTTATGGTACAATTAACAAAGGATAGTACATATTAGATTCTCAACCATCACTAATGCACTCTCAAGTAAATATGAAATTAGATATCTAAGATAATGCCATGATATTCCATTCAAAACTTGGCTATATCTCCAAAAACTAGGATGAACAAGTTAAAAGCTCTCAAAGCACTGAATGTTATTGGCATTGAAAACCTTCCTACTTGTGAATCTTATTTAAAGGGATAAATGACCAAAGCCACTTTTGTAGAAAAAATGGAATGCTCCACAAATTTTTTGAATTTGATCCATATGGATGTTTGTGGACCACTAAGGGTTAGTGGGAAAGGAGGCTATTCTTACTTCATCGCTTTCACTGATGGTAATAGTCAGTTCGGACAAATGTATCTTATGAAGTACAAGTCTGAGGCCTTTTAAAAGTTCAAAGAGTATAGAAATGAAGTAAAAAAGCAAAAATAGATTTAGTATTAAAGCCTTTCAATTAGATTGAGAGAAAAAATACTTAAGTACCATATTCTTGGATTATCTAAAGAAGAATGGGATTCTCTCTCAATGGACTCCTCTTGGCACACCCCAACACAATGGAGTAGCTGAAGGGAGATACTATACCTTGTTGGAGATGGTAAATAAGCTTCTTTGATGTGCTTATATCCTTTTGAGGATATGCCTTAATGACGGCAATAAATTTACTATGAGTAGTACTTTCAAAGTCAGTGCTAAAAAATAACATATGAGATATGGCACGACATAGCACCCTCGTACCATTATCTAAAGGTTTGGGGATCTACCGCCTACATGAGATGGATAATAGGAGATAAGTTGGATAGTAGATCTATCTTGTGTAAGTTTGTGTAATACCCAAGAGAGTCTATGGGTTATTACTTTTATGATCACTCAAAACAAAATGTGTTTGTTTTGAGGAATGCCACCTTTTTGGAAAAGAAATTTCTATTAAATAGAAAAGATATTATAATTGAACTTGGTGAACTTTAATACAATCAATAAATCCCACAAGCAGTAAAAATAAATAAATATCAAAGAGCTTCACACGAAACCTCTAAGAAAGTTGGATTGGATCAAAAAGTAACTTGAAGAATTCAGATTCCTTCATGAGATAGGTTAATCGGATAGAGATTCAAAGGCTTATAACAAAGCTATGTTGAATATAAACTCGAGATATTTGTTTAAAGCTATGAGATCTGAAATGGACTTCAGTAGATCTACCAAAGGGAATAGTTTCCATTGGTTGCAAATAGATTTATAAGCGAAAGCTTAGGGTAGATAGAGGAGTGGTGACATTTAAGGCATGACTAGTGGAAAAGCGTTACACTCAAAGACTCGGTATCAATTTTAAGGAAATCTTTTCACTTGTTGCTATGCTTAAGTCCATTTGGATTCTACTTGCTATAGTTGCATATTATGACTATGAGATATGGCAAATAAATGTGAAAACTGCATTCCTCAATGGTGACATTGAAGAAGAAATTTATATGGAGCAACCACAAGGTTTACATCCAAATAGAGTGAGCAAAAGATTTGCAAACTCCAGAGATCCATTTATGGACTCTAATTGGCATCCCAAACTTGGGACATACATTTTTGATAAGATAGTCAAATTATTTAGCTTTGTCAAAAAAGTGTATGAACCTTATGTGTATAAGTGGGCTAGTAAAAGTAGTATACATTTTATTATGCTTTATGTCAATGACATCCTTCTCATTGGGAATGAGGTAGGAATGTTAGAGTGCATTAAAGCATGGTTATTTGCACAATTCTCTATGAAAAATTTGGGAGAAGCATCCTACATATTGGGAATATGTATCTATAGAGATAGATCATGAAAGATGCTGGGGCTTTGCTAAATCTCATACATTGAATTAGATACTAAAGAGGTTAGTATGGAAGAATCCAAGAGGGGATTCCACTTTTTTGAGATATGATTATAGTTTCTACAAGTTTATGTCTCCATAAACTATCAACGAGAGACATAAAATGTCCTGCATACCTTATGCATCTATTACATGGAGCATAATTGTATGCCGTACAATGTACAAGACTGGTGCGGTGCACTCGCTAAGTGTGATGGTTGGGTTCCAATCCAATCTTGGTAAAAGTCACTGGTTAGCTATGAAAACAATCCTAAAGTACTTGAAAAGAACTAAAGACTTATTTTTGGTATACAGTAATAGAGAGTTGAAACTCATAGAGTTTTTGGATATAAGTTTTCAATCCAATGTAAATGACCTAATATCCATTTTTGGATACATATTTTGCCTTAATGGTAACATGGTGTGTTATAAAACTTCCAACTAGACACCGTGGCCTAGATAACCACTAAGGTAAAATACTTTGTGGTTTTCGAAACCACAAAAGAAGGTGTTTGGGTAAAAGTTTCATCTAAGGGTTAGATGTAGTGCCTAGCATACATGAGCCTATGATTGTCTTCAAAAGAAAATTTAGGACTTGAGCCAAGATCTCATCAGTGATCCAAACACATTAAATGTATTATCATTTAATATATGATATCAATTGATAGAGGTGACAACTGAGTGGATAAAAGTTGCCTCAGAAGAGAATATTGTAAAACCACTGTATTAACCTCTAAAAACTTAAGGTCTTTGGAGGACATCTTATGAAGATCGATCTTAAGGCCACATGGCATTAGTTTTAAGGCAAGTGGGAGATTGTTAGAATAGTACCCTGCAAGCCAATGAGATTAGCCTTGTAAACTATTTTACTTATGGTACAATTTTGATTGAATGATATTCTTTATATGACCATCTTTATCTTATATTTTGTTTCACTTCACTAGCATTTGGATAAAGTCTTTAGATCACCTATGAATGTGTCACTTGGTTTGGTGACTATAGAATAAGTCTCACATGGTCATGATCTTAAATCTTCCAAGTCATAGGATCTTATGAGATAAGGCATCTAAAATTCGGATATATTTGCACTAACGATGCATAAATCTAAGAGTTGGAGATTTCTCCATTCCATAAGCAACTGTATGAGATATGGGTGCATATTAATGGGTGCTTGTTAGAGAACAAAGCATTAAAAACCTACCAAGGAATCGACTAGATAGTCGAAGTAGCAAGTCGATAGTAGCTAGTTTTTCTGCTTAAGCTAGTGCATAATATTAGTCCTCTAACTTGAGGATCTATGGTAACCTTGTGTCCAGCCCTCATGCTTTGACTCATCCTTGACCACTTAGTGGTTCTTTAAGGTTGAGATTGGATATGAGCTACTTGGCATAGAGATTTGTGAAAACCAAGATGAAATTCGACTCCTCGTGATTGTGAAGGGCGAACACATCTCCTATTTGTTCTATAATGATCAATTCTAAGAAATTCTTGCACAAGGTGATGTGGCAATTTGGAAAAAGAGCTTTTCAAAGGTGAGGTCACATAATAGGGATCAAACATTGAGAATAGAGACATAGTATCGAGGCTAATAGGGAGCTAACAAATATCTTGTCCTAGGCCTCTTTCGAGAGATAGGAGACGTAAGGACCATATTTGCATGGTACACATAGAGTGATGATAGTTCTTTAGAATATTCATTTCTACCAATTAGTTGGGTTCCATGAGCTTGAGGTTGGATATCGACTATAAAGATAAGGTACTCTTCAATTAATGAGATTAATTGAATTAAGTCAACTAGTTTAAAAGGAGTTTTAAACTAGAATGAATATAAGATATTCAAAAGTCACAAGGAGTTCTGAGCTTATGTCCAATGAATGGTAGAACCTAATGGGTCACACACAAAATCTAATTAGTTTCCTAATTAATGGGAAGATTTTTTTAAGGTGTTAGAAAATGGTATCTCCTAGTTGATCGATTTTTGGTGCCAACTTTGAGTGTCAATTTTACCTTAATTGATTTAAGTGTTAAATTAATCAACTAAGTTAAGAGTTAAATTAGACCAATAATTAAGGAGTTAATTATTTGGTGCCAACATGACCATCAATTGGTCAAGTTAACTTAAAGAGTTAAGTTAACGAATTTAGCTTAAGTAGTTAAGCTAGTTTGACTTAAAGGGTTAAGTCAAAGGATAATTAATTAAATTAAAGAGTTTAATTTGATTAATTAAGGAAGAATGAATTTTGGAGGGAAGACTCAAGTGAGATTTGAGGTGGCATCTTAATTAATTTGAAATGACATTCCAAATGTAATTAAGATGCAAATGAAATTAAAATGAAATTTAGATTCAAATTTTGCCACATAAGCAACCCTGGTTGGCCACCCCCCCCATGCATTGTGTGATACCAACTTCACGTCACACATTTTTAACCTCTATATATCGATATAAAGAGAGGAGGTCATGCATATGACAAATGGTGTGAAGAATTAGATTCTACATTTCCCTCCAAAATATTTGCAAGCTAGCATTTCATGTGTTGAAGGCTAAGCTACTTTCTTCATCTTTCTACCCCAAATTGAGCCTCCACCATCAATTATATGGCTCTATTACAGCTCATGAACTAGAGAATTTGTAAGATCTCATTGGTGTGTGGACTATTTCAATATAGGCAAGACGTGTGCCTTGCTATGTTTCTAGAGAGCTTCTTGCGTGAAGTTCGACTTTATGATTTTTTCCAACACAATCCAAAAGGCCAATAGATTTGAATTTTTGATTGAATATTCTCCAATGTGTGTGATATCTCTATTAATGTTCCCATAATATTTGGAGGTGATTTGGTTGGGCGATCGTCACAATCCTTTTGATATGCCACGAGTAGGCAGATTCTGGAACCAATGAAGTGTTCACTTGTTTGTTCTCATATTTTCTTATCAAGGTAATACTCTATCTAAATCTAAATCCAAGGCTTGATTTGATCACTGTTATTCTTGTAGACACTAGTTATTTTATGTTTCAAAGTTTTGATTATAGATCTTAGTGCCTATCTTGCTTTCGGATATCGTATCCAACTTGTCTCTCACTAACTTCTTAACATATATAGGGGATCTATAAACCCTTAGAAAAGAGTAAAAAGGTTTTTGGTCATACTACATCTCATGTAGTGTCCTTGATACTGACTTTGAGGGTACTACATTTAGTAGCCTCATTGGCATTTCTAAGGCATATTCCAAAAGGATATAGGCACATCAGTTAAGCTCATCATGGAACATACCATGTCCAATAAGGTACAGTTTCTTCTCTTAGCTACTCATTTTATTGGAGTGTGCCTAATGGAGTTTATTAAGAGAGAATCCAATTCTCTATTAAATAATCCAAAAATTTGGTACTTAAGTATTCCCCTTCTCAATCTGATCAAAAAGCTTTAATACTTAATCATTGTTGTTTTTCTACCTCATTCCTATGCTTTTTGAACTTTTGAAAGCTTTGAACATATAATTCATAAGATACACATGTCCAAACTGGGCATAATCATTAGTAAAGGCAATGAAGTATGAATAGCCACCTCTTATGCTAACTTTTAGTGGTCCACAAATGTTTGTATGGATCAAATCCAAATGACTTGGTGTTTGCTGTAATTATCCTGTGAAAAGAGCCTTGGTCATTTTTCTTTTGAAACAAGATTCATATGTAAGAAAATCCTCTATGCCACTAACGTCTAGTGCATGAGACCTTTTAACTTGTTTATCATATTTTTGGAAATATATCTATGTTTTGTATGCCATAACATAGTATCTTCTTGGTTATCTAATTTTCTCTTACTTTGTTGAATGTGCATTAATGATGGCTATGAATCCAAAATGTATGATCCATTGTTTAGTGAACTATTAGAAACTAAAGAACTATTCGTTATTACCATTAATTTTCTTTTTGATATTGAAAAACCAAATCCTTGGCTATCTAAAATAGGAATTGAAATAATGTTCTAAACAAGATTCAATACAAAATAGCTTGGATAAAGTACAAGAACAGAGTTCCCTAAGTCTAACTTTACGACGCCTTTAACTTTAGCTGTAACTTTTGCTCCATTACCTAGGCATATGATCATATCACATCATTTAGATTCCTTCTTCTTTCCATCTCATGTAATAAATTACAAAGGTGAGAACCACACTCGGTGTCAAATGACTATGAGGAAGAATTTATCGTTAAATATGCTTCAATAAAGTACATACCATTCCCAAAGGTTTCAAGGTATTCCTTTTAATTTCTCTTCTAATGACCATTCTAACCATAATAGAAACAAGTTGCATTGGCTTTATCTTCTTTTGTTTTCTTAACTCCACCCAAAGGTTTCAATGATAGCTTCCCTTAAAAGATGAACTTTTCTTCCTCTTGTCTCCATTTCTAACACCCTTAGGGCCCTTAGACTAAGAAAAGAAAATAAGCATCAAAAGTTTATTTTTCTTCATAGTCGTCTCAGCGGTTAGCAATATATTGACCAACTCACTAATCATAACCTATTACTTTGACATGTTGAAGTTCATAAAAAATTGGTCAAAAGAGCTTGGTAATGATTGTAGGATCATATCCACCTAAAGCTTGCAGCCCATAACTATATCTAGTTAAGCAAGTTTCTCAATAAGATCAATAATCTTGAGGCCATGATCATGGACACCTGAGTCTTCAATCATTCTAGTCTGAAATAGCTCTTTAGACAATAGTAGCACTCATGTCTAGTTTGCACATTGTACAATCTTCATAGGTGCAAGTGTATCTCAGTTGCAATTTTCATGTGCTTGTGTGATTTTTTGGAGCTCATTGGACATAAAAGTCATCATAAGGCATCATAAAATTTGCAAATTATCATCTATGCACTTTGTGAACATTTCACGTGCCTCATTATCGGCATCATCATCTTTGGTGTTTGATAGACTTTGAGTAAGCACATAGATCCTCTTTTAGGAATCAAGAAATTATCTTGAGGTTTCTAAACCAATAATAAAAGTTTAGCTTGATTAGCTTTTTAGTTTCCAAAATCACGTTGAGTAGATTCTTAGTCATTTGTTTGGAGATTTCAAAAATCTATGAAGGCAAAAAAGAGAATATAAGCATGTGATTGAATTTTGATATTAAAAACATGTTCAAAGACTTTCATACATGTTTTTCTCTCATTATTTTATAAAATTTCTCACCCCTATAAGGAATTTGGGAAATCTCATTTCCTATTAAGAATCAAGGCCCAAAGGACTTGTAACGGACCCATGACTCGTGAGACATCCACTAACAATAGTAAGATAATCAACTTTTCCTAATTGCGCCTATATGCAACCCTTGATATGTTTTACCTCACTCTTCATGTAGACTCATCACTCATGCGATATCTACACTACTGTGTGTTTAAGTCGGACCTACCACTCAATCTTTGATTTGAAACCTTACTATGTCATTCCACGACTCGTGAGATAATCTATAGGAAATGTCAAATCAAAGTGCATCATATGTGAAGTAAATGAGCAATGCATGTCTACATAAACATGACCTATGACTCATGAGGCATCATGCAAATGTGGTAGCATCACATGTTACATACTACTGGCAAAACGTATGGATTAATTAAAATTCCTTTTAATTTATATCCACATTGACTTGATCTTTTGAAAGCACTTAGATCCCTCCAAGTGGAGGGATTTTCTTACTTTAAAAGATCTCATCAATTTTATTTTCTCTTATTTAGGCTTTTTACATTTTAGCCATGTATTTCATACATTAATAGGATAAAGAGAGCATAAATAAGTAAATGCACCTAGAAAACTCCTAGGGTAAGATGTGAAGTTAAATTAGCACTAGGATCTAATAATTAAAGCACCAAAATTGCTAAATTAACTAGGCTACATTTGAAACCAAGGATCTCATCATGCTTCATATTCAAATTTGAAAGACGGATTACCTTGAATGCTCGAAAATTTGAGGAAATTGAGAAAAATACTTCAACACCTTGAATCTATCTTTCCATGGTGTAATAGAATGTCAACAAAAATTTATGATCCAAATCACCTTAGAATTGGTTGAAATTTGGACACAAGATCACCAACACCTTGTTGAAGACCTAGTAAAAAATTCAGCTAAAATAGAAACTCAAAAGTCACTCAAGAGCCCCCAAATAATAGGACTAGAATAGATCACCAAAAGCCCAGCAATTCAAATGTCTTACCTCTAATGTGATGATTCATACACCAATGGACAATCCAAATTTCTTCAATGCTAGCTGGAAAAATAGAAGAGAAATAAGAAAGATGAAGGCTTAATTTAGAGAGAGTGAGAGGTGAAGAAAAATGTGAAGCCTCAACTCATGAGAGAATCATAAAATTGGAGTCAAAACTTAATCCAACTTTTAGATCTAGATTTGCAAGAATTAACGCTCAAGTGGCTAGCCACCTAAGCAAGCAAGTTGCATGTGAAGTCACATTTCACTTGTAATTGAATTTCATTTAGAGTCTTCATTTCGTCTCATGAAATGTCATCGAAATAAATTATAATGCACTCCAATTGAACTCTTTCATTTGTATTTTCCCTCTGAATTAATTATTCATATTAAGGAAATTAACCTCTTAATATAAATAATTACTCTAACTTAACTCTTTAAGTCGATTAGCTTAACTTCTTAAGCTAGAATGTTGTAACTTAATGCCTTAGGTTAACTTGACCAATTAATAATCATGTAGTACTAATTAAATTAACTCCTTAATTTAATTGATTCAATTTAACTGCTTAAATTATTTAGTTTAATTTAATAATTAGATTGATCAAGCCAAAATAACCCAAAATTGTGTCAATCGTTTCCCTCTAAATTCGATCAAGATGGAATTTCTCTAACTCTTAGAAAATTTCCTTTATCAAATAAGATTTCCAATTGAATTTTTTGTGGGACCCATTAGGTTCTACCATTCATTGGACATGGGCTCACAACTCTTGTAATTTATAGAATATCGGAATATTCTCACTAATTTAAACTCCTTTAAACTAATGACTTAATTTAACTAATCTCCATTATTTGAAGAGAACCCAATCTCTATGGTTGATGTCCAACCTCAAGCCTACGGAGCCCAACTAATTGGCCGAAATGAATGCTTTTCGAGAACCATTCTAACTTTATGCTTGTTGTGTAAATAAAGTCCTTCTATCTCCTAACTCCCGAAAAGGCCTAGGGCAAAATATTTGTCAACTCTCTAATAACCTCGATACTTTGTTTCTATTTCCAATGTTCAATTCCCCTTTATGATCTCATCTTTAGAAAACTCCTTTTCCAAAGTGTCATACTACCTTGTGCAAAGATTTTTTGAAATCGATCATTAAAGAATACATAGGAGATGCACTCACTTTTCACAATAGTAAGGAGTCAAATCTCATCTTGAATTTCACAAGCCTCAATGTGTAAGTAGCTCATATCAAACCTCAACCTAAAATATCTACTAAGTGGTCAAGAAAGAGTCAAAGCATGAGAACCTAAACACAAGGTTACCATAGATCCTCAGGTCAAAGGACTAATTATACTTACTAGCATAAGTTGGAGAACTTGCCACTACTGACTTGCCACTATGGTTATCTAATGGATTCTCTAGGCGGGTCTTCAATGAACTTATTCTCTAACAAGCCCCCACTAACAAGCACTAATGTCTAACATGGTTTGCTCATAAAATAGAGTAATATCCAACCTTTGGATATATACATCGTTAATGCAAGTTTATCTGAATTGTAGATACCTTATCTCATAAGATTTTATGACTTGAAAATTTTAAGATCACACTTTTGTAAGACTTGTTTAATGATCGCCACCCTATGTATGGCCAAGTCCCTTAATCTTATGTGATCCAAGGGCTTTAACTAGATGCCAATAAAGTAATATAAGCATAAGATGAAGATAACCATTTATAATGAACATATTTCAATCAAGATTGTATCACAAGTGAAATACTTTACATGCCAACCTAATTGGTTGTGGGAAACTATTCCAACTTGATGATCATGAGCTTTAACCCATTGCTCGGCCAGCACCTAGCAACCAAGGCAACAACTTGCCCTACGTTTGCTTTAGACCGAGTTAATGCCATTTTTGGCCATTTTTATGCACCAAAAGATTTTGGCTACTTCCATAAAATTTATTAACACATATTAGATGAATTTCTAGATTCAAGTTGCACAAACATGCTTCAAAACTCAAGTGTAAAAATGAATCAACATCCTTAAAAAGTCTCCAATTAATCTAAAACAATTGGATCTAAAAATGACCAAAACAGCTTAAGGCCAAATAAAACATGCTATATCAACATATAACATAAATCATTGCTAAATCAACATTTAACGTTAACTAAAATGAATTAAAATCATGCCAACACATAAATCAACAATTAAATCACATATTAGCATATCCTAATTCATCATAAAAACAGCCACATGTAAAATCAACCAAACACTCAAAATTTTCAATTAAATCAAGTATTTGGTTAATAAGATTATTCATCACAAGAATCAATCCACCAAAATCTAAATTAAACCATAAATTAGGTTCTAATACCCCTTAAAAGCAAAAATAGGCTAAGGATCAATAATATAAAACCATAGAAGATTGGATCACCATCTAATTAGCCCATCTCATGAAGAAATCTGAACCCTTTAGGTTGCATCTTAATTTTGTCCGACTTTCTCAAAGGTTATGTTTAAGGTTCTTGATGTTCATTTGTTTCCACCACTTGAAAGTATTGATGATTATCTTGAACTTCATCTAGTTCAACAACAATACCATTTCTGCCTAATAGAAATTCTTTTTTCAAAAAAGTGGCGTTCCATGAAACAAACTCCATTTGTTCCAAAGGATCATAGAAATAATAACCTAAAGACTCTCTTCAAGATCCAAAAAACTTACATAAGATGGATCTACTATCCAACTTGTCTCTCACTAGCCACTTGACGTAAGTGGGGGACCCCCAAACTCTTAGGAAAAGTAAGAAAGTGCTTTACCGAACTACATCTCATGTGGTATCTTTGTTGGAATAATGCCCTATAAGTTAATGAGATTAACCTTGTAAAAACTATTTCATGTAAAAATAATATTGATTGAATGATATTCTTTATATGTCCATCTTCATCTTATGCTTTATTTCACTTCACTAGTATTTGGATGAAGCCATTAGTCACCTATGATGGCAGGACTTGGTTCGGTGACCATGGAATAAGTCTCACATGGTTGAGGTCTCAAATCTTCCAAGTTATAGAATCTTATGAGGAGAGACATCTAAGATCTAGATAGACTTGCACTAAAGATGTAAAAATCCAAGAGTTGGAGATTGCTTCATTTCATGAGCAACTGTATGAAATATCAGTACATATTAGTAGGTACTTGTTAGAAAATAAGGCACTTAAGACCCCTTAGAAAATAAGAAGAAGAGAGCAAAGCTTTCAACAAATGAATGCATTGCTTGCAAGGGGTTTTTGGAGGAAAATTGCAAGGAATTTGACAAATGATGTGATCTAGTGGCCGAACCTCACACACACGCACACACTCTCTCTCTTTGTATATATATAGATGCTGAATAGTGTGATTCCAAGGTGGTATCACACATTCCACTAAGGGGGTGGGGGAGATAGGCTCGTAGGGTGCCAAGCTGGCATATTAAATTCAAATCTCATTTGAATTTATTGTTCATTTTAATTACATTTGAAATCTAACTGCAAATTAATTAAGATGCTAATTCAAATGAACTCTTCATTTGAATTTTCCCTCCAAAATTAATTATTCCCATTAATTAAATTAAACTCTTTAATTTAATTAATTATCCTTTGACTTAACTCATTAAGTCAAACTAGCTTAACTCTTTAAGCTTATTTTGTTAATTAAACTCTGTAAGTTAACTTATCTAATTGATAGTCATGTTGGCACCAAATAATGAACTCCTTAATTATTAGTCTAATTTAACTTAAATTAATTTATTAATTTAACACTTAAATTAATCAAGCTAAAAATGAACTTCAAAGTTGGCACCATAAATTTGGTCTTTTAGGAGTTAATTTTCTAACACTTAAAAAATTTTCTTCATCAATTAGGAAGCTAATTGGATATTCAGTACATTTGGTTGTTGTTGTGTGTGGTTCCTCGATTGATGAATTGAAAGCATGCTATTATGTGATTTAAGTGATAATGCATCTAGTTAGTATATTTTAATTCAAAGTCATTAATGTTGAATGCCAATTTGGCATTAATTGATGTTATATGGTGATTGATCCAACAAGATTGGAGTTTTATTGGAGATTTTAGAGAATATGATTCTAGCTTTAATCAAGTTTTTGAAGGCATGTTTGAGCACTTGAATTTCTACTTTTAAAGGTTGTTTTGAATCTAAAAATTCATCTAAGATGTATGTTTTGACATTGAGAACAAGTGCTAAATTTATTTCTGCAAAAAAATTGAGTGGAAAAAGGCTTGACACACCTTGAAGCCTCGAAATAGGTGTTGCCAAGCACCCTGGCCTGGTGATGTGTGCATGTTGTGTGCGTGGCCCGCCCAACTGTGTGCTTAAGCTAGGTAGCAGTTCCTAGCTTGGGGCTTTAGTGTGCTTTGAGCCATTTTTCCAACTCTTCTAAAACTTAATTTAGTTTTGCACTACACACATTAGATGCACAAGTGTTGTGCACGCTATTTAAAAAATCGGACCAAATTGGCTGATCGGACCAGTCAAACTGTCAATGGGATGGTGGACCGGTTCAATTTTCTCAAAAAAATAAAATATTGAGAAAACGCCATATTTTGTAAAAACCGCTCAAACCAATCAATTGGACCAGTGAACCATTCATGGTTTAATTGAATCTGGCCAATTTTTTCATTTAATTTTTAATAAAATTAATATTATTTATTTATTTATTTATCTAAGTACAAAGTCTGAAGGTAGGGTACACCTCACACACTGCCTAAAAGTACAAAAAAGGCTTAGTTTAAAATTTAGAGTTTCGAATTAACTTACACACTCTCAACTTTAAACTTTAAACTTGATATGTTTACGTTGTGATCATTTATAATATGATTGTGAAATTTGGATTTTAATGTTATAATAATATCATTTAAGCTTTTTATGTTTTATATTTTTGCATTTTATTAATTTTTAAGTAATATATAATAATTTAAATATATATTTTATAATTATGATGTCACTTTTTAATTGTGGTTCAATTTACAATCTGACCAACGAATGAACCAATAAACCATGGTATCTAAGTGTCAAACACTGTGAGCATTTTGAGAGTACACCACATCTTTTTATTTCTTGTAAAATAGCTCAAAACATTTACAGAGCGGGTCTCTTCAAATCTTGCCATTGGATATGAGGCTTCTCTTTGGCAATTTAGTTCAACATCTATTTCTCACAATAGCCTCGACAAAAATACGTTATGGCCAAGTGGAGCCCTCCCTCCCCAGCTCACTTCAGACTAAATATTGATGGAGCTTCTCAAGATAACCCAGGATTAGCAGAAGCAGCCAAAATTCTTAGGGACTGCAACTGTAGAGTCATATTTAACTTCCTTCTTTACCTTGTACATGCTTCTATCATGCTTTCCAAACTCACTACAATTATGAATTGTTTAGAGTTGTGCAAGGAAAGAAATATCTATAAGGTTATTGTTGGAACTGATGCTCAGGTTGTTATCCATCTCATCACTAATAAGCAACCTCATCATTGGAACTTTGCCTACACAATTAGAAGTATCAGAAATCACATGCAAATCATGGACGTTTCTTTTACATATATTTTTAGAAAAGGTAATGGTGCTGTAGATTTTCTCACTAAACATGTTTGTCAAGTTACTAATATTGAAATTTTTGAAGAACACCAACTGCCACAAAAGATTCGAGTAATGCTGAGAATGGACAAATTGCATTTCCCTAACTTTATATTTAAATAATTGCTGCTATATCTAATTATATTCCTAAATCATGAAAGTTGTTTGCATTCATGTGTGGGTTACGAAATTTGTAGGGTATATTGCTCAATTGTATGCATTGGTTTTCATGTATATATTATCTCATAAATTGCATCACAAAATTTTGGGAAGTTTGAGGAGTGCTTAGATAGTTATTTCTTGGGAGAATTTTGGCATTATTCTGGTCATTGCATGCATGGTTTTGATGGTGGCTTTTATTACGCATTTTAGTCACAAGAGGCGAATTCACAAATGGATTCCAATTTTGATTAGAAAAGACCCATAAACTCTTTGCCATACTGGATATCATTTTGTTAATAATACTCAAAGGTCATGCTTTATTCTGTAAATGCAAACAAGTTGTACAGTAATGGCATGAAGCATTTGATTTTGTAACTGTGCATAGCACCTTTTTTTTGCTTTGATTTTAATTCTGGTAACTGGCTTTTGGCTTATGTAAGGGATGGTGATCCATCCCGACCTCTTTAGCCTCAATCTCTTGTACATTGTAATCTCACTTTTGTTTCAATATATTGTGCAACTATTTCAAGTTTCTTGGTTTAATGAATGGTCTAATTTTTCAAACACTAGTTGTGCAAGGTCACAAAATTATGTTTGACATTCTTGAGTGCTTTTAAAAATTGGTAAAAGTTAATCTTCTAATAATGGCACAAGAGTTATGCTTGTTCAATTATTTGTTTATGAGATAAGCATTTAATTATTGAAATTAATTATCAATTCTAGATTTATTTATTGTTCATTTAATTGTTGAACGAATAATGAATGAATGGGGATGATCATGAGCCTTTAATATTGATTTTATTTATTTCAAGTTGTTGAAATGGGTTGTATTAAATGGGACTTGCATGCCTATTGTTCTATATTGTAAAAGTTACAATAATAGAATCACTAGGAGTGAGATTTTCTTTTTCTTGTAAAGGTTACAAAGAGCAAAAAGGATCCAAGGAGGCTTGAAGACCCATGAATATATGGGATATACTCATGTGGTAGTTTAATTTAATCAACCAACTTAAAATCAATTGAATGATGCACCTATGGGTCTAAGTGCATCATTTGGTTAAGATCATGTTCATCCCACCCTTGGAGCATGCTAGGTGTGTTTACTTGTTTATGCTTTTTATATCCTATTAATGTACAAAATGTATGTTTAGGATATAGAGAATATAAATAAGAAGATAAAAATGATGAGATCTTTGCAAGCAAGAAACCCCCTACTTAGAATGTCTAAGTGTTTTTCAAATATTAAGTCTCATTGGATACAAATTAAAAGAATTTTAATAAATCCAAACCTTCTACTAATAGTGTATTCCATGATGACGCTACCAAATTTGTGTGATAACACTCATAAATGAGGGTCACACTTAGGAGAAAAGCTATGACCATATATTTAGCATGAGATGCATCTTTGACTTAAGAACCCTTATGCATTGGCACTCGTAAACAAGGGATGTCATAAATTTATCTTGAGATAAAGAAGGATTGGTAGGTTGGACTTAACACTTATTAGAATAGATAGCATGCGTAAGCATGGATCTATATGAAAAGTGAAGCAAAATATATCAAGAGTTGCATGAGTTGCAATTGGCAAAGGTTGCCTGCTCTTTGATTGTTTATGGATGGCACTTGTAAATAGGGGTCCACTTGCAGGTCATTGGAGTTTTAATTCTCACTAAAAAATTTGATTTCCCAAATTCTTCTTGGGAGTGAAGGATTTGATAAAATAGTAGGATCAAAACATGCTTGAAAAACCATAAACATGTTATTAATATCAAATTCAATTGCATGCTTATTCTCTTTTTTTGCTTTTTGTAGATTTTTGATATCTTCAACAAACAAATGTATAAAAATCCACTCACAAGCACTTTGAAAACCAATAAACTCACCAGGTCTAATTTCCAAAATTGGTTAAAAAAACCTTAAAATAATTCTTGACTCCAATAAGAAGACATATGTACTTGATCAAAGTCCACTGGACACATTGGGTGACGACACAATTGATGAAGTTCATGAAGTGCTCATGGAATTTGTAGATGACGATCTACAAGTTAGATATCTCATGTTGGCATCCATGACTAATGAGCTCCAAAAGACTCACAAGCACATGAAAGATACTTTTACAAGAGTTGTATGGTATTCAAACAAGACATGAAAGGTTCGCTTTGTCTAAAGAGATCTTTAGGATAGGGATGAGTGAAAGGACAATTATCTATGCTCACAGGCATACGATGATAGGGCTTATTAAAAAGTTTAGACAACTTAACATGATTATGGACAATGACCTTTATGTGGATTTGATCCTCCAATCATTGCCACCATCGTTCAACTAATTCATTATGAACTTTAATATGTTCAAGCAAACAGTGATGATCAACAAATTGGTAAACATGCTTTCGATTATTGAAGTAACAATCAAAAGGAAAAACCTCTTATAATGATATCTTCCTCCAAGTCAAAAGGTCCTAGGGGCCCAAGAAAGGAAAGAAAGAGGAAAAAAAGTGAAGCAGCCCAAGAAACGTTCTAGAAGAGTCTAGAAGAAGCCTAAGACTATTGCAAATTGTTTCCATTATGGTGAAAAAGGGTCAATGAAAAAGAAACTATAAAGCATATCTTGCGACCCTTAAGAAGGGTAGGTATTTCTTTGAGGTGTATTTGATGACTAATTCTTCCTCATGGATATTTAATACCACACATGGTTTTCACCTTTGTAATTTATTATAAGGAATAGAATAAAGAAGGAGTCGACATATAGAAGATTTAATCCTCCACCTTGGAAATGGAGTAAGAGTTGCCGCCAACATCCAAGGTGTAATCGAGTTAGACTTAAGGAATTCTTGTATTGTTCTTGACCCAGTTTTCTCTATACCCAACCGTCTTAAGAACAACATTTCAATTCCCATTTTATATAATGAAGGATTTAATTTTCAATATCAAATGGGAAGTTGAAAGCATTAAAGAATGGATCTTTAATTACTTAAGGTATATCAATTAATGAATTATACATACTTTATTCTCCTACTCCTCTAATGCACATTCAAACAAATAAAATGAAGTAAGATATCCAAGAAGTTGCCATTTTATGGCATACAATACTTTAGCATATCTCTAAAAATATGATAAGCAAGTTAGAAGCTCTCAAAGCACTAAAAGTTAGTGGCATTAAGGATCTTCCTACGTGTGAATCTTATTTAAAGGGAAATTGACCAAGGCTTCCTTTGTAGGATAAATGGAGCACTTCACAAAGCCTTTGGATTTGATCAATATAAATTTTGTGGACCATTAAGAGTTATTGCGAGAGATGGCTATTCTTACTTCATTGGCTTTACCAATGATTTTAGTCGGTACAGATATGTGTAAATTATGAAGTACAAGTCTAAGGCCTTTGAAAAGTTCAAAATGTATAGGAGTGAAGTAAAAAAGCAAAAGAGACTCAGTATTAAAGCTGTTCAATTGGATTAAGAGGGAGAATACTTAAGTACTAAATTCTTGGATTATTTTAAGAAAAATGGGATTCTCTCTCATTGGACTCCACCCAGCACACCCTAACATAAATGGAGTAGTGAGAGAAGAAATCATACTTTGTTGGATCTCTACGTTTCATGATGAGTTTTTTTTATGTGCCTGTATCCTTTTAGGGATACGCCTTGGGCAGGGTAGTGAGGTTACTTAACATGGTACCTTCAAAGTTGGTACCTAAAATACCATATGAGATATGGCATGATAAAGCACTCTTTTACCATTATCTAAAGATTTAGGGATCTCCCACTTACGTGAGATAGACAGTGGGAGATAAGATAGATAGTAGATCCTTGTGTAAGTTTGTGAGATACCCAAAAGAGTCTATAGGTTATTACTTCTATGATCCTTTGGAACAAAATGTGTTTGTTTCAAGGAATGCCCACTTTTTGGAAAAGGAATTTCTATTGGATAGAAAAGGCATTGTTATTAAATTTGATAAAGTTCAAGACAATCAAGAAATCCACAAATGGTGGAAACAAATGAATTGCTAGAGCCTTATACACAACCTCTAAGAATGTTGGATTGGATCAAGAAGTAACCTGAAAAGTTTAGATTTCTTCATGAGATGGGACAATTGGATGATGATCTAAAGACCTATGAGAAAGCTATGTCGGCTATAGATTCGGATATTAGCTTGAAGCTATGAGATCCAAAATAGACTCCATGTACTCAAATAAAGTATGAAACTTCGGTATATCCACAAAGGGGAATAATTTCCATTGGTTGCAATTGGATTTATAAGTGAAAGCTTTAGGTAGATGGAGAAGTGATGCTTTTAAGGCGTGATAAGTGGCAAAAGGTTACACTTAAAGACCTAATATGGATTTCAAGGAAACCTTTTCACCAGTTTCCATGCCTAAATCCATTCAAATTTTACTTACCATAGCTACATATTATGACTATGAGATATGAAAAATGGATGTAAAAATCACTTTCCTCAATGACGACATTGAAGAAAAAATTTACAAAGAGCAACCGTAAGGTTCTACATCTAAAAAGAGTGAGCAAAAGGTTTGCAAACTCCAGAGATCCATTTATGGACTCAAACAAGCAACACAAAGTTGGAACAGATGTTTTGACAAAATAGTTAAATCATTTGGCTTTATCTAAAATATGTGTAAACCATGTGTGTACAAGAAGGCAAAAGGGAGTTCAGTATAGTTTATTGCACTTTATGTTGGTGTAATCCTTCTCATTGGGAATGAGATAGGAATGTTAGAGTGTATTAAAGCATGATTATCTATACAATTCTCTATGAAGGATATAGAAGAAACATCTTATGTATTAGGAATACATATCTATCGAGATAGACTGAAGAGGATGTTGATGCTTTCCCAAACCCCGTACATTAACAAGATACTAAAGAGATTTAATATAGAAGAATCTAAAAGAGGATTCCTTCCCATGGGACATGGCATTCATCTCTCAAAGCCTATGGCCTCCAAGATTAAGGAAATAAAATATTATACCTCCGCCGATAGAAGCATAATGTATGTAGTTTAATGTATAAGACCGAATATGGCACACTAGCTAAGTGTTATGAGTAGGTTTTAATCTAATCTCAGTGAGAGTCACTAGTTGGCCATGAAAACATTCCTCAAGTATTTTTGAAGGACTAAGCACTTGTTTCTTGTATACGGCAATGGAGAATTGAAACTCATGGTATTTTGGATTCTAGTTTCCAATCAAATGTAAATGACCTCAAATCTACTTTTAGATTTGTATTTTACCTCAATGGTGGTGCAATGAGTTAAAAGAGTTCCAAGAAACACACCATGGCTGATTCGACCACTTAAGCAAAACATATTATTGCTTTGGAAGTTACAAAGTAAGGTGTCTGGTTGAAAAACTTTATTCAAAAGTTGAATGTAGTACCTAGCATTATTGAGCCAAAAATTATCATTTATGACAATAATGGGGCTGTAACTCAAACTAAAGAGCTAAGATCTCATTAGCAATCCAAGCACATATTAAGGTGATATCATTTGATCTGGGAGATCATTGATAGAGGAGACATTTGAGTGGAAAGAGTTACCTTAGAAGAGACCATAGCAGATCCACTGATGAAACACCTAGCGCAAAAGGTCTTTGAAGGACATCTTGTGAAAATGGGTGGGCGATTGTTGGAATAGTGCATTGCAAGCTAATGAGATTGGCCTTGTAAAATTTATTTCCTTGTAAAACTAATTTTGATTGAATAATATTTTTTATACAACCATATCTTTATCTTATGCTTTATTTCACTTCACTAAATTTGGATAAAGCCCTTAGATCACTTATGACTGCAGAACTTAGTTTGGCGAGCATAGAATAAGTCTCACATAGTCATGATCTTAAATCTTCCAAGTCAAATAATCTTATGATAAGGGATATCTAATATCCAAATAGACTTACACTAACAATGTATAATTCCAAAAGTTGTAGATTGCTCTATTCCATGACAAATTGTATTAGATATGGGTGTATGTTAATGGGTGCTTGTTAAAGAACAAGGCATTGAAGACCTACTGAAGAATCTACTAGATAGCTATAGTGGCAAGTTCATAGTAGCTAGTTTTTCTGCTTATGCTAGTGCATGGTATTAGTCTTTTGACTAGAGGATCCATGGTGACCTTATGTCCGGTCCTCGTGCTTTGACTCTTTCTTGACCACCTAGGGGATCTTTTAGATTAAGATTAGGTATGATCTACTTGGCATGGAGGTTTGTGAGACCCAAGATGGAATCTGACTCGTTGCTGCTGTAAAGGACAAATGCATTTTCTATGTATTCTATAATGATCGATTCCCAAATTTTCCTGTGCAAAGTGGTGTGATAATTTAGAAAAGGATTTTTCCCAAGGTGAGATCACATAATGTGATTGAACAATGAGAATATAAATATAGTATTGAGGTTATTAGTGAGTCGACAAATATCTTGCCCTAGGCCTCTTTTGGGAAGCAGGACATGGAAAGACCATATTTGCATGGCATACATTGAGTGATAAATGTTCTTTAGAATATTTATTTTAGCTAATTAGTTGGACTACATTGGCTTGAGGTTGGACATTGACCATAGAGATTAGGTACTATTCAATTAATGAGATTAATTAAATTTAGTCGATTAATTTAAGAAGAGTTTTAAACTAAAATGAATATAAGATATTCAAAAGTCAAAAAGTTGTGAGCCCATGTATAATGAGTGGTAAAACCTATTGGGTCACACAAAAAATCCAATTAGCTTCCTAATTGATGGAGAAAACATTCTAAGTGTTAGAAAATCAATTCCTAACGGACCAATTTTTTGGTGCCAACTTTGAAGTTCACTTTTAGCTTAGTTAATTTAAGTGTTAAATTAATCAATTAATTTGAGTAAAATTAGACTAATAATTATGGAGTTAATTATTTGATGCCAACACGACTATCAATTGGACAAGTTAACTTATAGAGTTTAATTAACAAAATAAGCTTAAAGAGTTAAGCTAGTTTGACTTAAAGAGTTAAGTCAAAGGACAATTAATTAAATTAAAAAGTTTAATTTAATTAATGGGAAGAATGAATTTTGGAGGGAAAATTCAAATGAAGAGTTCATTTGAATTAGCATCTTAATTAATTTGGAATTAAATTTCAAATGTAATTAAACTGCATATGAAATTCAAATGAGATTTGAATTTAATTTGCCCACTTGGCACCCCACTTGTCCTCCTTTCCCCTCCCCCCTTCATGGAATGTGTGATGTTATCTTAGCATCACACTTTCTAGCATATATATATATATATAGAGAGAGAGAGAGAGAGTGTGTGTGTGTGTGAGGGTCAGCCACTAGATCACATCATTTGTGAAGAATTAGATTCTTTGCAATTTTCTCTCCAAAAACCCCTAGCAAGCATTGTATTCATGTGTTGAAAGCTTTGCTCTCTTTTTCTTCCTTCCAACATAAAATAAACCTCCACCATTATTACTTAACTAGTCTTACTCCAAATTATAGAATAGATATTTTGGAAGATCTAATTGGTGTGTGGATCATAACAATAGAAGCAAGGCATTTGAATTGTTAGATTTTGGAGATCCACCTACATAGAGTTCGATTTAGCGATTTTCTCCAGGAGTTCCAAAAGGTCTTTTGATCCATAATTTTTACAAAGAATTCTTCAAGGTGTTGAAAAGCTCTATTAATGTTCTTGGAGTTTTTGGAGGAGTTTTGGTTGGGTGATTTTTGCACTCTTCCTATTGCACCAGTTGCAAACAGTTTTAGGAATTATGAAATGTTCACAAGTTTTTCCTTGGATTTTTCTTTTCAACATAATGCTCTCACCAAATCTAAATCCCTAGCATGATTTGATCCTTTTTATTCTTGTAAGAACTATTTAATGTAACTTGTGCAATTAAAGAATCATTTTTTAATGCTTTCAATACCCCATCAGATATAGAAAAATCATATTCCTCACTATCTAAAATTGGAATAGAAATAATGTTCTTAACAAGATTGGATATATAATAATAAGGATCAAGTACAATGCAAGAATTCCCCAAGTTTAACTTAATTACGCCGTCAATGATGGCCGCAACTTTTTCTCTATTTCCAAGGCAGAGGATCATATCCCCTTCATTAAGACTCCTTTTTATTTTTATCCCCTTTAATGAATTATAAAAGTAAGAACTACATGCTATATCAAATACCCATGAGGCATAATTTGTCATTAAGCGCACTTTAATAAAGTATATACCCTTCTCAATTGTGCTAAGGTATGCCTTGCAATTCCTTTTTCAATGTTCCTTTTCACCATAATGGAAATAAATAGTATTGGTCCTAGCCTCTTTTTTCTTATGGATTCCCCCTAAACTCTTCGAGGGTTGCTTTTCCTTAGACGAAGAACACTTTTTTCTTTTACCTCCCTTTCTATTGCCTCTAAGATACTTTGACTTAGAAGAGAAAGCAAGCATAAGAGACATGTTCTTTTTCATTGTCAGCTTGGTGGTCACCAATATGTTGCCCAATTCATTAATCATTACTTCTTGCTTTGATACGATGAAGTTCATAACGAATGGGGCAAAAGAGTAAGTCAATGATTGAAAGATCAAATCCATATAGAGCTCATTGTCCATGATAATGTCTAATTGACCAAATTTATCAATGAGACTGATCATCTTTAACTCGTGGTCATGAACACTTGAGCCCTCATTCAATCTACTTCAAAAGATCTCTTTAGATAATGAGAAATTTTCATGTCTAGTTTGAACACCATACAACTTTTATAGGTGTGAGTAGATCTTGTGGGCATGTTTCATGAGCTTGTGAGATGTTCGAACCAATTAGACATAGAAGCCATCATGATATATCTTATTGTTGATCATAATCTACAAACTTTGTGAACAATTCATGTGGCTTATCAGTGGCATCATCGCTAATGATGTTCAGCTAACTTTGATCAAGCACATAAGTCCTCTTTTCGAAATCTAGAATAATCTTGAGGTTTCTCAATCAATTGCTAAAGTTTGGTCCAGTTAGCCTATTAGATTCCAAAATAATATTAAGTAGATTTTTAGCCATTTTTGTTTAGATTTTAAAAATTTGCAAAGGTAAAAAAGAGAGTATAAGCATGTGATTGAATATTGATATTGAAAACATGTTAATGGTCTTTCAATCATGTTTTTCTCCTACTATTTTATCAAATTCTTCACCCCCTAGAATAATTTGGGAAATCTCATTTTTTAGTGAGAATTAAGGCCCAAAAGGACTTGTAGCAAACCCACAACTCATGAGATATCCACAAATAATCCTAAAATAAGCAACTTTTTCTAATTGCATCTCTATGAAACCCCTGATATATTTTGCCTTACTTTTCATATAGACCCATGACTCATGCGACATCTATACTACTAGGTGTTAAGTTGAACCTACCAATCAAACTTAGATTAGAGACCTCTTTATGTCATTAAAGGCAAGAGTAGCACTAGAATTCAATAATTAAAACTTCAAAAGATTAAATTAACAAGGCTACTCAAGCACCCAAGGAGTTGAACATGTAATAGATATAGATTTGGTAAGAGAATTACCTTGAATTGCTCATTTCCAAGGAGAGAATTTTGAATACTTCACGAGTCTAGAATCTGCCAGAAACTAACACAGCGGAGAAATTACAACTTTTGCCTAGCTTCAAGATCTCCAGAATTCACAAAAATAAATCAGTATCTTCTAAAATAAATGATGAAGATTATGAAAAAAATATGGAGCAAAAATCTATTTGGATCTCCTCAGAAAAATTCGCTAAAATAGCTACTATGTACAATAGATCTCCAAGGCATACAAACCAAATGTTTATCTCTATTGTTATGATCCACATACCAATTGAACTTCCAATTTCTCCTCACTTTTAGCTGGAGAAAGAGAGGGGGAAGGCTATGGTGGAGGCCTATTTTGAGGTTGGGAAAAGGAGAGAAAGCAATGCTTCAACTCATGAGGCAATGCTTAGTGAGAGATTTTTGGAGAAAAATGTTAAAAACCTAATTCTTCACACCAAATGTGCAAGTGTTGAATCCTGCCACCTCTATATCTATATATAGAGGGAGGATGATGTGATGCCAAGGTGGCATCACACCTTCCTCAAAGGGGCCAGCCATTTGCAAGCTTAGGTGGAAAATTTAAATTCAAATCTCATTTGAATTTCATGTGCATTTCAACTTAATTACGAATCTAATTTTAAATTAATTAAAATGCTAATTCAAATGTACTCTTCATTTAAATTTTTACTCCAAAATAAATTCTTCTAATTATTTAAATTAAATTCTTTAATTTAATAATCTTTGACTTAACACTTAAGTCAACAAGCTTAACTCTTAAGCTTAATTTTGTTAACTAAAATTTTTAAGATAACTTGATCAATTGATGATTATTTGGCACCAAATGATTAACTCCTTAATTATTGGCGTAATTTAACTCTTTAAATTAATTGATTAATTTAACACTTAAATTAATCAAGAAAAAATTGATCTTCATATTGATCACCTTAAACTTAGTCCATTAGGTGTGAATATTCTATCACTTAGAAAAATTCTTCCATCAATTTTGAAAATTAATTGGCTTTTGTGTGTGATCCAATAGGTTCTATCATTCATTAGACATGGGCTCACAACTCATTTTGACTTTTGAATATCATATATTTATTTTAGTTTGAAACACTTTTAAACTAACTAACTCAATTTAATTAATCTTATTAATTGAATAGTACCTAATCTCAATGGTCAAGGTCCAACCTCAAGCTCATGAAGCACAACTAATCGGCTAAAATGAATTCTCTTGGAGAACCATTGTAGCTCTAGGAGACACCATTTTCTAACACCATAGAAAATTTTCTCCATTAATTAGGAAGCTAATTAGATTTTTTGTGTGATCTAATAGGTACTACCATTCACTGAACATGGGCTCACAACTCCTTGTGACTTTTGAATATCTTATATTTATTCTAGTTTAAAACTCCTTTTAAACTAGTCAACTCAATTCAATTAATCTTATTAATTGAAGAGTATCCAATCTCTTTGGTTGATATCCAACCTCAAGCCCATGGAGCCCAACTAAGTAGCCGAAATGAATATTCTGAAGAACTATTATCACTCTACACGTGCCATGCAAATATAGTCCTTCTGTCTTCTATCTCCCAAAAGAGGCCTAGGGCAAGATATTTGTTGGCTCCCTAATAGCCTTCATACTTGTCTCTATTCTCAATGTTTGATCTCTGTTATGTGACCTCAATTTTAGAAAACTCCTTTTCCAAATTATAACACCACTTTGTGCAAGGATTTTTGGGAATCGATCATCACAAAATATATTAGAGATGTACTCACCCTTCATAGCAGCGAAGAGTCGTATTACATCTTGGATTTAACAAACCTCCATGCTAAGTAGCTTATAACCAATCTCAACCTGAAAGACCCACTAGATGGCCAATAATGAGTCAAAGCATGACGACCTGACACAAGGTTACCATGAATCCTCAAATCAAAGGACTAATAATATGCACTAGCGTAAGCAAGAGAACTAACCACTACTGACTTGCCACTATGGCTATCCAGTAGATTTTTAGTGCCTTATTCTCTAACAAACACTCACTAACATAGACCCGTATCTCATACAATTGCTCATGGAATAGAGCAATCTCCAATCCTTTGATATATGCATAATTATTGCAAGTCTATTCAAATTTTAGATGTCTTGTCACATAAGATCCTATAACATGGAAGATTTAAGATCACAATTGTGTGAGACTTATTTCATGGTCACCAAACTATGTCTCGCAGTCATAAGTAATCTAAGGGATTTATCCATTTACTAGCAAAGTGAAATAAAGCATAAGATGAAGACGGCCATATCAAGATTATCATTCAATCAAGATTATACCACAAATGAAATAGTTTGCAAAGCAAATCTCATTAGCTTACAGAGTTCTATTCCAACATCACGATCATGTAAAACCTATTCCATGATCATGACCCAATGAACTGACCAAGTCCCGTAGTCATGTGTAATCTAAGGGCTTCATCCAAAAGTCAGTGAAGTAACATAGAGCATAAGATGAAGACGACCATATAAATAATATCATTCAATCAAGATTGCATCACAAGTAAAATAATTTATTAAACCAATTCTATTGGCTTGTCGGGCATGATTCCAATAGTCATCCGTGTCTCATAGCCAATGCATGGGAAGTATCAAACCAAAGATACATCATATGTTAAATATGTGATCATAGCTTTCCACCATAAGTTTGACCCACAACTCATGAGACATCACACAAATGTGGTAGTGTTGTCATGCTACATACTATTGGTAGAAGGCTTGCATTAATTAAAACTCCTTTGAATTTGTATGCTTTTGGACTTAATATTTGAAAATACTTAAACTCTTCTAAGTGGAGGGATTTTTTTACTTGCAAAGATCTCATCAATTTTATCTTTTTATTTGGGTTTTCTATACCCTAGACAAGAATTTCATACATCAATAGGACATAGAATTCATAAAAAAGTAAATACACCTAGCATGCTCCTAGGGTGGGATAACAATGAGCCTTAACCAAGTGGTGCACTTAGAGTCATAGGTGCACCACTTTTTTTCTAAATGGAGCCTAGATACTTCATTTTTTTAGTCCAACCAAAGCCAACCATAAATTATTCTAATTGATATGATAATAGTACTATGAATTCCCCCAAACAATGCATCTAATTGCACTTCACGCTCCAATTTTTTGATGATTCAATTTCTCTTTCTTGGGCGTCGATTTTAAGTGAGTTGATTAAATCCAACTATTACATAAATGTATCCCATACATTTATAGGACTTCATGCCTCCTTGATTCCCTTGGCCATATTTGTCTACTTGCAATGTTTATAAGAGAAAAGAAATTCTCTCACCTAGCTTTTCTACTCTCATAATATTTACAAGATAGAAAATTAAGAGGCATGCAAGCCCCAATTTAATACAATCCTTTTCAACAACTTGAAAAAAATAAAGCCAACTAAAAGGCTAATGTTCATCCTTATTCATTCATCGTCTATTCAACAATTAAATGAAAAATAAATAAAAATTGACATTCAATTAGACAAATTAAATGCTTAAATCATAAATAATTAATTAATAAGCAAAAATATGCATAACAAATTGGATCAAAAAATGACCAAAACACCTTAAGGCCAAATTTAACATGCTATATCAATATATAACATCATCTAATGCTAAATCAACATTTAGCATTAACAACTATGAATCAAAACATACTAACATATGAATTGACTCTTAAAGCACATATTAGCATAATCTCAATTCATCAATAAAGGAGCCACAAGCAACATTATCCAAACACTCCAATCCACAAATTAGATCAAGTATTTGGAGATTTAGATAAATCCATCACATGAATTAATCAATCAAAAATCTAAATTATAAATGAAATAGTCTCTGTACCACTTGAAATCAAGTGTGGCACAAGGATCTAATAAATAAAGCACAAAATAGCTAAATTAACTTAGCTACGCTCAAAACCCAGGATGTAATTGTGCTACTCATGCTACTAATTCAAATTTGGATGAAGGATTACCCAGAATGCTCAAACATCTAAGGTAGAGTGGATGAACACTTGAACACTGTCTTTCTGTGGCACTACAATAACTTGACAATAATTGCCCAATCAAACCACCTCCAAAATCGCTAAAATTTGGACACAACCTCCTCAACACCTTTAGGAAGCTCCAATAAAAAATTCTGCAACAATTGAATTCAAAAAGGTTTGGAAACATGCCTCCAAAATTTCTGCCCTTGCAATGGATCTCCAAAAGCCAAGCTGTCCAATCGTCAAGCCTCTAATGTGATGATATACACACTAATGGCAAATCCAAACCTCTCCTTAGTTAGCTGGAAAACCAAAGACATAAGAGAAAGATGAATGTTGATTTTAGGAGGTAGGATGAAGAAGAAGTGTGAGACTTCAACAAATGAGTAAATCACATAAAATTGGAGGGAAAAATAGAATCTAACAATTAGATCTTGCAAGCATGCTTGGCCAGCCACCTCTCTCCAATTTATAGGGAGGGAGATGTGGTGCAATTTGGTATCACAACTCCCATGAGGTTGGCGCAACTTGCAAGGCAAGTTCCACATGTGAAATGTGCATTTCACTTGCATTTGAATTTTATTTGGAATCTTCATTTCATCTCATGAAATGTCATCTAAATAAATTCTATTGCACTCCAAATGAACTCTTTCATTTTTATTTTTCCTCCAAGTTAATTATTCATATTAAATAAATTAACCCCTTAAATTTACTTAATTAGTTTTGACTTAACTTTTTGAGTCAATTGGCTTGACTCTTTAAGTTAGAAGATGTTAAAATAACTCCTTAAGTTAACTTAACCAATTAATAGTCATTTGGCACCAATTAACACCTTAATTTAATTGGTCTAATTTAACTCTTTAAATTATTTAGATCAATTTAATAATTAAATTGATGAAGCCAAAATAATAAAAAATTAGCTAACCATTTTATCTCTATAAAATTAGTCAAGTGAAATTTTTCTAACTCTCAAAAAATTCCCTTCATCAAATAAGATTTCCAATTAAATTTTGTATGTGACCCATTAGGTTCTACTATTCATTGGACATGGGTTCACAACTCTTGTGATATTTAGACTATTAAAATATTCATATTAGTTTAAACTCTTTTAAACTAATGAATTCAATTAATTTCCAATAATTGAGAAGTACCCAATCTCCATGATCAAAGTCCATCCTCTAGCCTATGGAGCCTAATTAATTGGCTAAAATGAATACACTTTTAGAGAACCATTCTAGCTCTATGCTCGCCATGCAAATATGGTCCCTTTGTCCCCTATCTCCCAAAAATGACCTAGGATAAGATATTTACCAGCTCCCAAATAGCCTCAATAACTATATTATGCTTGATTCCTCTTTATGATCTTATCTTTCAAAAGCTCTTTTTTCAAATTATCATACTAACTTGCGCAAGCATTTTGTGGAATCGATTATTACTATAATACATAAGAGATGCACTCACCTTTCACAGCGATGAGGAGATGAATCCCATCTTAGATATCACAAACCTCCATATCTAAGTAGCTTATACCCAATCTCAACCCAAAAGACCCGTGAAATCATTAAGGAAAATTCAAAGCATAAGGACCTAAACATAAGATTACGAAGGATCCTCAGGTCAAAGGACTAATTATATATATTAGCGTAAGTTGGAGAACTTGTCACTATTGATTTGCCACTAGGTCTATCTAGTAGATTCTTTAGGCAAGCCTTCAATGAACTTCTTCTCTAATAAGCACCCACTAATATGTACCTATATTTAACATGGATTGCTCATGAAATGGAGTAATATCTAACTCCCTGGATTTATGTATCATTAGTATAAGCCTATCCAAATCTTACATGTGTCATCTCATAAGATTCTAGACTTGGACTGTTTTAAGATCACAATTACGTAAGGCTTGTTTTATGATCATCACCTAGTGCATGAAGAAGTTCCATAGTCTTGTGTGATGAAAGGGCTTCAACCAAATTCTAGTGAAGTAAAATAACCATAAAATGAATATAGTCATTTGTAATGAATATCATCTAATGATGATTGTATTACAAGTTAAATAGTTTACATGCCAATCTTATTGGTTGTGGAGTACTATTCAAAAAATCTCCTACTTACTCTAAAGCCAATTCCCCATAGTCTTATGACCTATATTCTCATGATATCCTTCAAAGACCTTTTGCATTAGAGGTTTATTAATGGATCTACTATATTCTATTCAAAGATAACCCTTTCAACTTAGATGTTGCCTCTACCAATGATCTCTTGTAACAAATGATATTACCTCAAAATGTGGTTGGATTGCTAATGAGATCTTGGTTCTTTGGCTTATGCCACTGCCTCATTGTTGTCATAGAAGACAACCACAAGCTTAGCAATGCTAGGCACTGTATCTAACTCTTGGATAAAGTTTCTCATCTAATCACGTTCCTTTGCAACTTCTAAGGGCATAATATTTTTTGCCTCTATAGTTGAATCGGCCATCATGTCTTGTTTGGAACTCTTCCAACTCATTGTGTTGCCATTATGGTAAAATATAAATCCAAAAGTAGATTTTAAGTTATCCATATTGAATTGGAAACTAGAATCCAAAACCCCCTCAAGTCTCAATTCTTCATTATTATATATAAAAAAAGAATCCTTAGTTCTTCTTAAGTACTTAAGGATTACTATAACGGCCATCCAGTGGCATTCACTGGGGTCAGATTGAAAATAGCTTGTAACACTTAGAGCATGCGCAATATTTAGCCTTGTACATTGAATAACATACATTATCCTCTTTATAGTGGATGCATAAGGTATGTGGAACATTCTATGTCTCTTGTCATCAGTCTTACAGGCCATTAACTTAGAGAGACAAAGACTATAGCCCATAGAGAAGAATCCCTTCTTAGATTCTTCCACACTAAACCTCTTTAGTATCATGTCAATGTACAACATTTGGGAAAACCCTAAAATCCTTCTTGATCTATCTCTATTAATACATTTTCCAAATACATAAGATGTATTTCCCAAATACTTCATGGAGAATTTAGTAGATGACCAAGCTTTAGTACACTTTAACATTGCTCTCTCATTACTAGTCTTCTTGTACACATAAGGTTATACACATTTTTGAGAAAGCCAAATAATTTGACTATCTTATCAAAATGCATGTTCTCCTCTTTGAGTCCATAAATAGATCTCTTGAGTTTGTAAACTTTTTACTCATTTTTGTTTTTATGTAAAAACCTTGTGACTACTCCATATAGATTTTTTCTTAAATGTTTCCATTGAGAAAAGCAGTTTTCACATCCATTTGTCATATTTCATAGTCATAATATATAGCTATGGCAAGTAATATCCTAATAGACTTAGGCATTGTGACCAGTGAAATAGTTACCTAAAAATTAATATCGGGTCTTTCAGTATGACCTTTCGCCACTAATCGCACCTTAAAGGTCATTACCTCTCCACAAACTCTTAGTTTTTGCTTATAAATCCACTTGCAACCAATGGGTACTATACCCTTTGGTGGATCCACTAAAGCTCATACTTTGTTGCAGTACATAGAGTCTATTTTAGATTTCATAGCATCTAGCTAATGGACCGAGTCTATATCCAACATAGCTTTCTCATAAGTCTTAGGATCATTATCCAATTTACCTATCTTATGAAAGAATCCGAACCTTCTGGGTTGCTTCTTGATTCAATCAGACCTTCTCTAAGGTGTGTAAGGTTCTTGATGCTCATTTGTTTCCACTGCTTGTGGGATTTGATGATTATCTTCAACTTTAACAAGTTCAATGATAATGCCATTTCCATCTAATAGAAATTTTTTTCCAAAATGATATTGTTCCTTGAAACAAAAACCCTTTATTTTGAGGGATTATAGAAATAATAACCTAAAAACTCTTTTAGGTATCCTATAAGCTTGCACAAGATGGATTAACTAACCAACTTATCTCGCACTAGCCGCTTAGCGTAAGTAGGACACCCCCAAACTCTTAGGAAAGAGTAAGAAAGTTTTTTGTTAAACCATATCTCATGTGGTATCCTTGGAATTGATTTTGAAGGTACTATATTTTGTAATTTTGCTACCATTTTTAAGGCATATCTCCAAAAGTAGGGTTGTAAATGAGCCGAGCTCATCGAAAATTTCAAACTCAAGCTTGGCTCATTTTAAAATACACAAGCTCGAGCTTGTTAAGCTTTAAATTTTAGGCTCAAGCTTGAGCTCGTTAATAAATATCAGGGCCAAGCTCGATAAGCTCATAAGATATCAAGTTGCAATCGAGTTTTAGCAAGCTCGAGTTCATCCAGCAATTTTCATATTCAACGTGAGAGCTTGCGATCGAGCTCATTGTGCTTAATGTAGTCCCTATTCATTTTGTGAAACTCTTGAGAAATTCTATCTATTAGTAAATCTAACAGAAACATCAATATTTTTAAAAGTGAATCAATTTTTTATAAATTTCAAGATTAATGTCATGACTTTTAAAGTTTGAACATTAAAATATAACAATAAATTTGTTAAGATAGTAATGAATTTTCATTTCATACTTGTATTATTAAATTTGAAAAACTTGCAGTAATTATATACAATATAGTATACAATGAAATTTTATTATATAATTATATATTTTTATAAAATTGATTGAAATAGAAAATTTACATTTTTTTAAATGTAT
This sequence comes from Jacaranda copaia, assembly GCA_014898725.1. Classification (NCBI taxonomy): domain Eukaryota; kingdom Viridiplantae; phylum Streptophyta; class Magnoliopsida; order Lamiales; family Bignoniaceae; genus Jacaranda; species Jacaranda copaia. The sequence continues at coordinate 410,353 of JACGDI010003137.1, forward strand.
CATGCTATTTATTTTTTGTATTTTATAAATTATAAATTAGTATATTATAAATTATTATTTATTAATAAGTAACATATAAATGAAATTATATTTTTAAAAATTATATTGTGAAAATTATATAAATATATGGCATATATTTTTTTGAATATTACTTTTATGTATTAGTTAATATATATACATATTATTTTAAAAAATACTAGGGCTCATGAATCGGCTTGTGAGCTTTCAAGCCACCTCAAGCTTAGCTCAATTCAAAGCTCAAGCTCAATAAGCTCGGCTCAAGCCTAAATGGTTTTGAGCTCAAGTTAAGCTTTTTTAGATCGAGCTGAGTCGGCTTGTGAGCCAACTTGGCTCAACTTACACCTCTACCCAAAAGGATATAGGTATATCAGAAAAGTTTATTATGGAACATACCATATGTAACAAGGTATGGTTTTCTTTTCAACAACTCTATTATGTTGCGGTGTGCAAGATGGTGTCCATTGAAAGAAAATCCCATTCTCCTTTAGATAATCCAACAATTTAGTACTTAAGTATTATCTCCTTCGATCCGTGGCTATGGGGTACTATTCCAACACTACACTCATCTCGATCGGGCTATCCTATTTGGAATCTTTCTTTTCTTTATATTTTTTATCTGAATTTGACTTCTCGTATTTGAGGCAATTCATGTCTTTTTATGCCATGTATCAATCAACCAAGTTGAGCAAGGCCTCCATAGTGAGATGTCTTTCTCGTGCCAGGGTTGGCGCACTCCTTATGGTAAAGTCCAACAAATAAAAGATCAATAAAGAAATCTACTCTCGAGTTGTCAGTTCACAGCACTTCAGTATTGAACCTTAAGAAAATGTCTTTTAATGATTCTCATTCATTTTGCTTCATTCAGTGAAAGTGAGTGTGTGGAAGCTTGCTTTCTTCTTATTGAAGAACTAATTTAGAAAATTTTGTGCAAAAGTGATCGTAAGAGTCAACAGATTACAGCTTCAACTTGATGAAATAATCTAATGCTACATCTTAGGACATGGTTACATATGTGATTATTATGTCTGTGTAGCTACATGAGTTGTTTGAATTATATCATACGCTCATTTAGATATGTCATTCTATTATTTTATAGAAAACCAGTGGGCACTTTAGCATTGATAAGTACTTTGTCGATAATAATTTCCTTGATAAATGAAGATACGCTTTCTCTATGTCGATAAGCATATAAGTGGCATGATAAGCGAGGCCAAGTTAAGTTAAGAGAGATTCTCTATCCATCGATTGAGCTACTCCACTTGGTGAAAAACTTCTTCCCATTCATCTCATTCAAACTTTTCTAGGTGGTAATAGTTTGCCTGAGAATGGTCAAACTTATTGTAGCATTGTTGAAATCACTGTAACTTAGTCATCGAGTTAATTTTCTCTTCTTTTGATTATTTAATGGGGTCAAATAGAGAAATCGACTAGTGTGCTAGTACTTCTTGGGGGGCCACATTCTATTGGGGCACTTCGATTGGATCAAGGTCTAGCTCATACATTGCACTCATTGCTATAGTAGGCTACTGCTCTATTGGCCACTGAAATACCTTTTTGACCTATTGGCCAATGAGCTCGCTCAATTATTCTAATGAGAGAGCAATGACTTGTTGAAGTTTGGTGCTAGACCATGGTAGGTCCCAGGGTTTACAAATCTATCAGGTTGAAGGTTAGACTTACTTCATATTAGGCACCTCTTCCTTTAGCTACCTTCAGATTGAGCCCATTTAGTATTCTCTATTTTCCCATTGCAAGCCTAATGTTTCCCACAAAGGGTGCAAATTTATGATGTAGGAAAAGTCTCCTTGAGATCTTGCTAGAAAGTTGAACGGTTTTACATTGACAGGTTAGTCTATAACATAAAATATCATTAGGCTTGCCAAGGTAGCCCTTGGCCTAGATCTTTCAACGCTTAAGTTAAGGTCGAGCTAAATGCTTAGAAAGCATGTTAGGTATAGTAAAGTCAGTATTTTAGGGTGCACATACCCCTCTTAAGTGTTAATTACAAGTATTTATATACACTGTGGTCAAAATGACCGTTTTATCCTGATTTTCAAGAGTTACTACCTTTTTAAGAGGGCAAATTTGGCCATTTGGTACTCTGACCACCTTAACACATCTTTCATAAACAATACTTAAAGGTGATAGAAGGTGCCGAGGCATGTGCTACAATAATTAAAGTAGGGAAGTCATAGTAAAGAACAATATTAAATATAATAGATCTTATCTTAATAAGCCTTATCCTATATCTAGTGTTCTCAACACCCGATCACCAACCTTAATCAACAGGCAGCTCCTTTTAATAGCTTAGTTCAAGGTTGTGACAATAATCAAATGAGGTCAGAGTTGGTATCTAATGTGAGATATACAGTTCTTGCAGTTCACTGCCTTCCTCACATTCCACTCACACAAATGTCCCAAAATTAGATAATACATTTTGACAAGACAATCAAATTGCTTAGCTTTGTCAAAACTTTGTAAGAACCATTTGGGTAAAAGAAGGCTAATGGGAATAGTGTATAGTTTATTGTGCTTTATATTGATGACATCCTTCTAATTGGGAATGAGGTAGGAATCTCAAAGTGTACTAAAGAAAAGTTATCTACTAAATTCTCCATAAAGGATTTAGGAGAAACATCTTACATATTAGGAATACATATCTATAGAGATAGATTAAGAAGGATGTTAGGGCTTTCCCAAACCCCATACATTAACAAAATACTAAAAAGGTTTAGTGTAGAATAATCCATTAAAATATTTTTTTGCATGGGACATAGGATTCATTTCTCCAAGTCTATGGCCCCTAAGACTGAAGATAACAGACCAAAGATGTCCCACATACCTTATGTCTCTACTATTAAAAGTATAATGTATGCAATTCAATGTACAACGCCAGATATGGCACGTGCTCTAAGCGTTAGAGCAATTTCTAATCTAATATTAGTGAAAGTTACTGAATAGCTATTAAAGTAATCATTAAGTACTTGAGAAGGACTAAGAACGTGCTTTTGGTTTATGGCATTAGAGAATTGAAACTCAAGGGTTTTTTGAATTCTAGTTTCCAATTTGATGTAGACACCTAAAATTTACCTCTGGCTTTAAATTTAGCCACAATGGTGGTGTGGTACTTTGGAAGAGTTCTAAGTAAGACACTACAGTAGACTCCACTACAAAGGCAGATTATATTATGGCTTTGAAAGTTGGAAAAGAGGTAATTGGATGAAAAACTTCATTCAAGAGTTGAATGTAGTGCGTAGCATTACTGAGCCAATAGTTGTCTTTCGTGATAACAATGGGGCAACAGCGCAAGCTAAAGAGCTAAGATCTCATCAATAATCTACTGACATATTAAGGCAATATCATTTAATTGAGGAGACCATTGATAAAGGTGACATCCGAGTGGAGAGAGCTGCTTTGGAAAAGAATAAAAAAGATTGACTAACCAAATGCCTATCACAAAAGGTCTTTGAAAGACATCTTGAGAAGATAGGTCTCAAGGCCATGAGGCATTGGCATTAGGACAAGTGGGAGATTGTTGGAATAGTTCCTAATAAGCCAATTAGATTGGCATTTTAAAACTATTTCCTTATAAAACAATCTTGATTGAATTATATTTTTTATATGGCCATCTTTATCATATGCTTATTATTTCTTCATTAGCATTTCGATGAAGAATTTAGACCATACAAGACTAAGGGAGTTAGTTATGCACTTGGTGGTTGTTAGAAAACAAGGCATTGACAACCTACCTGGACATTCCACAAGATAGCTGTAATAGCAAGTTCTCTAGCTTACGCTAGTGCATATAATTAGCTAGTTGACTAGAGGTGAAAAAGGTGTAATGCTAAGGATCCAATTTAAACATTTAAAAACTGAAATCTAACTTAGATTACACCAATCCAAAGATTAAAATCATGCTTATGTAATGGATTAAGACCAAATTGTTACCTTGCAAACAAAATCTAACCAAAAACTTGAAGTAGAGCGTTGATTCCCAAAGGCCAACTATTTTTGGTGCAGCAGAGTGTGATCAAATTTTGATCAGGAAAATTACCTTAGGTTCAAGTCAAATATGGACTAAAATTTCACCAACTCGATGAAGAATGTCCAGTAAAACATTCAGTATAAAACTCCTTTAGAAAGACCTCAAACAAAATCTAGAAACGCACTGCTAAAATAGAGGATCACCAAAGCAACCAATCTGAAATTCATGTTGCCTCTAATGTCAAATTCCACACACCATTAACAATCCTTTTCTCCTAAATTTATCTAAAAGAATCAAGGACAAATAGATCAATTAGGGGCTGAAAATGGTAAGGGAGGTGAAGAAGAGAGTGAAGCCTCAACTCATGAGAGAATCACTTTCGGAGGGAATTTAGGATCTAACTCTTAGAAGCACAAATGTGTGAGGGAATAATGTGTTGGTCACCCCTTTCTCTATATCTATATATAGAGTGGAGATGGTGTGATTCCAAGGTGGCATCACACCCTCCTTAAGGTGGGCGTGCCACCTAAGCATGCCAACTTGCAAGCATCTTGTAAGTTGCATGTTAATTTGTGTTGAATTTGAATTTAATTTGGAAACTATATTTCATCTAATGAAATGTCTACTTAATTAAATTCTAATTCATCTCCAAATTAACATTTCATTTGAGTTTTCCCTCCAAAATTTGTTTTTCATTTTAATTATATTAAATGCTTTAATTTAATTAAACTTTAACTTAATCTTTAAGTCAACAAACTTAACTCTTTAAGCTAGATCTTGTTAACTTAACACCATAAGTTAACTTGACTAATTAATAGTCATGAGGCACCAAATTAAATTAACATTTAATTTGATTGGTCTCAATTTAACTCCTTAAATCAATTAGATCAATTTAAAAATTAAATTGATCAAGTCGTGATGACTACAAATTACGTCAATAGATTCCTCAATTTTTGGCACCATGGAATCCTTTTAACGCTTAGAAGATTCCCCTCAATATTTAGGATTGCCAATTGGATTTTATATGTGACCCATTAGGCTCTACCGCTCATTAGATATGGGCTCACAACATTTGTGACTTTAGAATGTCATATTTAAACTCCTTTAAACTAACTGTCTCAATTCAATTAATCTTTATTAATTGAAGAGTACCCAATTCCCATGATTGATGTCCAACCTCAAGCCCATGGAGCCCAATAATTGGCTAAATGATGCTTTTGGTAAACCATTCTAACTCCACGCGTATCGTGCAAATATGGTCCTTCTGTCTCTTATCTCTATGAAAGAGGCCTAAGGCAAGATATTTGTTAGCTCCCTAATAGCCTCGATAGTATGCATCAATTCAAAAAAGGATCCACGATAACCTTGTATTTAGGTCCTTGTGCTTTGACTCCTCCTTAGTCACTTAACAGGCCACTCAAATAGAGATTAGGAATGAGCTACTTGAATATAGAGGTTTGTGAGATCCAAGATGGAATCTGACTCCTTGTATTTGTCAATGGCAAGCACATCTTCTATATATTCTACAAGGATCGATTCCAAAAAATCCTTGTAGGTAGTATGATAAGTTGAAAAAAAAGTTTTCCAAAGATAAGGTCATAAAGTGGAATCAAACATTCAGAATAGAGACATATTAATGAGGTTATTAGAGAGCCGGCAAATATCTTGTTCTATGCATCTTTTAGGAGATAGAAGACAAAATGATAGTATTTGCATAGTACACATAGAGCTATAATGGTTCTTCAAAAGCATTTATTTTGGCCAATTAGTTGGACTCCATTAGCTTGAGGTTGGACATCAACCATGGGGATTGTGTACTCTTCAATTAATGGAGATTAGTTGAATTAAGTCGATTAGTTTAAAGGAATTTAAACTAAAATGAATATATGATATTCAAAAGTTACAAGGAGTTGTAAACCTATGTCCAATGAACAGTAGAACCTATCGGGTCACACACAAAAGCCAATTGCATTGCTAAGTCTTGGAGAAATTTTTCTAAGTGGTAGGAATTCACTCCAAGTGGCCGATTTTAGGGAGACCATAAATTGAGGTAAATTTTGGCTTGATCAATTTAATTGTTAAATTGATAAATTAATTTGAGTTAAATTAGATCAATAATGAAAGAGTTAATTGTTTGGTGTCATACAACTATCAATTAGTCAAATTAACTTAAAGAGTTATCTTAACAAAACTTAGCTTAAGTGGTTAAGCGAATTAACTTCAGAGTTAAAATATTTAACTTAATTAATGATAGGAATTTATTTTGGAGGAAAAATTCAAATGAAAGGTTCATTTGGTGTGATATTTTAATTAATTTGACATTAGATTCCAAATGTAATTGAAATACATACAAAATTCAAATTTGATTTGAATTTGCCAACTTGCAATTAAGTGGGTAGTCCTCTACCTTGAGGAAGGTGTTATGCCACCTTGGAATCACACCATCATCCCTCTATATATATATAGAGAGAGGTTTGAGATTTAGTTGCACGATGCATTGCCATGTGAAGAATTAGATTCTCACATTTTTCCCTCCAATTTCACGTGTTGTCTCATGTTGAAGCTCTATTTCTCTATTCTTCTCCAAACCCTAAATTGGCCATCTACCTCTCATTTCTCCTTTCTATCTCCAAATAATAGTAAAGAGAAATACGATATTTCATTGATGTGTGGATCATATTGATGGAGGCAAAATAATTAGATTGCTAGCCTTTGGAGATCTACTAGTTATGGCAGTAACTTGGCATTTTCTTCTAGAAGATCCAGAAGGATTTTTGATCTAAATTCTTCTATTAGATTCACCAAGGAGTTGAGGAACTACTGGAAATGTTTTGTAATTTTTGACGAAGTTTGCATTGTGCAAAAGTTGCATCTTTCCAGCTGCACCAGTATTTCACAATTTTTGGATTGAAGAAAAGTTCTTCATTATCTCCTTGGATTTAGGCTAATCAGGGTAATCCTCCACCCAAATTTGAATTATGATCATGTTTAGATCTTTGTTAGCTTGTGTATCCCATTTAATTTTAGCATTTGAAGTTTTAATTATTAAATCCTAGTGCTACACTAGCCTTCAAGTGGTATTGGAGGCTAATTCATGCTATGATTTTGATTTTTTATTGATTCATTCATGTGATGAATTGATCAAAATCATCAAATTCTCAATTCATATGATGGATGGAAGTGTTTGGATGATGTTCTCTGTGGCTTCTTGATTGATGAATTGAAAGCATGCTAATATGTGTTTTAAGTGTTAATTCATGTGATTAGTATGTTTTAATTCATAGCTTCTCATGTTGAACGTTGATTTAGCATTGGATAATGTTATATGTTGATATATCATGTCGATGATGGTCATTTTTAAGTTAATTTGATTGGAGTTTTGTTGGAGAGTTTTGAAGAATGTGATTCTCACTTTAACTTGATTTTTGAAGAATGATTGAGCACTTGAAATTTCAGTTTTGAAAGGTGTTTTAGATCTAAAATTTCATCCATAATGTGATTTTTAATGTTTAGAAGTTCTTCTAGACTTTTTGGTGCACAAAAGTTGAGCTAAAAAAGGCTTAACTTAGCCTTGATCGCAAAATAGGAGAGCTGCTGGCCATGACAGCGCACATGCAAAACAACGATCAGACGTTACTACCCATCTATGCACACACCTCAGCCAACAATGCCTAGTTTAGTGTTGGACTAGTTTTATGCCTTGTTTTGGTTCCTTTTGTGACTAAAAATTGATTTGAATCACACAGAATGGATGCCTAAGTGATGTGCATGTTCTCTTTATTATGTTGGACATGTTTGATTGCTTTCAAAACTTTTTAAAGTTAATCTTCAATTGATGCATAAATATTATACTCATTCTTACTTGACCAATCATTTGTTTTTGAGATAATCATTTAATTTTTAGAATTGAATATCAATTATAGATTGATTTATAGTTTGTTTAAATTTTGAACGAATGATACATGAATGAAGATGATCATTTGCCTTTAATATTAATTTATTTGTTTTAAGTTGTTGAAATGATTTGTATTAAATGGGGCTTGCATACCTCTTTGTTCTACCTTATAAAAGTTATGAGAGCAAAATCACTAGAAGTGTGATTTCCTTTCTCTTGTAAAAGTTGCTAGGGGAAAAAAATATTCATAGAGGGTTGAAGGCCCATCACTCTATGGGAATACACTGAAGTAATAGTTATGCTTAATCAACTCACTTAAAATTAACCGAGTGATACACTTATGGCTCTAAGTGCATTACTTAATTAGGCTTATGGTCATACCACCCTAGGAGCATGCTAAGCGCATTTACTTATTTATACTTTTCATATCTTGTTAATGTATGAGATATATGTTTAGGATATAGAAACCTTAAATAAAAAGATAAAAATGATGAGATCTTTGCAAGCAAAAATACTCTATTTAGAATGTCTAAATGCTTTTCAAATATTAAGTCAAAATGAATACAAATTAAAAGTATTTTAATTAATCCACACTTTCTACTAATAGTGTATGCCATGACAATACTAATGGTTTAGTGTGATGGCACTTGGTCATAGGAATCATACTTAGGAGGAAAGATATAAGCATACACTTTACATAAGATGTATCTTTGACTTAAGAATGCCCACGCATTGGCACTCGGTTATAGGGGATGAAGGGGTGCCCATCTTGAATCAAAGTTTGACTAATAACTTTGACTTAATAGTTAGCAGTATAGATGGCACACAATTATGTGAGTCTATATGAAACGTGAGCCAAAATATGTCAATAGTTGTATGAGATGCAATTAGCAAAAATTGCTTATCGTTTGATTACTTGTGAATGGCACTTGATTATGAGGATCTGCTTGCAAGTTTTAGGATCTTAATTCTCACTAAGAAATGAGATTTCCCGAATTCTTCTTTGGGGTGAAGGAGTTGATAAAATAGTAGAAGAAAACCAAGCTTGAAAGACCATGAATATATTTTCAATATCAAAATTCAATCTTATGCGTATACGTTTCTTTTACCTCTTGTAGATTTTTGAAATCTTCAAAAAGAAAATGGCCAAAAAACCATTTGTAGGCATTTTGGTATCTAATAAGCTAGCTAGGCTAAACTTCCATGATTAGTTGAGAAACTTTAAGATAATTGTTGACTTAGAAAATAGGACTTATCTCCTAGATCAAAGTCTCCTGGACACATTGGGTGATAACCCTACTAATGAGAAATGTTCACTAAATGTATAGATAATAACCTACAAGTGAGATATCTCATGATGGCTTTCATGATTAATGAGCTCCAAAAAACTCACAAGCATATGAGACATGCAAATGAGATCTACAAATACTCACACAAGTTGTATGGTATGCAAACTAGGCATGAATGTTCACTTTGTCGGATTTTTAGATCAAGGATGGTTGAGTATTCAAGCATCCATGATCGTAGCCTAAAGATGATGGGACTCATTGAGAAACTTTGACAGTTTGATATGATCATGGACAATAACCTCTATGAGGATTTGATTCTCCAATCATTACCCTATCGTTTGTCCAATTTGTTATGAACTTTAATATGTCCAAACAAGAGGTGAAAATTAATGAATTGATAAACATGTCTGTAACTACTGAGATAACTATGAAAAAGCAAAAACCTCTTATGCTTGCTTCCTTCTCTAAGTCGAAAGGCCCCAGTGACCTAAGAAAGGGAGGTCAAATGGGAAGCAATGCCCATGAAAGGTTTCAGGGTGGTCAAGAAAAAGGATAAAACTAAAGCAAGTTGTTTCCATTATGGCAAAAAGGGATATTGGAAAAGGAATCGCAAAGCTTACCTTGCAACCTTTAAGAAGGGTATATATTTCTTTGAAGTGCATTTGATGACTAATTCTTCCTCATGGATATTTGATATTGCATGTGGTTTTCACCTTTGTAATTCATTACAGGGATAAAAAGAAAAAGGAGTTTTTGTGAAGGGTATAGGATCCTCCACCTAAGAAACAGAGCAAAAGTTGCCACAATGGTCTAAGGCATTACGAAGTTAGACTTGGAGATTGCTTGCATTGTACTTGATCCAGTTTATCATGTACCTAATCTTGTTCAGAACATTATTTCAATTCCCACTCTTGATAATGAAGGATATGAATTTTCTATATCTAATGGGATATTGAAGGTATTGAAGGTATTGAAGAATGGTTCTTTAATTGCTCGAGGTACATTAAAAAATGGATTTTACATACTTAGTTCCCAACCTTCACTAATGCACATTCAATCAAATAAAAGAAAATTAGATATCCAAGAAGTTGCCACTCTTTGGCATGAAAGACTTGGGCATATTTCAAAAAATATGATGAATAAGTTAGAAGCTCTCAAAGCACTAAAAGTTAGTGGTATTGTGAACCTTTCTACTTGTGAATCTTGTTTGAAGGAAAAAATGATCAAGACTCTTTTTGTAGAACAATCAAAACACAGCACAAGTCCTTTAGATATGATCCATATGAATGTTTGTGGCCCACTAAAAGTTAATACGAGATGAGGTAATTCCTATATCATCTGAAGGCTAGTAAAGAACTAGGATTTAATATCAAAACTTTAGAACATCAAAGTAACTAGTGCCCACAAGCTAATTAAGGATCTAATCATGCCTATGATTTATATTTAGATGGAGGATTACCTTAATGAGCTAATCCAAGGAGAATCAAGTGATTACTTCACGAATTATAGAATTTGTCTACCAATGGCGCAACAAGAATATTGCAATGATCATCCTATGAAATCACCTCCAAAAATTCTGAAAAAAATATGGATATAGCTAATACCTTGGATAACTTCAAGTTAAAATTTCAGATCGATTGTCCATCTAGAACGTCCTGGAGAAAATTGCAACATCAGTCCCCGCATAGATGAATCTCCAAAAATTGAGCAAGTCACATGCCTTGCCTCTATTAAAAAGGTTCACACACTAATGAGATCTTCCTAAATATCTAGTCTTTTAGTCGGAATGGAGGCTGAATTTGGGATAGGAAGATGAACAAAGGAGCTTAGCCTTTGTTAGCTTGCAAATGATTTTTGGAGGGAAATGAAGAATCTACTTTTTCACACCATTTGTGATTGCACGACCTCTTCTCTCTATATCTATATATGAGGGATGAAAATGTGTGAAATCATGTTGGCATCACACAATACATGAGGGGGGTGGCCAAGTAGGGTTGCTTAGATGGCAAAATTTGAATTCAAATCACATTTGAATTTTAATAATTAAGATGTCAACTAAAATCTCATTTAAGTCTTCACTCCAAAATTCATTCTTCCTTAATTAATCAAATTAAACTCTTTAATTTAATTAATTATCCTTTGACTTAACTTTTTAAGTCAAACTAGATTAATTCATTAAGCTAAATTTGTTAACTTAACTCTTTAAGTTAACTTAACCAATTGATGATCATGTTAACACCATATAATTAACTCATTAATTATTGGTCTAATTTAAATCTTAAATTAGTTGATTAATTTAACACTTAAATCAATCAAGCCAAAATTGAGCCTCAAAGTTGGCCCTAAAAATTGATCCACTAGGAGATACCATTTTCTAACACCTTAGAAAATTCTCTCAATTAATTAGGAAGCTAATTAATTTTGTGTGTGACCTAATAGGTTCTAAAATTCATTGGACATGGGCTTACAACTCCTTGTGACTTTTGAATATCTTATTTTCATTCTGGTTTAAAATGCCTTTTAAATTAGTCGACTCAATTCAATTAATCTCATTAATTGATGAGTACACAATCTCCATAGTCGATGTCTAACTTCAAGTCCATGGCACCCAATTAATTGGCCGAAATGAATATTTTGGAGAACCATCATCGCTCTATATGTACCACACAAATACGGTCCTTCCATTTTCTATCCCCCGAAAGAGGCTTAGGGTAAGATTTTTGTCGGTTCTCTAATAGCCTCAATACTATGTCTCTATCTCAATGTTTTATCCCTGTTGTGTGACCTTACCTTTGGAAAACTACTTTTCCAAATTGTCATGCCACTTTGCACAAGAATTTTTAGGAACTGATCATCATAGAACACATAGGAGATGTACTCGCCCTTCACAACAGCGAGGAGTCAAATTCTATCTTAAATCTCACAAACCTCTATGCCAAGTAGCTCATACTCAATCTCAACTCAAAAGACCCGCTAGGTGGTCAAATATGAGTCAAAGCTTAAGGATCGAATACAAGGTTATCATGGATCCTGAGATCAATGGACTAATAATATGTACTAGCATAAGTATGAGAACTACCCACTTCCAACTTGCCACTACGGCTATCTAGTGGATTCTCCGATGGGTCTTCAGTACCTTATTCTCTAATAAACACCCACTAACATGCTCCTATATCTCATAAAGTTACTCATGCAATAGAGCAATCTCCAATTCTTGAATTTATATATTATAAGTGCAAGTCCTGCAGTCATAGGTGATCTAAGGGTTTTATCTAAATTCTAGTGAAGTGAAACAAAGCATAAGATGAGGAAAGCCATATAAAGAATATCATTCAATCAAGATTGTACTATGACTGAAATAGTTTACAAGGCCAATCTCATTAGCTTGCAAGGCACTATTCCAACAATTTCCCACTAGCCCTAAAGATAATGCCCTATGGCCTTGAGACCCATCTTCATAAGATGTCCTCCGAAGACCTTTAGCCTTTTGGAGTTAATATAGTGGTTCTGCTATATTCTCTTTTGAGGCATCTTTTATGCACTTAGTTGTCACCTTTATCAATTGATATCATATATTAAATGTTAATGCATTTAATGTGTTTGTATCATTGATGAGATCTTGGCTCAAGTCCAAAATTGTCTTTCAAAGACAATCGCAGGCTCATACATACTAGGCACTACATCCAACACTTGAATGAAGTTTTTATCTAAACACTTTCCTTTGTGGTTTCCAAAATTACAAAGTATTTTGCCTTAATAGTTATCTAGACCATGGTGTCTAGTTGGAACTCTTCCAACAAACCATGCCGCCATTAAAGTAAAATATGTATCCAAAAGTGGATATTAGGTCATCCACATTAGGTTAGAAACTAATATTCAAACACTCAGTGAGTTTCAATTTTTCATTTTTGTATACCAAAAACAAGACTTTAGTTCTTCTCAAGTACTTGAGGATTATTTTTACGGCTAACCAGTGACTTTCACCAGGATTAAATTGGAACCTACTCATAATGCTTTGCGAGTGTTCCACATTCGATCTTGTACATGGAACAGTATACAATTATGCTTCATATAGTAGATGCATAAGATCTTAGGCATATCAATCGGTGAAAAAATTTCCTCGAAATCAATACTGGGTCTTTGAGTGTAACCCTTTTTCACTAGTCGCACCTTAGAAGTCACCACTTCTCTATTTATCCTAAGCTTTCGCTTATAGATCCCCTTGCAACCAACGAAAATTATTCCCATTGGTGAATCTACCAAAGTTCATACTTTTTTTAGTACATGGAGTCCATTTCGAATCTCATGGCTTCAAGCTAACGTCCTAAATTTCTATCTACAATAGCTTCCTCATAGGCCTTCGAATCTCTATTTGATTGACCCATCTTATGAAGAAATCCAAACTCTTCAGGTTACTTCTTGATCCAGTCTGACCTTTTCAGAGATTATGTGTAAGGCTCTTTGATATTTATTTATTTCTACCACTTATAGGATTTATTGATCATCCTGAACTTCACCAAGTTCAATTACAATGCCTTTTTCTATCTAATGAAAATTTCTTTTCCAAAATGGTAGCATTCCTTAAAACAAACACATTTTATTCTAAGGGATCTAAAACCAATAACCGATAAACTCTCTTGGGTATCTCACAAACTTGCACAAGATAGATCTACTATCCAACTTATCTCCCACTGTCCATCTCACTTAGGCAGGAGATCCCTAAACCTTTAGATAGTGGTAAAAGGGTGCTACACCATGCCATTTCTCATATGGTGTTTTTGGCACCGACTTTGAAGGTACTATTCTTAATAATTTGCTATCATCATAAAGGCATATCCTCAAAGGGATATAGGCACATCAAAGAATATTATTATGGAATGTACTGTGTCCAATAAGATACAGAGTCTCCTCTTTGCTACTCTATTGTGTAGGGGTGTGCCAAGCAAAGTCCATTGAGAGAGAATTCCATTCTTCCCTTGATAATCTAATAATATGGTACTTAAGTGTTTTTCCTCTCGTTCCAATCTAAGGGCTTTAACACTAAGTCCATTTCGCTTTTGTATTTCATTTTTATACTCTTTAAACTTTTCAAAGGTCTCAGACTTGTACTTCATAAGATACATTTGCCTAAACCAACTATCACCACTAGTGAAGGCAATGTAGTAAAAATAGTCTCCTCTCCTACTAACTCTTAGTGGTCCACAAACATCTATATTGATCAAATCCAAAGGATTTGTGGAGCACTCCATTTGTCCTACAAAAGGAGGTTTGGCCATTTATCCCTTCAAATAAGATTCACAAGTAGAAAGGTTCTCAATGCCACTAACATTTAGTGCTTCGAGAGCTTCTAACTTGTTCATCCTAATTTTTGGAGATATGACCAAGTCTTATATGCCACATCATGGCATCATCTTAGATATCTAATTTCTTACTTAGTTGAGAGTGCATTAGTGATGGTTAAGAATCCAACATGTACGATCCTTTGTTAATTATGCCACAAGAAACTAAAAAACTCATTATTTAATGCCTTCAATCTTTCATTTGATATAGAAGGATCAAATCCTTTGCTATCTAAAATGAGAATTAAAATAATGATCTCAACAATATATGGTACTATATGACAAAGGTCCAATACAAGTATGGAGTTCTCTAAGTTTAACTTATTGTATGCCTTTAGCTTTGGACACAATTCTTGCTCCTTAGCTAAGGTGGTGGATCATTTTCACATCACTTAGTTCTATTCTTTAGTAACAACTTACAAAGAAAAGAACCACATGTGATATCATATATCTATAAGGAAGAATTCATCCTAAATGTACCTCAATAAAGTATATGCTCTTCTTAAAGGTTGCAAGGTATTTCTTGAAATAGTGCTTCCAATGGCCTATTTTTGCCCAAGTTGAAACAAATAATATCGACTATTTCATCTATAATCTTCTTGACTCCTCCGAATGCCGTAGATAGTTATTTTCCCTTTGAGGAAGAACATTTCTTCCTTTCACCTCCTTTTCTAGCACCCGTAGAGTCTATAAACTTGGAGAAGGAAATGAGTATCAAAGGTTTGTCCTTATCATGATAGTCTCCTTCTAGATAAACACTTTAATCAATAAAACTCGGCAAGGATGTGAGGATCAATCCTCATGGAGATCATTTTCCATCACTACGTCTAAGTTGAAAAGCTTCTCTAAGCCTAATCATCTTTAGACCATAGTCGATGACACAACTTTCCATTTATCATAGCTTGAAAAGTCTTCTTTGACAACATGAACTTCTCATACCTTGTTCGCTTTACTACTCTTTGTAAACTTTAACTAAGGTATAATTCGTGTGTCCTTAAGATTTTTAATGCTTGTAGATGCCATTATGAGACTAAGGGATAGAACAATCCTAAGTCCAATTCATGAACTTTTCATGTGTCTCTAGATCTACATTAATCCTAAAGGGATTGGGAGTGCCATGATATAGGACCTATATATGCTTCTAGAAATCTTGAACAATTTTTGAGGTTAAGTCAATCGTGGAAGTTTAGCCCAATTGGTTTATTAGTTTCTAAAATAACGTTGAGTGGAATTTTAACCATTCTTGAGATTTCACAAATCCTCATAGGCGAAAAAGAGAATATGAGCATGTGATTGAATTTGATACTAAAATATGTTCATAGTATTTCAAGCATGTTTTTCTCCCACTATTTTATCAAATTCTTAACCCCCAAGAAAAATTTGAGAAATCATATTTCCTAGTGAGAATCAAGATCCTAATAACTTTCCAATGAACCCCCATGACTGAGCGCCATCCACGAGCAATCAAAGCTAAATCAATTTTTGTTAATTGTATCTTATGTAACTCTTGATATATTTTGCCTTATTTTTCGTATAGATTCATGTGACCATGTGCCATCTATACTACTAAGCATTAAGTCAAACTCACCAATCAAGCTTTTTCTCAAGATGGCCTCACGACATCCCCCATGATTGAGTGCTAATGAAAAAAGATTCCTATGGTAAAGGTATATCTTATGCTAAGTATATGCTCACAGCTTTTCTCCTAAGTGTGAACCCTGTGATCAAGTGCCATCACACAAAATCGATAGCATCATCATGGCATACATTATTGCTGGAAGGCTTGGATTAATTAAAATTATTTTAATTTATATCCATTTTAACTTAATATTTGAAAATACATAGATATTTTAAGTGGAGGATTTTTGCTTTCAAAGATCTCATAATTTTTTCTTCTTATGTAGGTTCTCTATATTCTAATCATGTATCTCATACATCAATAAGATATAGAAATTATAAATAAGTAAATAACCCAACATGCTCCTAGGGTGGGATGACCATAAGCCTAACTAAGTGATGCACTTAGAGCTATAGGTGTATCACTTTGGTTGATTTTAAGTGAGTTGAATTAAACTAAACTATTACATGAGTGTATCTCATATATTCATAGGTCTTCAAATGGCCTCCATGCTTCCATTAGACTCTTTGCTCCATGCAACATTTACATGAAATGAAAATCCTCACTCCTAGTGATTCTACTCTTATAAATTTTACAAGATAGAACAAGAGGCATACAAAGCCCATATAATATAACCTATTTCAACAATTTTGAAATAAATAAAATCAATTTAAAAGGCTCATGATCATCTCCATTCATTCATCATTCATTCAATAATTAAATGAACAATAAATAAATTTAGAATTAATAATTAATTCCAACAATTAAATGCTTATCTCATAAACAAATAATTAGACAAGCATAACACTTTTGCCACAAGTTGGAGATTAACTTTGACAAGTTTTAAGAAGCGACTAAAATTTCAAACATCATTTTGAGGATTTGTACAACATTTGTGCATCCATCACATTTGATTTAACATCATTTTAGCTGCTTAAAGAGCCAAAACAATGCCTCCAAACCTGCCCAAGCCTCAATTGATGGCTGCTAGCTGTGTTGAGCGCACCATTAGGTAGCCACTACCCTAGCAACTTGCTTAAAGCTAGCTGGCAACCTCTGTTTTGGGGTCAAAGGTGAGTCAAGCCAATTTTAGCGCAACGTTTGTGCACCAAAAATGCTAGAAAACCTTCTAAACACTAAATCACACATTATGGATCAATTTCCAAATCTAAAACTCATTTCAAAAATAAAAATTAAACTACTCAATCATTCCTTAAAAATCAAGTCTAAGTGAGAATCAAATTCTCCAAATATTTCCAACCAAACTCCAATCTAATTGGATCCAAAAATGACCAAAACTCTTTCATCCATATTGTAGCATGTTATATCAGCATACTAACTACATCAATTAACACTTGAATCACATAATAGCAAGCTTTTAATTCATCAATCAAGGAGCCACACAAAAATCAACAAAATTCTCCAATCCATCAATTGAATCAAGAATATGGTGATCCAGATTAATCCATCACATGAAACATTCAACCAAATAAAATCTAAATCTAAGCATGATTATGGCTCAGATACCACTTGAAGGCTAGTAAAGCACTAGGATCTAGCATCAAAACTTCAAAACACCAAAGGAATTAGGGCCTACAAGCTAATCAAGGATATAATCATTCCTATGATTCAGATTTAGATAGTAGTTTACCTTGATGAGCAAATTCAAGGAGAATCAAGTGAACACTTCACCAATTACAGAATCCATCTACTACTGGTGCAGTGAGAATATTAAAACTATTGCCCTATCAAATCGACTCTAATAATTCTTAAAAAAATATCTGGAGATAGAAAACACCCTAGAGAAATTCCATTTAAAATTTTAGATTGATTCACCATCTGGAACATCCAAGAGAAATCACAAAGCCGGACCTCACGCAGATCAATCTCCAGAAATTGAGCAAGTCACACACATTGCCTCAATTGAAAAAGTCCACACGCCAATGAGATCTTCTTAGATCTCTAGTCTTTTATTTGGAATAAAAATAAAGATCTGGTGATGATGAAGGCTAAATTTGGGGTAGGAAGTTGAAGAAAATAGCTTAGCCTTCAACACATGAAATGATAGCTTGCAAATAGTTTTCGAAGGGAATTGAAAAATTTAATTCTTCATATCATTTGTGATATGCACAACCTCCTCTCTCTATATCTATGTATTCAGGCTAAAAATATGTGATGCCAAGTTGCCATCACATGATGCATGAGGGCGGTGGCCAAGTAGGCTTGCTTAGGTGGCAAAATTTGAATCTAAATCTCATTTGAATTTCATTTGCATCTTAATTACATTTGAAATCTCATTTCAAATTAATTAAGATGCCATTTCAATTCTCATTTGAGTATGTCCTTCAAAATTCATTCTTCCTTAACTAATTAAATTAAACTCTTTAATTTAATTAATTATCATTTGACTTAACTCTTTAAGTCAAACTAGCTTAACTACATAAAATTCGTTAACTTAACGTTTTAAGTTAACTTGACCAATTGATGGTCATGTTGGCAATAAATAATTAACTGTTTAATTATTGGTCTAATTTAACTCTTAAATTAATTGATTAATTTAACACTTAAATCAATCAAGCCTAAATTAACCCCCAAAAATCAGTCCACAAGGAGGCACCATTTTTTAACACCGTAGAAAATTCTCTATACAAATTAAGAAGTAATTGAATTTTGTGTGTGACCTAATAGGTTCTACCATTCATTGGACATGGGCTCACAACTCTTTGTGACTTTTGAATATCTTATATTCATTCTAGTTTAAAACTCCTTTTAAACTAGTTGACTCAATTCAATTAATCTCATTAATGGAGGAGTACCCAATCTCCATAGTCAATGTCCAACCTCAAGCCCATGGAGCCCAACTAATTGGCCAAAATGAATATTCTGGGAACTATAATCGCTTTATGCATGCCATGTAAATACGGTCCTTTTGTCACCTATCTCCTGAAAAAAGCCTAGGGCAAGATATTTATCCGCTCCCTAATAACTTCGATACTATGTCTCTATCTCAATGTTTGATCCCTGTTATGTGACCTCACTTTTGGAAAATCCTTCTCCAAATTGTCACACCACGTTGCACAAGGATTTTTGAGAACCAATCATCATAGATCATATAGGAGATGTACCCGCTTTTCACAATAATGAAGAGTTAAATTCCATTTTAGATCTCACAAACCTTTATGCCAAGTAGCTCATATCCAATCTCAACCCAAAAGACCCGCTAAGTGGTCAAGGATGAGTCAAAGTATGAGGATCATACATAAAGTTACCATGGATCTTTAGGCTAAAAGACTAATAATGTGTACTAGCACAAGCAAGAGAACTACCTATTACTAACTTGCCACTACGGCTATCTAGTGGATTCTCCAGTGGATCTTCAGTACCTTGTTCTCTAATAAGCACTTACTAACATATATCCATATCTCATACAGTTGCTCAGGGAATAGAGCAATCTCTAACCCTTGGATTTATGCACTACTAGTGTAAGTCTATTCGGATCTTAGATGCCACATCTCATAAGATCCTATAACTTGGAAAATTTAATATCACAACCACGTAAGACTTGTTCCATGGTTGCCAAACCAAGTCCCACAATCATATGTGATCTAAGGGTTTTATTCAAATATTAGTGAAGTGAAACAAAGCATAATATAAAGATGGTCATATAAAGAATATCATTCAATCAAGATTGTACCATGAGTGAAATAGTTTACAAGGCCAATCTCATTGGCTTGCAGGGCATTATTTCAACATTATCACCTTCGTCGGTGATTATAGTTGGTTTGGACATGTATATCTTTTAAAGTACAAGTTCAAAGCCTTTGAAAAGTTTAAAGAGTATCAGGATGAAATGGAAAAGCAAAAGTCACATAGTATTAAAGCTCTTTGATCAGAGCAACAAGGAGAATACTTAAGTACTAAATTCTTGTATTATCTAAATAAGAATAGGTTCTCTCTCAGTAAACTCCACTAGGCCCACCCCAACACAATAGAGTAACTAAGAGAAAAAATTGTACGTTGCTAGACATAGTATGTTCCATGATGAACTTTTTTGATGTGACCATATCCTTTTAGGGATAAGCTTTAGAAATAATAGTGATGCAACTAAATTTAGTACCATCAAAGTTGATGCCAAAAATGCCACATGAGATGTGGTATGACAAAGCACTCTTTTACTAATACCTTAAAGATTGGGGTTCTTTCGCTTACGTGAGATGGACAATAGAAAATAAGTTGGATAATAGATCTACCTTGTGCAAGTTTGCAGAACACCTAAAAGAGTCTTTACGTAATTATTTGTGTGATCCCTTGGAACAAAAGGCATTTATTTCAAAGAATGCCCACTTTTTGGAAAAGAAATTTTAATTAGATAGAAATGGTGTGTTGTTGAACTTGATGAAGTTCAAGATAATCATTAAATCCTACAAATGATGGAAACAAGTGAGCTACAAAAGCTTCACACACAATCTCTGAAAAGGTTAGACCAAATTAAGATGCAACTCAAAAGGTTCAGACATCTTTATGTGATAGGCAAATTGGATAGTGATTCGAAGACCTATGAGTAAGCTATGTTGGACATAGGCTTAGGACATTGGCTTGATGTTATGAGATTCGAAATGGACTCCATATACTCCAACAAAATAAAGACTTTGGTAGATCCACGAAAGGAAATAGCTCCCGTTGGTTGCAAGTGGACCTATAAGTGAAAGCTCGTAGTCTATAGAGAGGTAGTGACTGTTAAAGTGTGATTGGTGGCAAAAGGTTATACTAGAAGACCTGATATTAATTTCGAGAAAACCTTTTTACCGATTGCAATGCCTAAGTTCATTCAAATTTTACTTGTCATAACCGCATATTATGACTATGAGATATGGAAAATGGATGTGAAAGCTGATTTCCTCAATTGAGATATTGAAGAAAAAATATACATGGAGCAACCATAAGGTTTTACATTCTAGGGCAATGAGCAAAACATTTACAAACTCCAGAAATCCATTTATGGACTCAAACAAGTATCCCGAAGTTGGAACATACATTTTGACAAGGTAGTCAAATCATTTGGTTTTGTTAAAAATGTATATGAACCATGTGTGTACAAGAAGGTTAGTAGGAGTGGTGCATAATTTATTGTGCTTTATATCGATGGCATCCTTATCATTAGAAATGAGGTAGGAATGTTAGAGTATACTAAAGCATAGTTATCTACTCAATTCTCTATGAAGAATTAGGAAGAAGCATCCTATATATTAAGAATACATATTTATAGAGATAGATCAAAAGGATGCTTGGGCTTTCTCAAACCTTGAACATTGACAAAATACTAAAAACGTTTACTATGAAAAAAATCCAAGAGTGGATTTTTCCCATAGGACATGGATTTGTCTTTCCTAGTCTATGCTCACCAAGACTAAAGATGAGAGAAAACGAATGTCCCACATACTTTATGCCTTTATTACTGGGAGCATAATGTATGCAATTTAAT
Source organism: Jacaranda copaia (assembly GCA_014898725.1). Taxonomy (NCBI): domain Eukaryota; kingdom Viridiplantae; phylum Streptophyta; class Magnoliopsida; order Lamiales; family Bignoniaceae; genus Jacaranda; species Jacaranda copaia. The sequence continues at coordinate 431,982 of JACGDI010003137.1, forward strand.
GTACAAGACTGGGTATGGCACATGCTCTGAGTGTTATGAGCTATTTTCAATCCAATCTCAGTGTAAGTCACTGGATAGCCATTAAAGCAATCCTTGAGTACTTGAGAAGGACTAAGGAATTATTTTTGGTATGTGGCAATGGAGAATTGAAAGTCAAGGGGTTTTTGGATTAGAAACTCCATTAAAACTCAAGGGGTTTTCAGATTTAAGTTTCCAATCCGATGTAGATGACCTAAAATCCACATCTATATTTATATTTGCCTCAATAGCGATATAGTGAGTTGGAAGAGTTTCAAACAACACCCCACAACTGACTTTACCATATAGGTAGAATATATTGCAGCTTTAGAAGTTATAAAGAAGCGTGCTTGGATGAAAAACTTCATTCAAGAGTTGAATGTAATGCTTAACATTGCTAAGCCAGTAGTTGTCTTCTATGACAACAACGGGGTGATAATGCAAGCTAAAGAGCCAAGATCTCATTAGTAATCCAAGCACATACTGAGATGATATCATTTGATCTGTGAGATCAATGATAGAGGTAAATCTGAGTTGAGAGAGTTGCTTCTGAATAGAATATAGCAGATTACTGACTAAACATCTATCACAAAAGGTCTTTGAAAGACATATTAGGAAGATAGGTCTCAAGGCCATGGGGCATTAGCTTTGGGGCAAGTGGGAGATTGTTGGAATAGTACCAATTAAGCCAATTAGATTGGTCTTGTAAAACTATTTCCTCATAAAATAATTTTAATTGAATGATATTTCTTATGTGACCATCTTAATCTTATGCTCATTATTTCTTCACTGGCATTTGGATGAAGCTCTTAGATCACACAAGACTATGGGACTTGGTGACACACTATGTGGTGATCATAAAATAAGTTTTACACAATTGTGATCATAAATCTTTCAAGTCAAAGGATCTTATGAGATAAGGCATCTCAGATCTGGATAGACTTGTACAACAATACATGAATCCTAGGGTTGGTGTTGGAATAGTGCCCCACAAGCCAATGAGATTGGCCTTGTAAACTATTTCACTCGTGGTACAATCTTAATTGAATGATATTTTTTATATAGCTATCTTCATCTTATGTTTTATTTCACTTCATTTGCATTTAGATGAAGCCTTTAGATTACCTATGACTGCGGGACTTGGTTTGGTGACCATGGAATAATTCTCACAAGATCATGATCTTAAATCTTTCAAGTCATAGGATCTTATAAGATGGGGCATCTAAGATTCGAATAAACTTACATTAACGATGCATAAATTTAAGGGTTGGAGATTGCTCAATTCCATAAGCAACTATATGAAATATAGGTACATGTTAGTGGATGCTTGTTAGATAATAAGGTAGTGAAGACCTATCAAAAAATCCACTAGATAACTGTAGTGGCAAATCGGTAGTGGCTAGTTCTCTTACTTATACTAGTTCATATTATTAGTCTTTTGACCAAGGATCTATGTTAACCTTGTGTTCGATCTTCATGCTTTGACTTATCCTTGACCACCTAACAGGTTTTTTGGGTTGAGATTGGGTATGAGCTACTTGGCATGGAGGTTTATGAGATTTAAGATGAAATCCAAATCCTCACTATTGTGAAGGGCAAGTATATCTCCTATGTATTCTATGATGATTGGTTTCTAGGAATCCTTGTGCAAGGTGGTGTGACAAAAGGAGTTTTTCAAAGGTAAGGTCATACAACAGGGATCGAACATTGAGAATAGAGACATAGGATTGAGGCTATTAAGGAACTGCAAAATATCCTGCCCTATGTCTCTTTTGGGAGATAAGAGACGAAAGTACCGCATTTGCATGGCACGTGGAAAGAAATAATGGTTCTCTAGAATATTCATTTCAACTAATTAGTTGGGCTTCATGAGCTTGACATTGGATATCAACCATGGAGATTAGGCACTCTTCAATTAATGAGATTAATTGAATTGAGTTGACTAGTTTAAAAAGAGTTTTAAACTAGAATGAATATAAGATATTCGAAAGTCACAAGGAGTTGTGAGCTCATATCCAATGAATGGTAAAACTTATGGGGTCACACACAAAATTCAATTAGCTTTCTAATTAATAAAGAGAATTTTCTAAGGGATTAGAAAATGGTGTCTCTTAGTGGACCAATTTTTGGGACCAACTTTGATGGCCAATTTTGGCTTGATTGATTTAAGTGTTAAATTAAAAACTAATTTAAGAGCTAATTAGGCTAATAATTAAGGAGTTAATTATCTGGTGCCAACATGACCATCAATTGGTCAAATTAACTTAAAGAGTTAAGTTAATAAATTTAGCTTAAGGAGTTAATCTAGTTTGACTTAAAGCATTAAGTCAAAATATAATTAAATAAATTAAAGAGTTTAATTTGATTAATTAAGAAAGAATGAATTTTGGAGGGATGACTCAAATGAGATTGAGATGGCATCTTAATTAATTTAAAATGAGATTCCAAATGTAATTAAGATGCAAATAAAATTCAAATGAAATTTGGATTCAAATTTTGCCACCTAAGCAACCCTACTTGCCCACCCCTCCTCATGTAATGTGAGATGCCAACTAAGCATCTCACATTTTCAACCTCTATATATAGATATAATGAGAGGAGGTCGTACATATCACAAATGGAGTGAAGACTTAGATTCTTCATTTCGCTCCAAAACATTTACAAGCTAGCATTTCATGTGTTGAAGACTATGCTTTTTTCTTCATCTTCCTACCCCAATTCAACCTCCATCATCACCAAATCTTTGATATTATTCCAACTAAATACTAGATATCTAGGAAGATATCATTGGTGTGTAAACTTTTTCAATAGAGGTAAGGTGTGTGACTTGTTCAATTTATGGAGATTTATCTACGCAAGGTCCGACTTTATGATTTTCTCTAGGATGTTTCAGATGGCCAATCAATCTAAAATTTGAAATGAAAGTTCTAAACTATTTTGGATATTTCCATATATTGTTTTAGAATTTTTGGAGACAATTTGATAGGGCAATCATCACAATCTTCTTGTTGCACTACTAGCGGACAGATTTTGTAATTAGTGAAATGTTCACTTGATTCTTCTTGGATTTTCTCATCAAGGTAATCCTCTATCTAAATTTGAATTATAGGCATTATTAGATCCTTGATTAGCTTGTAAGCATTAGTTAGATTCATGTTTTTGAAGTTTTGATATTAGATCCTAGTGCCTTACTAGCCTTTAGTAAGATGTTGCTTCATTCCATGAGAAATTCCATATGAGATACGGATGCACATTAGTGGATGCTTGTTAGAGAATAAGGCATTGAAGGCCTACCCGAAGAATCCACTAGGTAATCGTAGTGGCAAGTTCTCTAGCAAACATTAAGGTACATAATTAGTCCTTTAACCTAAGAATCTATGGTAACCTTGTATTTAGGTCCTCATGCTTTGACTTGTCCTCAATCATTTAGTGGGCCATTAGGGTAGAGATTGGACATGAGCTACTTTGACATGGTTGCAAAATCTAATATGGAATTTGACTCCTTATCTCTATAAAGGGCAAGTGCATCTCCTATGTATTCCATAATGATCGATTCCAAGAAATTCTTTTGTAAGGTAGTATGACAATTTGAAAAATGAGTTTTCCAAAGATGAGCTCATAAAGTTGAGTTAAACATGGAGAATAGAGACATAGTATTAAGGTTATTAAGGAGCCAACAAATATCTTGCCCTAAGCCTCTTTTAGGAGATTGGAGACAAAAAGACCACATTGCGTGGTATGCGTAGAGGTATAATAGTTCTCCAAAAGTACTCATTTTGGCCAATTAGTTGGGCTTTATGGGTTGAGGTTGGACATTAACCAAGTAAAGTGGGCACTATTCAATTAATGAAGATTAATTGAACAGAGTTGATTAGTTTAAAAGAATTTAAACTAAAATGAATATATGATATTCAAAACTCAAAAAAAGTTGTGCACCCATGTCCGATGAATGGTAGAACCTATCGGCTCACACACAAAAGCCAATTGAATTTCCTAAGTCATCGAGGAATTTTTCTAAATATTAGGAAATTCACTCCAAGTGATTGATTTTAGGGTGACCTAAATTGAGGTCAATTTTGGCTTGATCAATTTAATTGTTAAATTGATCAATTAATTTAATAAGTTAATTATTTGGTTCCATACAACTATCAATTAATCAAGTTAACTGCAAGAATTAAGTTAACAAAACTTAGCTTAAGAAGTTAAGCTAATTGACTTAAGAGTTAAGTTAAAAGTTGATTGATTAAATTAAAATTTTTAATTTAATAAATGAAAAAATTTTATTTTGGATGGAAAATTCAAATGAACAGTTCATTTGGTATGGCATTTTAATTAATTTGACATTATATTACAAATGTAATTGAAATGCACACAAAATTCAAATTTGATTTGAATTTGCCAACTTGCAAGTAAGTAGGCGATCCCCGACCTTGAGGAAGGTATGATACCACCATGGCATCACACTATCCTCCCTTTATATAAAGATATAAAGGTGAGAATGGGTGGCACTATGCATTTCCACATGAAGAATTAGATTATCACATTTTTCCTTCCAACTTTATGTGTTGCCTCTTACGGTGAAACTCCACTTCTCACTTCTTCTCCAACCCTTATATCAACCATCCATGTCTTATTTCTCCTCTCTGTATCTAGATAATACTGAGGAGAAATATGATATTACATTGATGTGTGGATCATTTTGATAGAGGCAAAATAATTAGATTGCTAACCTTTAGAAAACCACCAGTCAAGGTAGTAAATTAGCAATTTTCTTCTAGGAGATCATGAAGGATTTTTTATCTAAATTTCTCATAGCAGATTCATCAAGGAGTTGAGAAGCTACTAAAATTTGTTTAGAATTTTTGACGTGTTTGGATTCTGCAAAAGTTGTACCCTTCCACTTGCATTACTGTTTCACAGTTTTTGGATTAAAGAAGAGTTCTTCATTGTCTCCTTGGACTTAAGCTAATTAAGAAAATCCTCTACCTAAATTTGAATCATGAGCATGTTTAGATCATTGTTAGCTTGTGTAGCCTAGTTAATTTCAACTTCTGAAGTTTTGATTATTGAATCTTAGTGCTACAATAGTGTTTAGCCTGACCTGTAAGGTTGAGCCTCATGTGATAACAGGTGGCTAATAGCTAAACTAAATTATTCGATGGTGACAAACCAAATGGGGGATTTTTTAACTTTTTAAAAAGCAAAGACCATTTTGTAATTACACAAAACTTTAGGGGTGGTAGCCATAACCCTATGAAATAATTATTTTTTCTCCTTATAGGCACAATAACATGATGCAAGTAGTTGACATGAACCTATTACTTCTCAAGTGGGAAGATGTTCAAGTGCTAGCAATCAAGATCACAACAAAGCTCCTCACTAGCTACTTAGCTATAGTGTTCAATGAGAAGCACTAAGTAGTTTAGTATATATTAGAATTGATATCTAGAATTTATATGTGAAACTATGTTAAAGATTTGTTTTAGTACTGGACTATGAACTTTACTTCACTGGCATTTGGTTGAAGCCCCTAGATCACATAAGACTATGAGACTTGGTCATGCATTGAGTGGCGATCATTAATTAAGTCTTATATGGTCATGATCTTAAAATATTCCAAGTCATAAAATCCTAAGAGATAGGGCATCTAAAATACAATTAGACTTGCACTAATAATGCATAAATCTAAGGAGTTAGATATTGTTCCATTTCATGAACAATCAATGTTAGATATGGATGCATGTTAGTGGGTGCTTATTAGAGGACAAGTTTCTTGCAGACATAACTAGAGAATCCACTAGATAGCCAAAGTGGCAATTCAGTACTGACAAATTCTCCAACTTGTGCTAGTGCATATAATTAGTCATTAAACTTGGGGATCCATGGTAATCTTATGTTTAGGTCCTCATACCTTGACGCTTCTCTAACAGCGTAGCAGGTCATTTGGGTTGACATTAGGTATGAGCTTTATAGAAATAGAGGTTTTTGTGATCCAAAATGGAATCCATCTCCACATCATTATAAAGGGCGAGTGCATCTCCTATGAATTCTATAATGATCCATTCCAAAAAATCATTATGCAAGGTAGTATAGGGGAATCGAACATTAGGATTAGAAACATAGTTGTCGAAGCTATGGAAGAGCCAACAAAATATCTTGCCCTAGGCCTCTTTTGTGAGATAAGACTCGAAATAACCATATTTTCATGGCAAGCGTAGAGCTAGAATGGTTCATTAGAGCATATTCATTTCATCTAATTAGTTGGACTCCATGGGCTTGTTGCTAGACATCAACTATGGAGATTGGGTACTCTTCAATTAATGGAGATTAATTGAAAGAATTATTAGTTTACAGGAGTTTAAACTTACATGAATATTTTAATATTCAAAATATAACAATGAGTTGTGAGCCCATGTCCAATAAATGGATGAGCTTAATGGATCACACAGAAAGGCCCAAAAGGAAGTTTTACTTGATAGGGAGGAATTTTCTAAGGAGTTAAAAAATTATTCATTGTGGTGTTTGGAGAAATCGATTAACTAGTTTTTGGTCATTTTTGCATGATTAATTTAATAATTAAATTAATCAAAACAATTTAAGGAGTTAAATTAGACCAATTAAATTAAAGAGTTAATTTAATTGGTGCCATATAACTCTTTAATTTAATTGGTGCCATATGATAATTAATTAGTCAAGTTAACTTAAAGAGTTAAGTTGATACCATTTAACTTAAGGAGTTAAGTCAAATCAATTTATTAAATTAAAAAGTTAATTTAATTAAAATGAGGAATTAGTTTTGAAGTGAAACTCAAATGAAGGAGTTCATTTGAAAATTAATTTAGAGTTAATCTGCATTACATTTCATGACATGAAATGTAGGTACAAATTAAACTAATATACAAGTGAAATTCAAATTCACAATTTGTTGGCACGTTGGCAACTATGTCATGGAGGGTATGGTGGCAACGAGCATCACACCATCCTCTTTATATAGAGAGACTGATCAACCGTGAGGGTGCTAGCTATGCTTGATTCCCATTTTCCCTCCAAAAGTGTGATTCACTCTTGTGTTAAAGTTTCACACTATCAAATCTTCTTCCTCTCCAGTTTCTCCATAACCGCCCCTCCCTCTCCTTCTCCCTCTGATTTTCTAGCACATTAGAGGTTGATTTGAGCTCTCCTTGGGTGTGTCAATTAATATATTAGAGGCTCAACATACGGGTGGCTATATGCTCTTAAAGATCTATTGTTGTCTAGAAACGTTGGAGACAAATTTGGGGGCCTTGTGGAGATCTGATCAAGCTGAAATTTTGCAGCAACTTCTCAAGTTTGTTGAGGTGCTCTCTACAAATTTTCAGCAAATTTAGAGTTCATTAAGGTGGTCAAGTGTTGGCATGATTCTGCTATGCGCAGATCGACACTTTGAAGGGTTCATTGGAATATTCCTCATTCTATCTTTCGATTTTTACATTCAAGGTAATTTTTGGGAACTAAATCCTCATTAAATGCATGATTATATCCTTGTTTGTAGAGTAGACAAGTTTTATTTAGCCTATTTTGATTTTTTATTTTGGATCCTTGGCTTACTCCATCCTTCAAATGGTATCGAAGCTTAATTCGTGCTTTAATTTGGATTTTGGTAGATTGATTCATGTGATGAATTGATCCTTATAACTAAATACTTGATTCAATTTATGAATCTGAGTGTTTGGTTGGTCTTGTGTGTGGCTCCTTTATTGATGAATTAAGATATGCTAATATGTAATTTAATTATCGATGCATGTGTTGGCATGATTTTGATTCATAGTTGATTATGTTAAATGCTGATTTAGCATTGATTTATGTTATATGTTGATATAGCATGATTTATTTTGCCTTAAGTTATTTTGCTTATTTTTGGATCCATTTGGATTGAGGTTTAATTAGGGATTATGAAGAATGTTGATTCTTATTTGCGCTTGAATTTCGAAGCATGTTTGAGCAGTTGAATATCCACTTTTGAAAGGTGTTTTAAATCTGAAAATTCATCTCATATATGTGAATTTGTGTTATAGAAATGTCCATAAAACGTAGGGGCACAAAAGTAGGCCAAAAATGGCCTTGACTTAGTATGAAGCCAAAATATGGCAAGCTGCCAAGCAACAATATATCTTGGAGTTTTAGATGGGTTTTGAGGCTTATTTTTGTGTTTTATTGTGCACAAAATAGATTTAATCCATACCATTTAGATGCACAAATGCTATGCAAGTTCTCAAAATTATGTTTGACATTTTTGAATGTTTTAAAAATCTTATTCAAGTTAGTTTTCAATTTAGTATGAAAATGAGATGCATAATTGTTTTGCTTATTTTTGCTCCTTAACTAATTATTTATGAGATAAGCATTTAATTTGTTGAATTGAATGTCAATTCTTATTTAAGGTTCATTTAACTATTGAATGGATGATGAATGTTTAGGAATGATCATGTAAATTGGTTTTATTTGTTTCAAATTATTGAAATAGGTTGTATTAGATAGGGGCTTACATGACTCTTAATTTCTATCTTGTAAATATTACGAGAGTAGAATCACTAGAAGTAAGGATTTCTTTTCTCTTGTAATTGTTGCAAGGTGACAAGAAGGCCAAGGATATGAAAAAGGCATGAAAACCTATCAATGCATTTGATACATTTATGTAATAGCTAGATTTAATCAATCTAGTTAAAATCAACTAAGTAGTGCACCTATGGCTCTAAAGTGCACTATTTGGTTAAGGCTCAGGGTCATCCCACTATAGGAACATGTTAGGCACATTTACTTATTTATGCTTTCTTTAACCTATTGATATATGAAATGTATCATTAAGATTAGAAAACCTAAATAAGAGAAGATAATTTTGATTAGATCTTTCTAAGCAATAAAATCCCCCCACTTACAAGAGTAAGTGCTTTCAAAATATTAAGTCAAAATAGATACAAATTAAAAAGAGTTTTAATTAATCCATGCCTGCTACTAATAATATGCGACATGAGATGCTATCACATTTGTGTGATATCTTATGAGTCGTGGGTCACGTTTATGGTGGAAAGCTATGCTCACTTATTTAGCATATGATGTAACTTTGATTTAACAGTTCCTATGCATTATCTAACAAGTCATGGAATAACATAGTATGGTTTCTAATCAAAGATTGATTGGTAGTGTAGATGTCGCATGAGTCGTGAGTCAACATGAAAAGTGAGGCAAAATATATCAAGGGTTGTATGGAGATGCAATTAGCAAAAATTGCTTATCTTAAGATTGTTTGTGGATGTCTCACAAGTTGTGGGTCTACCACAAGTCTTTTTGGGCCTTGATTCTTACTAAGAAATGAGATTTTTCAAATTCCTTAACGAGATGAGGATTTGATAAAATAGTGGGAGAAAAACATACTTAAAAGTACATGCACATGTTTTCAAAATCTATATTCATACACATGCTTATATTCTTTATTTTGTCTCTATGGTTTTTTAAAGTCTCAAAATAAATAGCTAAGAATCCACTTAATGTGATTTTGGAAACTAATATGCTTATTGGGCTTAACTTCCATGATTGACTTAAAAATCTCAAGATAATCTTGATTCCAAAAGAGAACTTATGTGCTTACTCAAAGTCCACAAAACACCATTCGTGATGATATCGATGATGAGGCACAAACGTCCACAAAGTGGGTAGGTGATGATCTACAAACATAGTATCTTATCATAGCTTCTATGTCCAATAAGCTCCAAAAATCTCACGAGCACATAAAAATCACTCATGAGATACATATGCACCTATAAAAGTTGTATGGCGTGCAAACTAGACAAGAGTACTTCTCATTATCTAAGGAACTCTCTTAGACTAGAAAGAATAAAGGCTCAAGTGTCTATGATCATGGCCTTAAGATGATCAGTTTCATTGAGAAACTTATATAATTAGACGTGGTTATGGATAACAAGGTTTTTGTAGATTTGATCCTTTAATCATTACCTAGCTCCTTTAATCAATTTGTTATGAACTTCAACATGATAAAATAAGAGGTAACAATTAATGAATTGGTCAACATATTAGTGACCACTGAGGTAACAATGAAGAAAGATAAGCCTTTGATTTTTGCTGCCTCCTCTAAATCTAAAGGCCCTTGGGTGCTAGAAAGGGGGATAAGAGAAAAAAGAGTTCTTCCTTGAAGGAAAAGCCACTATTAAAGCCCTTAGGTGGAGTTAAGGAAAAGAAAGAGGCTAAAGTAATGTAACTTGTTCTATTGTAGCGAGAAAGGCCATTGGAAGAGAAATGGTAAAGAGTACCTTGCAACCCTTGGGAAAGGTATGTACTTCATTGAAGTGCATTTAACAACAAATTCTTCCTTATTGGTATTTGATACCATTTGTGATTCTCATTTTTAGAATTCATTACAAAGGATGGAAATAAGAAGGAGCTTAAATAATGGGGATATGATCCTTCACCTAGGCAATGAAGCAAAAGTTATGGGCAAAGTCAATGGTGTACTGAAGTTAGACTTAGGAAACTTCTTCCTTATATTAGATTCACATTTTTATGTACCAAATCTTGTGTAGAATATCATTTCAATTCATTTATTGGATAATAAAAGATTCAATTTTCTATGTCTAATGGAATTTAAAGGCAATAAAGAATGGTTCTTTAGTTGCTCAAGGTACATTAAAGAATGGATTATACATTTTGAATTCTCAACCATCATTAATTTACATTCAACAAAATAAAAAAAAAATAATTAACCCAAAAGATGTCATGTTGTGGCATGCAAGACTTGTACATATTTTCAAGAATAGGACGAACAAGTTAGAAGCCCGCAAAGTACTAAATGTTTATGCCATAAAGGATTTTCCTACTTGCAAATTTTGCTTAAAGGGAAAAATGACCAAAGCTCCTTTCGCTAGATAATTGGAGTGAACCACAAATCTTTTAAATTTAACCCACACAGATGTTTGTGGACTACTAAAAGCATTTGGATAAAGTTTTTAGATCATACAAGACCATAGGACTTGGTCACACACTGGGTGGTGATCATGAAATAAGTCTTATGCGATTGTGATCCTAAATCTTCCAAGTCCTAGGATCTTACGACATAAGGCATCTAAGATCCTGATAGACTTACACTAACGATGTACAAATCCAAGAGTTGGATACTGCTGCATTTGATGAGCAAGGTCATATGAGATATGGGTATATATTAGTAGATGTTTGCTAGAGAACAAAACATTGAAGGCCCGCTGGAAAAATCTACTAGATAACCATAATGACAAGTTCTCCAACTTATGTCGGTGCATACAATTAGTCCTTTAACTTGAGAATCCATGGTAACATAATATTTTGTCCTCATATTTTGACTCCTTCTTGGTCACCTAACAAGCCGTTTGAGTGGTGATTGGGCATGAGCAACTAGATATGGAGGTTTGTGAGAATCCGACTTCTTATCTTTGTGAAGGGCAAATACATCTCCGATGTATTCTATAATGATTGATTCTAAGGAGTCTTTGCACAAGATAGTATGACAATTTAGAAAAGGAGTTTTCCAAAGATGAGATCATAAATTGAAATCAAACATTGGGTATAAAAACACAGTATCTAGGTTATTAGGGAGCTAATAAAGTATCTTGCCCTGGGCCTCTTTCGGGAGAAAAGAGGTGGAATAACTGTATTTGCATAGTAGGTGTAGAGCTAGAATGGTTATCCAAAAGCATTCATTTTGGCTAATTAGTTGGGCTCCATGGGCTTGAGGTTGGACATTGACTATGGAGATTTGGTGCTCTTCAAATGGAGACTAATTGAAATAAGTTGATTAGTTTAAAGGAGTTTAAACTAAAATGAATATTTGATATTCAAAAGTCACAATGATTGTGAGCCAATGTCCAATGAATGGTTGAACCTAATAGGTCACACATAAAAGTTAATTGCATATTTTAGGCAATAAAGGGGAATTTTCTAAGAGTTAGAAAACTTCCTACATGACTGATTCTGGAGGTTGACCGATTGACACAAAAGTTATGTTCATTTTTGGTTTGATCAATTTAATTATTAGATTGATCTAATTAATTTAAGGAGTTAAATTAAGACCAATAATTAAAGAGTTAATTATTTGGTGCCAAACATTTATCAATTGGTCAAGTTAACTTAAAAAGTTAAGTTAACAATTCTTAGCTTAAAAAGTTAAGTCAATTTAATTAAATTCAAATGAAATGTTCATTTAATGGGACATTAGAATTTATTTGGATGACATTTCATAAGATGAAATGAAGATCCAAATGAAATTCAAATGCACACACATAATTTATGTGTCTTGCCAACTTGCAAGATAAGTGGGTGGTCCCCTTTCCCCTTTGAGGAAGGTTTGATGCCAGTTTAGCATCAGACCATCCTCCCTCTATATATAGATATATAAAGGGCTACCATATGAGATGTAACACATCACAACATCACATTCCATGTGAATTACATTCTCTCTAATTTCTCTCCAATATTTAACTATAGCATCATAAGTTGAAGCTTCACTTTCTTTGCTCCTACCTCTAAAATTCTAGCATTCATCCTTACATGTTCTTCTTATTTCTTTCTAGATGATAGTGAGAGAAATTAGTATTGCATTGGTGTGTGGATCTAAACATTCGAGGCAATACAATTAGATTGGTTTACCTTCTTAGAGATCCAAATTTTGGTAATCTGTTTTGAGTGATTTTTGGAGGACTTGCCAAATTCTAATTGGAGTGATTTTGTACTGAAGATACCTCAAGGAGTAGGTAATCTTTGGCTAAAGTTTCACTCAAGTTGATTTACCTTGTCAAATGTTGATCGAAATCTGCTGCACTGGCTATGTGATAATTTCTAGATTGAAGAAGAGTTCTTCACCATCTCCTTGGATTTTAGCAAATCAAGGTAATTTTCTTTCTAGATCTGAATCATTATCATGTTTAGATCCTTTTTAGCTTGTGTAAGCCTAGTTAATTTCAACTTTTAATGTTTTGATTATTGGATCCTAGTGCTACGTTAGCCTTAAAGTGGTATCAGAGCATAATTCATGCTATGATTTGATTTTGTGATTGATTAATTCATGTGATGAATTGATCAAAATCACCAAATTCTCAATTCATATGATGGATTGGAGTGTTTGGTTGATGTTGTGTGTGGCACCATGCTCGATGAATTGAAATTACGCTTATATGTTTTAAGTGTTAATTTATATGTTAAGCATGTTTTAATTCATAGCTTCTAATGTTGAATGTTGATTTAGCATTAGTTAATGTTATATGTTGATATAACATGTTAAATTTGGCTTTAATGTGTTTTGGTCATTTTTGGATCCAATTGGAATGGATTTAATTGGAAATTTTTGGAAAAATGTGATTCTCACTTAACCTTAATTTTTGATGCATTTTTGAGTATTTCAAATTTTAATTTTAAAAGTGTTTTAGATCTGAAATTTCATCTATAATGTGTATTTTAATATTTAGGAGGTGTTCTAAAATTTTTGGTGAACAAAAGTTGAACAAAAATTAACTTGACTCGGACCAAACCTCGAAACAAGGCAAGCTATCACGCCCGGCCAAGCATCAGCTGATCAACGGAGACACCTACTACATGGCTGTGAGGCCGGGCTGGGGTATCAGTGTGCAATTTCAGCTTTGATGAGTTTTGAGTGTTATTTTGTGTTTCTTAAGTGACCAAAAGTGTTTTATTTCACACATAATAGATGCATAAGTGTTGTGCAAGTTCTCAAAACTATGTTTGACATTTTTTATTGCTGCTTAAATCTTGTTAAAGTTGATCTCCAATTAGTGCAAAAATGAGATGCATGAATGTTATGCTAATTTTTACAAGAGAAAGAAAATAAGAGGCATAAAATCCCCATTGCAACAACTTAAAATAAATAAAATCAACCTTAAAGGGCTCATCATCAACCCCATTCATTCATCATTCATTCAACAATTAAATGAACAATAAACAAATCTAGAATTGAATATCAATTCCATCAATTAAGTGCTTATCTCATAAACACATAATTGGATAAGCGTAACATTTATGCAATAAGTTGGAGACTAACTTTAAAAGCAATCAAAAATGTCAAACATATTATTGAGAACTTGCACTATAGGTTTGTGTGGCACTATGATCAAAATATTTTTAAACAAAATTGAATAAACTAGCTCACACAACTCCAAAAGGATCTAGACATGCATAGGTTTCAGATTTAGAAGAGGAAAATACCTAAGTGAAAGCAGAAAACTTGAAGAGCAGGAAAAATCTCTTCAATCGTCAAATAAGTTCTTCACTGGCGCAGCAGAATTGCCACCAATTTTCCCCAAGATGGAATCCTCCGTTTTGGATGAAATTTTTACTGAAACTCATAAACCCTTTGAAGATTATTCAGCCCAAAATTCAGGTCGATCAGAACTCCATAGGTACTCGAAGTAGAGGCAAAAATGGGCTGCCAGAAACAGCTCCAGTCAAGAGCAAAAAGCAACCAAACTAGATTGCCTCTAATACAATCGTCCACACACCAAATCAATGGCCTATTCTCTACAGAAAGGATGTAAAATCTTCAGAGAATGACGGAAGTAAGGCCGGGAATATTGAGGTGGAAAAAGGAGGGAGAAGGAGAGAGTGATAGGAGGCTAACAACTTAGATTCCCACTACACAATATTCTTGAGAGAAAATCACACAAAATGTGCACACCTCACACACCTTTGGCAAGCCACTACCATATCTACATATACCAGTGGTCACACACCTCTCACAATGAGGTGATGCCAAGTGTCCCTTACTTAGGTGACCACTAACTTTGTGATTAGTGAATTTAATTGAAGCACAAATTTCATCTAATGAAATGTCTAACAATTAAATTCTAATTCTTATTTAATGAACTCTTCATTTAATAATTTTCCCAAAAATTATCTCCCCAACTTAATTAAATTAAATACTTTAATTTAATTAATAATCATTTGACCTAACTATTAAGTCAAAACACTTTACATTTTAAGCTTGTCAAAATTAACTCAACTCTTAAATTAATTTTGACCAATTGATAGTCATGTGACACCAATTAATTAAACTTTAATTAAGTGATCCTAATTTAACTCTTAAATTTATTTGACCAATTTAATAATTAAATTGATCAAGCCAAAATGACTACAATTTTGCCTCATCCAAAAATCGATCATGAATTTTCTAACTCTTAGAAAATTCTCCTTCCTTCAATAGACCATGTCATTGGCTTTTGTGTGTGACCTATTATATTTTACCATTCATTGTGTTGGAATAGTACCTTGCAAACCAATGAGATTGGCCTTGTACAAACTATTACCTTGTAAAGCAATCTTGATTAAATAATATTCTCTATATGGCCACCTTCATCTTATACTCTATTATACTTCACTTGCATTTGGATAAAGCCCCTAGATCACCTAAGACTTCGAGACTTGGTTTGTTGACCATGGAATAAGTCCCACATGATCGTGATCTTAAAAGTTCCAAGTCATAGGATCTTATGAGACGGGGCATATAAGATTAAGAGAAACTTGTATTAATGATGCATAAATCTAAGGGTTGGAGATTGCTCCATTCCATGAGCAATTGTATGAGATATGAGTGCATATTAGTGGATACTTATTATAGAACAAGGCACAAAAGACCTATCGGAGAATCCACTGGATAGCCGAAGTGGCAAATCAGTAATGGCTAGTTCTTTTGCTTATACTAGTGCATATTATTAGTCATTTGACTTGAGAATTCATGGTAATCTTATGTCCAGTCCTCATGTTTTGACTCATCCTTGACCACTTAGCAGGTCTTTCAAGATGAGATTAGGTATGAGCTCTTTGGCATAAAGGTTTGTGAGATCCAAGATAGAATTCGACTCCTCGCTATTATTAAGATTGAGTACATCTTCTATGTGTTCTATAATAATTTATTCCAAGAACTCCTTGTGCAAGGTGGTGTCATAATTTAGAAAAGGAGTTTTTCAAATGTGAGGTCATGCAAATGGATTTGAACACTAAGAATAGAGATATAGTATTGAGGCTAATGAAGAGTCGACAAATATCTTATCCTAGGCCTCTTTCGAGAGATAGGATATGGAAGGACTGTATTTGCATGGCACGCGTAAAGCGATAATAGTTTTCCAAAATATTCATTTTAGTCAATTAGTTGGGCTCCATGAGCTTGAGATTAGCATCGATCATGGATATTGGACACTCTTCGATTAATGAGATTAATTAAATTGAGTCAATTAGTTTAAAAAGAGTTTAAAACTAGAGTGAATATGAGATATTCAAAAGTTACAAAGCATTGTGAGCCTATGTCCAATGAATGGTAGAACCTATTAGGTCACACATAAAATCTAATTAGCTTCCTAATTGATGGAGAGAATTTTCTAAAGAGTTAGAAACGGGTCTCTCTATTCTAAGGGACCAAATTTTGGTGCCAAGTTTGAAGGTCAATTTTGGCTTGATTGATTTAAGCGTTAAATTGATCAACTAATTTAAGGAGTTAAAGTAAATCAATAATTAAGGATTTAATTATTTGGTGCCAACATGACCATCAATTTGTCAAGTTAACTTAAAGAGTTAAGTTAACAATTAAGCTTAAAGAGTTAAGTTTGTTTGACTGAAAGAGTTAAGTCAAAGCATAATTAATTAAATTAAAGAGTTTAATTTGATTAATTAGGAGAAATGTATTTATGGAGGGAAGACTCAAATGATATTTGAGATGACATCTTAATTAATTTGAAATGAGATTCCAAATGTAATTAAGATACAAATTAAATTCAAATGAAACGTAGATTCCCTTACCACCTAAGTAATCTTGGCCACCCTCCCCATTCATGGAATGTGTGATATCACCTTGGCATCCCACAATTCTACATCTATATATATATATATATAGATGGGTACATGGCCAAAGAAAGAAACTGGTGTGCAAAAGGTGTGAAGAATTATATTCTTCATCTTTCTCTCCAAAAACAACCTCTTGTGCAAACTAGCATTTTATGACTTGAAGGCTTGGCTATTTCTTCCTCCTCCTACCAATTTTCAGCCTCCTCCATTCCCAATTCTCTATTTCTATTCCAGCTTATGAATTAGAGAATTAATAATATTTCATTGGTGTGTGGACTATTTCAGTAAAGGCAAGATGTGTGCCTTGCTTTATTTCTTGAATACTCTCTATGCGAGGTTCAACTTTTCAATTTTCTCCAGGAATATACAGACGGCCAATCTATCTAATTTTTTATTGGAGATTTCCAAGGTGTTGGCTATCTACATCATCACAATACTTTCACTTGCCACAAGCACATAGAATCTAGAATCAGTGAAGTGTTCATTTGTTTCTTTCCAAATTAGCTTATCTAGGCAATCCTCTATCTAAACCTGAATTCAAAGCATGATTAGATCCCTGTAATGCTTGTAGGCACTAGTTATTTTATGTTTTAAATTTTTGATTATATAGCTTAGTGCTTATCTTGCTTTCACATTGGACATGGGCTCACAACTCCTTGTGACTTTTGGAATATCAAATATTCACTTTAGTTGAAACTCCTTTAAACCAAGTGACTCAGTTCAATTAATCTCATTAATTGAAGAGTACACAATCTCCATGGTCGATGTCCAACCTCAAACCTATGGAGCCTAACTAATTAGTTCAAATGAATGTTCTTAAAGAACTATTTTAGCATTACGCATACTATGCAAATACAATCCTTTCGTCACCTATCTCCCAAAAAAGGCCTAGGGTAAGATATTTGTTAGCTCTTTAATAGCCTCAATATTGTGTTCTATTTTTAATGTTCAATTCCCTTCATGATCTCATCTTTGAAAATGCCTTCCCAAATTATCACATCACCTTGCGCAAGAATTTCTTGGAATCGATCATTATAGAACACATTAGAGATGCACTCATCTTTCACAAAGACGATGAGTCCGATTCCATCTTGGATCTCACAAACCTGCATGCCAAGTAGCTCATACCTAATATCTACCCAAACGACCTGCTAGGTGGTCAAGGAAAAGTCAAAGAATAAGGATCGGACACAAAGTTACCATGGACCCTCAAGTCAGAGGACTAATAATATGTAATAATATAAGCAGGAGAACTAGCCACTACCGACTTACCACTATGACTATCTAGTCGATTCTCCAGTGGTTCTTCAGTGCCTTGTTCTCTAACAAGCACCTACTGACATGCACTCGTATCTCATACAGTTGCTCATAGAATAGAGTAATCTCCAACCCTTAGATTTATACATTATTAATGCAAGTCTATTCGAATCTTAGATGCCTTGTTCGACAAGATCCTATGACTTGGAAGATTTTAGATCACAACCATCTGAAACTTATTCCATGATCACTGAGCCAAGTCCCATAGTCATGTATGATCTAAGGGCTTTATCCAAATGCCAGTAAAGTAATATAGAGCATAAGATAAAGATGGTCATATAAAGAATATCATTCAATTATGATTGTTTTACAAGGAAATAACTTTACAAAGCTAATCATATTCACTTGTCGGGTACTATTCTAATAATCTCCCACTTGCCCTAAAGCTAATGCCCCATGACCTTGAGACCCATCTTTATAAGATGTCTTTCAAAGACCTTTTGTATTAAGGGTTTAGTCAGTAGATATGCTATATTATCTTTTGAGGCAACTCTCTCAACTCGAAAGTTAATTTATCAATGATCTATTAGATCAAATAATATTACCTTAATATGTGCTTGGATTGTTGATGAGATCTTAGCTCTTAGCATGCACTACCACCCCATTGTTGTCACAAAATATAACTATTAGCACAGCAATGCTAGGCACCACATTCAACTCTTGAATGAAGTTTTTCATCTGAACACCTTCCTTTGTTGTTTTTGAAGTCTGAATATATTCTACCTTTATAGTAAAATTGGTTGTGGTGCTTTGTTTGGAACGCTTCCAACTCACCATGCCACCATTGAGGTAAAATATAAATCCTAAAGTGAATTTGAGCTCATCTACAATAGATTGGAAACTAGAATCCAAAAACCCCTTGAGTTTTAATTCTCCATAACCGTATACCAAAAAAAGGTTATTAGTCCTTCTCAAGTTGTTAAGGATTATTTTTATGGCCATCTGACAACTCTCATGAGATTAAATTGGAGCTTACTCATAATGCTTAGCCAATATGCCACATCCAATCTCATATATTGAACTGTATACATTACGCTCTTAATGGCAGAGGCATAAGGTATCTGAGACATCTTTTGTTTCTCTTTTTCTGTCTTAAGGGCTATAAACTTGGATAGACAAATGCCATGTCCCATGGGAAGATACCCTTTCTTAGATTCTTCCATACTAAACCTCTTTAGTATTTTATCAATATACGAGGTTTAGGAAAGCTCCAGCATCCTCTTAGATCTATCTCTATAGATACATATTCCTAATACATACAATGCTTCTCCTAAATCCTTCATGGAGAATTGAACAGATAACTATACTTTAGTACACTCTAATATTTCAACCTCATTCATAATATGAAGGTTGTCATTGACATAAAGCATAATAAACTATGCACTACTCCATTAGCCTTCATATACACACATTATTCGTACATATTTTTTACAAATCCAAAGAATTTGACTATCTTGTCAAAACATATGTTCCAACTTTAGGAATAGATGAGATACTTGTTTGAGCCTATAAATGGATCTCTAGAATTTACAAATCTTTTTCTCACTTCCTTTGGATGTAAAACCTTATGGTTGCTCCACTAGATTTCTTCTTTAATGTCACTATTGAAGAAAACAATTTTCACATCCATTTTCTATATCTCATAGTCATAACATGCAGCTATGGCAAGTAGAATCTAAATGGAATTAGGCATAATAACTGGTGAAAAGGTTTTCTCAAAATTAATACCGAATTTTTTGTGTATAACCTTTTGCCACTAATCACACCTTAAAAGTCACCACTTCTCTATTTACTCCAAACATTCACTTATAGATCCACTTGCAACCAACGATTCCCTTTGGTGGATCTACTAAAGTCCATACTTTGTTAGAGTACATAGAGTCTATTTTAGATCTCATGGCTTCAAGCTAACGTGTCGAGTCTATGTTAAATATAGCTTCCTCATAGGCCTTCAAATCACTATCCAATTGGCCTCTCATGAAGAAATCCAAACCATTCGAGTTACTTCCTAATTCGGTCCAACCTTATTAGAGGTTATGTGTGAGGCCCTTCAAGCTCATTTATTTCCACCACTTGTCGGATTCAATAATCATCTTGAACTTCATCAAGTTCAACAACAACGCCATTTCTATCAAATAAAAATTGCTTTTTCAAAAAGTAAGCATTCCTTGAAACAAACACCTTTTTTTTCTGAGGGATCATAGACATAATAACTCATAAACTCTCTAGGGTATCCCACGAACTTGCACAAGGTGGATCTATTATCCAATTTATCTCCTACTATCGATCTCACATAAGCAAGAGATCTCCAAACCTTGAGATATCGGTTAGAGAGTGATTTGCCATGCTATATCTTATATGTTGTTCTTAGTACTAACTTTGAAGGTACTATATTTAGAAACTTCATCATTGTTTCTACGGCGTATCCCTAAAAGGATATGGGCACATCAAAAAAACTCATCATGGAATGTACCACATCTAACAAGGTATAATTTCTCCTCTTGATTACTCAATTATGTAGAGATGTGCTGGGTAGAGTCCATTAAGAGATAATCATATTCTCTTTTAGATAATTCAAAAATTCTATACTTGAGTATTTTTCCTCTCAATTCGATCAAAAAGCTTTAATACAAAGTTCTTTTTACTTTTCTATTTCATTCTTATACTCTTAGAATTTTTCAAAGTTCTCAGACTTGTACTTCATAACATTCATATGTCCATACCAACTATAATCATCGGTGAAGATGATGAAGCAAGAATAGCCTTCTCTCCTACCAACTCTTAGTAGTCCACAAATATCTATATGAAATTATCTTACAAAAGGAGCCTGGGTTATTTTTCCTTTCAAACAAAATTTACTAGTAGAAAGGTTCTCAATGCCACTAACATTTAGCATTTTGCAAGCTTCTAACTTACTCATCCTATTTTTAGATATATTCCCAAGTCTTGCTTGCCATAATTTAGCATCTTCTTAAATATCTAGCTTCATTTTACTTGTTCGAATGTGCATTAGTGAAGGTTCAAAGTCAAGTATATATAATCTATTAATTAATGTACCTTAAGCTATTAAAAAATTATTCTTTAATTCCTTCAATTTCCCAATCGATATAGAAAAATCAAATGCTTCATTATCAAGAATGGAAATTGAAATAATGTTCTTAACAAGATAGGGTACATAATAAATTGGATAAAGAACAATAGAAGAATTCTCCAAGTCTAACTTGATTATGCCTTGCACCATGGTAGCAATGTTTACTCCATTTCTTAGGTAGAGAATCATATCACCTTTATGAAGACTCTTTCTTCTTTCTATCCTATGTAACAAATTACAAATGTGAGAATCACATACGGTATCAAATACCCATAAGGAAAAATTAGTCATGAAGTGCAATTCAAAGATGTATATACCCTTCTCAAGGGTTGTAAGGTAAGCTTTGCAATTTCTTTTCCGGTGCCCCTTTTTGCCATAATGGAAAAACTTGCTTCAATTTTAGCCATTTTCGTAGCCCTCCCTAAACTTTTCTCAGGTTACTTCCCTTTGGAGAAAGAACTTTTCTTTCTCTTACTAGGGCCTCTAGGGCCTCTAGGGCCTCTAGACTCAGAGAAAGAAGAAAGCATAAGAGATTTCTCCTTTCTAATAGTCTCCTCTTTGGTCACAAGTATGTTCACCAATTCGTTAATCGTTACATCTTGCTTGGACATATCAAAGTTCATAACGAATTGATGGAATGATGAAGGTAATGACTCGAGGATCAAATTTACATAAAGTTTATTATCCATAATCATGTCAAGTTGTCTAAGCTTTTCGATGAGTCCAATCATGTTTAGCCCGTGATCATGGATGCTAGACCCTTCAACCAACATTGACCTAAAGAGCTTTTTAGGCAAAGTGAACCTCATGTGTCTTGTTTGCACACTATACAACTCCTGAAGGTGTTTGTAGATCTCATAGGTATGTCTCAATACTCATGAGTCTTTTGTAGCTCATTAGTCATCAACAACAACATGAGATATCTCACTTGTAGATCACCATCTACAAATTTAGTGAAAAATTCACAAGTCTCATTAGTTGGGTCATCACCAATTGTGTCTAGCGAACTTTGATCTAGAACATATATTGCCTTTTCAAAGTCAAGAATTACTTTAAGGTTTCTCAACTAATCTAAGAAGTTAGGCTCAGTGAGTTTACTGGTTTTCAAAATGCTTGTGAGTAGATTGTTAGCCATTTAGTTTGAAGATTTCAAAAATCTACAATAGGTTAGAAAAGAGAATAAGCACATGATTGAATTTGATATTTGAAAACATGTTCATAGTCTTTCAAGTATATTTTTCTCTCGTTATTTTGTCAAATCCTTCATCCCCAAGAAGAATTTGGGAAATCATATTTCCTAGTAAGAATTAAGATCCTAACAAGGTTTAGTATGGAAAAATCTAAGAAGGATTCATCCTATTGGGATATGATTTTCATCTCTCTAAGTCAATAGCCTATTAAACTAACAACGAGAGACACAAAATGTCCTATATACCTTATATCATGCATATTGTATTCTATTCAATTTATAAGAATGGATTTGGCACACACTCTAAGTATTATAAGTTGTTTTCAATTCAATCTTGGTGAACATCACTGGATGGCTGTTAAAACAATCCTTAAGTACTTGTAAAGTACTGAGAAATTATTTTTGGTATACAATAATAGAGAATTGAAACTTGAGAAGTTTTTAGATTCTACTTTCCAATTAGATGTAGATGACCTAAAATCACCTCCAAATTTAAATTTTACCACTAAGATGAAATACGTTGAGGTTTTGGAAACCACAATGAAGGTTGGTTGGATAAAAACTTCATCAACGATTCTAATGTAGTACCTAATGTTGGAATAGTACCCTACAAGCCAATGAGATTGGCCTTGCAAACTATTTCACTCATGGTACAATTTTGATTAAATGATATTCTTTATATAGTCATCTTCATCTTATGCTTTATTTCACTTCACTAGTATTTAGATAAAATGCTCAGATCACCTATGATGGCAGGACTTGGTTTGGTGACCATGGAATAAGTCTCACATGGTCATGATCTTAAATCTTTCAAGTTATAGGAAGTTATGAAATAGGGCATCTAAGATCCGAATAGACTTGCACTAACGTTGCATAAATCTAAGGGTTGGAGATTGCTCCATTCCAGAGCAACTGTATGAGATACAGGTGCATGTTAGTAGGTTCTTGTTATAGAGAAAGACACTAAGGAGCCACCGAAGAATCTACTAGATAGCCGAAGTGGCAAGTTGGTAGTGGCTAGCTCTCCTGCTTATGCTAGTGTATATTATTAGTCCTTTGACCTGAGGATCCAAGGTAACCTTGTGTTCTGTCCTCATGCTTTAACTTATCCTTGACCACCTAGCAAGTCTTTCGAATTGAGATTAGGTATCAAATGGTTGGCATAAAGGTTTGTGAGATCTAAGATGGAATCTAACTCTTTGCTATTTTGAAGGATGAGTACATCTCTTATGTGTTATATAATGATTGATTCCAAAAACTTCTTACGTAAGGTAGTGTGATAATTTGGAAAAAGGATTTTCCAACGGTGAGGTCACACAATAGGGATTGAATATTGTGAATAGAGATATAGTATTGAGGCAATTAAATTAACGAAAAACATCTTACTCCAAGCCTCTTTTAGGAAATATGAGACAGAAGGACTGTATTTGTATGGCATACGCAAAGCAATGATAGTTCTCTAAAATATTCATTTTGGCTAATTAGTTAGACTCCATGCGCTTGAGGTTGGACATCGACCATGGAGATTAGGCACTCTTCAATTAATGAGATTAATTAAATTGAGTCAACTAATTTAAAAGGAGTTTTAAACTAGAATGGATATAAAATATTCAAATGTCACAATGAGTTGTAAGCCCATGTCTAATGAATGGTAAAACTTATTGGGTGACACAAAATCTAATTAGCTTCCTAATTAATGGAGAGAATTTTCTAAGGTATTAGAAAATGGTATCTCCTAGTGGACAAATTTTTGGGGCCAACTTTGAGAGTGGATTTTGGCTTGATTGATTTAAGTGTTAAATTAATTAACCAATTTAAGAGTTAAATTAGACCAACAATTAAGGAGTTAATTATTTGGTGCCAATATGACCATCAATTGGTCAAGTTAAGTTAAAGAGTTAATGAATTTAGCTTAATGAGTCAAGCTAGTTTGATGTAAATAGTTAAGTCAAAGGATAATTAATTAAATTATAGAGTTTAATTTGATTAATTAAGGAAGAATAAATTTTGGAGGGAGTGCTCAAATGAGATTTGAGATGGAATTTTAATTAATTTGAAATGAGATTCCTAATGTAATAAAGATGCAAATGATATTCAAATGAGATTTGGATTCAAATTTTGCCACCTAAGCAACCCCACTTGGCTACCCCCCTTCTTGCATTATGTGATGCCAACTTGGTATCACACATTTTTAGCCTCTATATATAGATATAGAGAGAGGTTGTGCATACGATAAATGGTGTGAAGAATTAGATTCTTCATTTCCCTCCAAAATATTTGTAAGCTAGCATTTCATGTGTGTTGAAGGCTAAACTTTTTTCTTCATCTTCCTACCCTATGCTCAACCTCCACCATCAATTCTCTGGTTTTATTCCAGCTCATGAACTAGATAATTAGAAAGTCTCATTACTTTGTGGACTATTTTAATAGAGGTAAAACGTGTGCCTTGCTTTGTTTCTGGAGAGCTCTCTATGCAAAGTTTAAATTTGCAATTTTCTCCAAAACAATGCAATTGGCCAATCAATTTGAATTTCTGATGTGAGATTTTCCAAGGTTTTGGATATCTCCAGTAATTATTTCAGAATTTTGGGAGGTGATTTGGTAGGATGATCGTCACAATCCTTTCACTATGCTGTGAACATGTAAATTCTGGAACCGATGAAGTGTTCACTAGTTTCTTCTCGGATTTTATTATCAAGGTAATCCTCTATCTAAATCTAAATAAAAGGCATGATTAGATCCCTAAGATGTTTGTAGGCACTAGTTATTTTATATTTTGAAGTTTTGATTATAAATCCTTGTGCCTATCTTACTTTCAAGTAGTATCGGAGTAATAATCATACATAGATTTAGATTTTATTTGGTTGATTGATTCATGTGATGGATTAATTTGGATCACCATATTCTTGACTTAATTGATGGGTTGGATAATTTGGTTGATTTGTGTATAGACCCTTGATTGATGAATTAAAAGCATGCTTTGATGTAATTTAAGTGTTAATTCATGTAGTTAGTATGTTTTAATTCATAGTGATTAATGTTGAATGTTGATTTAGCATTAATTGATGCTATATGATGGCATATCATGTTTAATTATGAGTGAAAGCGTTTTGGTCTATTTTGGATCCAGTATGATTGGAATTATGTTGGAGAATATTTGAAGAATTTGATTCTTGCTTTTTCTAATTTTTTAATGCAAGTTTGAGCACTAGTATTTCCAATTTTAAAAGGTGTTTTAAATCTATAAATTGATTTGAAATATGTGTCATGATATTGGGAACACGTGCTAAAATTGTTAGTGCACAAAAGTTGAGTAGGAAACACACTTGGCAAGCCTTGAACCTCAAAAGCCAAGGTTGCCGGCATAACCTAGGCATTAGCTAGGTAGCATGTGCACATTGTGCACACAGGCTGCCCAATCTTGCACCAAAGACTACTAGGCAACCCAATTTTAAAGGTGTCTAGTGAGTTTTAAGTTATTTTTTGAAGTCCTTTAATGCTCAACAAGTTTTTACACCACACAAATTAGTTGTACAAGTGTTGTGCTATGCCTCAAAATTATGTTTAACATATTTGAAAGCTTTTGAAAATTTGTTGAATTGACTCCAATTAATGGCATAAGTGTTATGCTTGATTCAACTATTTGTTTATGAGATGAACATTTAATACGAAGATAAAATGATGAGATCTTTGCAAGCAAAAATCCTCCACTTAGAATAGCTAAGTATTTTCAAATATTAAGGTAAATTGGATACAAATTAAAAGAGTTTTAATTAATCCAAGCCTTCTTCCAATAGTGTATGTCATGATGATACTACCAATTTTGTGTGATGGCGCTCGATCACAGACGTCATACGTATGAGGAAAGCTGGTGCGTGAACTTAGCATAAGATACACCTTTAACTTAGGAACCCTCATGCATTGACACTCAGTAATGGAGAATGTCGTGAGGCCATCTTAAGATAAAGTTTGATTGGTGGGTTTGACTTAACACTTACTAGTATAGATGGCATATGGTTACGTAGGTTTATATGAAAAGTGAGACAAAATATATCAAGAGTTGCATGAGATACAATTAACAAAAGTTGCTTACCCTTCAATTACTCATGGATGGCACTGGTCACGAGGGTCCATTAGCAAGTCATTGGGGTCTTGATTCTTACTAGGAAATACAATTTCCCAAATTCTTCTTGGGGTGAAGGATTTGATAAAACAGTAGGAGAAAAACATACTTGAAAGACCATGAACATGTTTCAATATCAAATTCAATCACATGCTCATATTCTCTTTTTTTCCTTTGGGGATTTGTGAAATCTTAAGAATAGTTAAAATTCCACTCAACGTTATTTTGGAAACTAATAAACCAACCAGGCCAAACTTCCATGATTGACTTAACCTCAAAAATCATTCTAGATTTCTACAAACGGATATAAGTCCTATATCATGGTACTCCTAATTTCTTTGCAATTAATGTAGATCTAGAGACACATGAAAATTTTATGAATTGGGCTTAGAATTATCCTATCCCTTAGTCTCATGATGGTATCTACAAACTTTAAAAGTCTGAAGGACATATGAACTATACCTTGGTTAAAGTTTACAAAGCGTTGCAAAGCAAA
Source organism: Jacaranda copaia (assembly GCA_014898725.1). NCBI lineage: Eukaryota > Viridiplantae > Streptophyta > Magnoliopsida > Lamiales > Bignoniaceae > Jacaranda > Jacaranda copaia. The sequence goes on from JACGDI010003137.1 coordinate 459,082, forward strand.
CGAGGTATGAGAAGTTCATGTTGTCAAAAGAGACTTTTCAAGCTATGATGGATAAGAAGCTATATGTCTTTAACTGCGGTCTAAAGATGATTAGGCTTGGAGAAGCTTTTCAACTAGGACGTAGTGATGGACAATGATCTCCATGTGGATTTGATCCTTATATCCTCATCGAATTTTATTGATCAAAGTGTTGATATAGAAAGAGACTATCACAATAAGGGCAAACCTTTGACACTTGTTTTCTCTTCTAAGTTTATGGGCCCTAGAGGTGCTAGAAAGAGAGGTAAAAAGGAATAAATGTTCTTTCTCCATGGAAATACAACTATCAAAGGCATCCAAAGGTCAAGAAAATCATAGAAGAAATAGTTGATATTATTTGTTTCTACTTGGGCAAAATAAGCCACTAGAAGCACTATTGCAAGGAATACCTTACAACCCTTAAGAAGGCCATGTACTTTATTAAGGTGCATTTAAGATGAATTCTTCCTCATGTATATATGATATCATGTGTGGTTTCTTTTCTTTATAAGTTGTTACAAAAGAATAGAAAGAATAATAGAACTAAGTGATGTTGATATGATCTACCAACTTAGCTAAGGAGCAAGAGTTTTGTCCAAAGCCAAAGGCGTACAATAAGTTAGACTTAAAGAACTCCATACTTGTATTAGACCTTTGTCATATAATACCATATATTGTTAAGAACATTATTTCAATTCCCATTTTTAGATAGTGAAGGATTTGAACCTTTTGTATCAAATAGGAGATTAAATGTATTAAAGAATGAGTTCTTTAGTTGCTTGTGGTACAATTAATGAAGGATCGTACATATTGGATTCTCAAACATTACTAATGCACTCTCAACTAAGTAAGAAATTAGAAATCCAAGATAATGCCATGATGTGGCATATAAGACCTGGCCATATCTCCAAAAAATAGGATGAACAAGTTAAAAGCTCTCAAAGTACTAAATGTTAGTGGCATTAAGAACCTTCCTACTTGTGAATGTTGTTTGAAGGGATAAATAACCAAAGCTTCTTTTGTAGGACTAATGGAGCTCTCCACAAATCCTTTGAATTTGATCCAGATAGATGTTTATAGACCACTAAGAGTTAGGGGAAAAGGAGGTTATTCTTACTTCATCGCTTTCACTGATGGTAATAGTCAGTTTGGACAAATGCATCTTATAAAGTACAAGTTCGAGGCCTTTGAAAAGCTCAAAGAGTTTAGAAATAAAGTAGAAATGCAAAAGGGACTTAGTATTAAAGCCCTTCAATTGGATCGAGAGAAAAAATATTTAAGTACCATATTCTTGAATTATCTAAAGGAGAATGGGATTCTCTCTAAATGGATTCCACTTGGCCACCCCAACACAATGAAGTAGCCAAGAGAAGATACTGTACCTTGTTAGATATGGTACATTCCATAATGAGCTTCTTCGATGTGCCTATATTCTTTTGAAGATATGTCTTTTATGACGGCAACAAAGTTACTAAGAGTAGTACCTTCAAAGTCGGTGCCAAAAGCATCATATAGGATATGGCATGGCAAAGTATCCTCATACCATTATCTAAAAGTTTGGGGATCTCCCGCCTACATGAGATGAACAGTAGGGATAAGTTGGATAGTAGATCTATCTTGTGCAAGTTTGTGGAATACCCAAGAGAGTCTGTGGGTTATTACTTTTATGATCCCTCAAAACAAAATGTGTTTGTTTTGAGAAATACCGCCTTTTTGGAAAAAAATATTCTATTAGATAGAAAAGACATTGTAATTAAAATTGGAAAAGTTCAAGATGATCAATAAATCCCACAAGTGGTAAAAATAAATAAATATCAAAGAGCCTCACACACAACCTCTAAGAAAGTTAGACTGCATTAAGAAGTAACCCAAAGAGTTTAGATTTCTTCATGAGATATATCTATTGGATAGAGATCTAAAGACTTATGAGAAAGCTATGTCGAACATAAACTCAGGATATTGGCTTAAAGCCATGAGATCCAAAATGGACTCCATGTACTCAAACAGTCTTTAATGGGCTTTTTAAGAAGATTGGCGCTAAGGCTATGAGGAATAGCTTTAGGGCAAATGGGAGATTGTTGGAATAGCACCCATCAAGCTAATTAGATTGGCATGTAAACTATTTCATTTGTGATATAATCTTGATTAAATAATATTTCTTATACAACCATATTTATCGTATGCTGATTATTACTTCACTGGCAATTGGATGAAGCCCTTAGATCACACAAAATTATAGGACTTAGTCACACACTAGGTGGTAATCATGAAATAAATCTTACATGGTCATGATCTTGAATCTTTCTAGTCATAGGATCTTACAAGATAGGGCATCTAAGATCTAGATAAACTTACATTAACGATGTATAAATCAAAGAGTTAGATATTGCTCCATTCTATGAGCAAGGTCATATAACATATGAGTGCATATTAGTATGTGCTTTTTAGAAAATAAGGCACTGAAGGCCTATCTAGAGAATCCACTACATAGCCATAGTGGCAAGTTCTCCATGTTATGCTAATGCATATAATTAGTCCTGTAACTTAAGGATCCATGGTAACCTTGTGTTGGGTCTTCAAGTTTTGACTCCTCCTTGGTCAAATAACGGAGCGTTTAGTTGGTCATTAGGCATAAGCTACAAAACATGGAAGTTTGTTAAACTCAAGATATTATCCAACTTCTCATCTTTCTAAAGGGCGAGTGCATCTCTTATGTATTCTATAGTCATCAATTTTAAAAAGTCCTTGCGCAAGGCAGTATGATAATTTGGAAACGTATTTTTCCAAAGATAAGATCATAAACTAAAATCAAACATTAGAAATAGAAACATAGTTCAAAGTTATTAGGAAGCTGAAAAATATCTTGCCCTAAGCCTCTTATAGGAGATAGGAAATGAAAAAACCGTATTTTCATAGTTTGCATATAGCTAGAATAGTTCTCCAAAAGCACTTATTTTAGCTAATTAGTTGGGTTCCATAGGCTTGAGGTTGGATATCGACCATGGAGATTGGGTACTCTTCAATTAATTGAGATTAAATAAATTAAGTCGATTAGTATAAAGGAGTTTAAACTAAAATGAATATTTAATATTCAACAATCGCAATGGTTGTGAGCCCAGTGAATGGTAAAACCTAATAGGTCACACACAAAAGCTAATTACATATCCTAAACAATGAAGGGGAATTTTCTAAGAGTTAGAAAAATTCCCACATGACCGATTTTGGAGATTAACCGATTGACACAAAAATTATGTTTATTTTGGTTTGATCAATTTAATTGTTAAATTGATCTAATTAATTTAAGGAGTTAAATTAAGACCAATAGTCAAGAAGTTAATTATTTGGTGCCAAACATTTATCAATTGGTCAAGTCAACTTAAAGGGTTAAATTAACAATTGTTAGCTTAAAGAGTTAACCTAATTGACTTAAAGAGTTAAGTAAATTTAATTAAATTAAAAGAGTTTAATTTAATTAATATGGAGAATTAGTTTTGGAGGAAAAATTCGAATGAAATATTCATTCAGTATGGCATTAGAATTTATTTGGATGACATTTCCTAAGATGAAATGAAGATCCAAATGAAATTCAAATGCACACACATAATTCACATGTCTTGCCAACATGCAAGATAAGTAGGTGGTCCCCTCCTTTGAGAAAGGTGTGATGCCACTTTGGCATTATAACATCCTCTCTCTATATATAGATATAGAAAGGGGCTACCATATGAGATGTAACACGTCACATTTCATGTGAATTAGATTCTCTCTAAATTTCCCTTCAATTTTCAAGTGTAGCATCATGAGTTGAAGCTTCACTTTCTTTTCTCCTACCTCCAAAATTCTAGCTTTCATCATTGCATGTTTTTCTCATTGTTCTCTAGCTGATAATGAAAGGAATTAGTGTTGCATTGGTGTCAGATCTTAACATTAGAGGTAATATGATTAGATTGCTTTGCCTTTTGGATATCCAATTTCTAGCAGTTTTTTTAGCAAGTTTTGGAAGACTTTCCAAATCCTGATTGGAGTGAATTTTGCACTGAATATGCAAAAGGGGTGTTTAATCTTTTGGTTCAAGTTTCACTCAATTCAGAGTTGATTTGCCTGGTCTAACATTGATCAGAATCTACTATAATGGCTGTGCGACAATTTTGGGATTGTAGAAGAGTTCTTCACCGTCACCTTGAATTTGAACAAATCAAGGTAATTTTATTCCTAAATCTATATCATTAGCATGTTTAAATCCTTTATAGCTTGTGTATTCCAGTTAATTTCAATTTTTAATGTTGTGATTATTGAATCCTAATGCTACACTAGCCTCAGAAATATGGTATGGCAAAGCATCTTCATACTATTTTCTAAAATTTTGGGGGTCTCCCTCATAGAGTTTAGTAGGAGACAAGTTAGATGCAAGGTCCACCTTGTGCAAGTTTTGGGATACCTAAGAGAGTCTTTAGGTTATTACTTTTATGATCCCTCGGAGCAAAAGGTGTTTGCTTTACGAAACGTCACTTTTTTGGAAAAGAAATTTCTATTAAATAGAAATGGCATTGTTGTTGAACATGATTAAGTTCAACATGATCATAGCATCACACAAGCGATAGAAATAAGTGAACATAAAAATCCTAACACATAACCTCTAAGAAGGTCAAATTGGATCAAAACGCAACCCGAAAGGTTTAGATTCCTTCACAAGATGAACTAAGTAGATAGTGATCCAAAGACCTACGAAGAAACTATGTTGGACACAGATTCAAGATATTAGCAAGAGGCCATGAAATCCAAAATAGACTTCATATACTCCAACAAAGTATAAACTTTGGTAGATCCACCAAAGGGTATAATAACGATTGGTTGCAAGTGGATCTATAAGTGAAAGTTAGGAGTTAATGGAAAGGTTACAACCTCTAAGGTGTAACTAGTAGTAAAAGGTTACAATTAATGGCCCAGTATTAATTTTGAGGAAACCTTTTCACTAGTCACTATGCCTAAGTCCGTTAGGATTATGCTTAACATAGTCGTATATTATGACTATGAAATATGGCAAATGTAAGTGAAAATCGCTTTCCTCAATGGAAATATTGAAGAAGAAATTTATGTAGAGTAAGCATAAAGTATTACATCCAAAGAGAGTGAGCAAAAGGTTTGCAAACTCAAAAAGTCCACTTGTGAACTTAAACAAGTGTCCCAAAGTAGGAACATATGTTTTGATAATGACAAATTTTTTGGCTTCATAAAAAATGTGAATGAACCTTATGTGTACAATAAAGCTAATGGGAATAGTATACAATTTGTTGTGCTTTATGTTGATGATATTTTTCTCATTAGGAATGAGAAAAAAGTGTCAGGGTGTACTCAAGTATGGTTATCTTCACAATTCTCCATGAAGGATTTAGGATACGAATATTTTGCATCAAGAAAATGGATCTATAGAGATATATCAAGGATGATGTTGGGGTTTTCGCAAATACCATGCATTGAAAAAGTACTAAAGAGGTTTACTATAAAGGAATCCAATAAGGGATTCATTCCTCTAGGACATATTCTTCGTCTCTCCAAGTTTATAGCCCCCACGATTGACGATGAGAGAGAAAAAATATCCTACGTACTTTATGTGTCCGCCATAGAGAGTGTAATATATGCCATTGAATGTATAAGGTCAGATGTAGCAAGTTCTAAATTTTACAAGCCACTTTCAATCCAACTCCAGTAAAAGTCACTAGAAGGCCATAAAAGCAATTCTTAAGCACTTGAAAAGAACTAAGGATTTATTTTTGGTGTAAGGCAATGAAAAATTGAAACTCAAACTGTTTTTAGATTTTTGTTTCCAATTCAATGTAGATGACCTAAAATCTACTTCTTGATTTATATTTTACCTCAATAAAGGTACAGTGAGTTGGAAGAGTTCCAAACAAGACACCATAATCAATTCTATTACCGAGGTAAAACATATTGCAACTTCAGAAGGTATAAAAGAGAGTGTTTGGATGAAACTTTTCATCCAAGAATTAGATTAGTGCCTAGTAATGCTAAGCCTATAGTTGTCTTTTGTGACAACAATAGAGTGGTTGCACAAGCAAAAGACCTAAGATCTCATCAATGATCCAAGCACATATTGAAGTGTTATCATTTGATTCAGGAGATTATTGATAGAGGTAACATGCTAATAGAGAGGATAGCTAATAGGGGATAGCCCTAAAGGCCAACCTAATAACGCTTGATGATACTAAAGAATCTGATGTGGGATAGTTTAATTAACTATCAGGCCAGCTTACTAGCAATCTACAAGATCATTGACTAAACTCAATCCCATCAGGCATTCTCTTCCTTCCATTCAGATATCAACATCTCACCTAGTCAATCGAAACATGGTCGATTAGCTTAAGGATAGATATTCAATGCCCAATTTGGGAAATGCTTGAATCAAATAGGTCTCCACCGCATCGACTAGAATCTACACAAAGTGACTCACTAGGGAATACTTTTTTTGACCTTGGAGCTTGAACAGACAAACCACCTCCCTACCGTATTGAATGCTCTGATAAATGGCATGCCTCTGATTAATGGAGTATGCCACCACTAGTACCACCTATTCTACCATGCTTAGCTAATGTACACCTCTAGTGTACCATTTTATCCTAGGCAGCTGGAGATAGCGCCAGCTGGAATAATACACAAGCTGGAGAAGACTTAAAGATCCTCAAGCATGGACAAAGGCCCCTTATGTGTAACAAGGGCTCCATTGGCCTATCAACATTTCCAGAAGGATATAAATACCCTATTACTATCATTCAACAAGGTATGCTTATTATCATTCAAAGACCTCACTTTGTTGCTCTATCTCTTATTCAACTATAGACTAACTTAAGCATCAGAGTACCTTAGCCAAGGGCATCTCTGCTAGCCTGATGTGTGCAGAATTGAGCTAAGTCTTCACCATCTCAATCTCACCCTGCTCCTTCTAAAGCTCTTCCCAATCATCTAAAGCCAGCTTGGCCCTATGATAAAAATAATAGCCCAACTGGCTGACCTGCAGTAGAAGCAACCTTAGTTCATATATAAATGCAAAAACATAATTGAGCAATAAATTCTTGAAGAGAAAATAAAAAATAACTAGAAACTTACCATACTAGAATGGTATGCCAAAGCTTTCAGCACCCCTACCTGGGACATCTCCATTTTCTTTATCTAGTAAGACATAAAAAGCTTGGACAACATCACTTTCAAGGGTATTGATAGGTTGATCCTACGGACATCATTGACTAAGAGTTATGGACTACCATTAGGTAGCTAATCGAGGTAAAGGTAGGTTCATCAGTGAGGACAACATGTTGTCGGGTCGATGCTTGAAGAGATCAAAGTCATTCAATTGATTTGACACCTCAATTTTTCCTTTCCCTTATTAGTAATGGTTCTCTTTTGAGCAGGTTTGAGCTGCTCTATTGCTAGCCTTTTTCATCGAGCTAATGGGCTATTGGTCCCGATGGGAATGGGTCAAGATGGTTGATTAGTGGGAGCAAGCAATGTTGCTTGTAGTGGTAGAGCAGCTTGAAAGCAACCTTCCATCAAGTGGACACCTTAAGGTACTCCTACGTCTTTTACACCTGTGTCATTGCTTGTTGTCGAGTTTGGTTCATTATTTCTTCTTGATTTGGAGAAAAATAAGAAAAAGATACATTAGTATCAACTAGAAAATTAGGCAACCAATTGCTAAAAGGTTAGTAAAGGTGTCTACCTAGTTGAGCATCTGCAGGCAATTCTAGCTAAGCAAACAATAAGCTTGCTAGCACCAAGTTTCTCTCCTTGACATACCTAGAAGCCTTCATCTGCTTAAACTAAACTAAATCCAGAATGAATGTATCAAGCTAAGTTAGAGTCTTGTTATCTGGCATCTTGTTGTACCCCCTCCACCACCCTTTAGTAATGTTAAAACCAACTCCCTTAGGGGACCTAACATAAAAATACCATTTTTTCCACTCTTGGCCATGAGATAAAAAGGGAGTAACTAAAAATTTTTGATGTGGATGAACAATAAAATAATAAAAGCAATACTCGTTAGTGTTGCTTGACTTTTGGGATATAGAGAGATAAAAAAGGTTCAAAAATTTAGCAAATATGGAAGGCCATGTATATGCATTAGGACAACAAAACTATATACAGTTGAAAAGCAGTTGGGCAACAGTTGAGTAATGCAGACTTGAAGACCCGTTGGCAATCAATTATGGGCCATGTAAAGGGAAACCTAAGCCCACACTTCAAGACCTCCTCAAACATCATTATACAGCCAACAAGTGGTTGATGCATCCTATCAAAAAGACTGGGGATGATTAGCTCATACTCTGAGGAAATATGATATAGCTGCCTAAGCAATGCAAGGTCATTAGGAATAACTTTGGAAATATTCTCACTGTACTAATTAAGAGTAAACAATCGACCATGAAACACTAAAGCATAGCTCAACCCTACACTACCTCACCTTAGGTTACCCTGAGTTTCACTTGAACTACTGAAAAGGTCAGCTATAGCAAGAAAAACTACTAGACTCACTAGTCGAATCACCACCAACCCTGATCAAACACACATCCAACTAAGTAACGTCACTGTCACCCTTTTGGCTGTTATCCCCACTAAATATCCTCAACATTATTTGATATATGAAATAAGATACAATTGTGATAAAGATGAATGAAACAATATAAGATTAATTGCAAAGGACTTACACAATTAGTAAGATTAAAATAAAAGCTTGATGAGAAGTAAAATCAATTTAAAAGCTCAAGATTCCACCTCATACAATGCTATTAAAGTGAAAATAAAGGTTTTCACCATGCCTATTTTGAGGCCCCAATTTGCGATACCAAAACAACCGCAATTATTATACAACTACCATATGACAATTCACATGCCTAATGTAACAGTCATATTAAATACAGTAAAACCTGAATGCGCAGGCTTATTATAATTATTGATCGATCATATAGTTATAATAGCACCTTGAATTTTACTCGAGCCAAGTTCTTCAGAGAGCTACCTTTTATCTAAAGAGAAGTTTTACAACAATTCATGTTAACTTTAATGTTCCAAGATGCTAGCATCATTTTCTTTATCAATAATGTGAAAGATACCTTTAAGAAAACCATTAAGTAGCTAGAATACCTAGGCTATTAGATTCATTCAAAGGGTAAAGGTTGACCCAACACCATGCGAAGGGAGCGTCTTGAGGACTATACCATGAACCTTCCTCCTACTGAAGAGAATGCCCCCACTAAGAGACCTATTATGGTGCCTATGAACGGAGTTTCTATTGGTTATCTAGTGAGGTTGAAGACAGTGGCTAGTGAATTTAATTTTACTAATGACTTTGCATTCAACATCAAGGACGGCAAAGTTGACATCGCTACTTTCTTCCCCTACGCTAAGCATACATTTTTTATTGATAAAGAGAGGCCCTCTAGGCCAACCCCCACGGTTCAACCAATGTTTGTGGTAGTGCCAGAGCATAAAGTTAAGGGCCCTCATAATGTTATGCCTATGCTCTTGAATGATGAGCTCAATCAAGCAATAACGTTAGGACTAAATAAACTGCACAAGCTGATGGTGAAAGTGTTGGGTCTAGTTGAACCCTTAGTTGTTATTGGTTGTTTGAATTTACCATTCTATTCACCATGCATGGTGTTTTTGAACTATTTGTAATCAATTTCTATAAACATGTAATTGAATGTTTCAGCTTATGAAAGTTTATGAATTTGTTTACTTTTAGCTCATTCAGCATCATCGATTGCTTATATTCACTTTCCTGCTTTGATTTTCATCAATTATTTTCTCACAATTTAACTTCAAATAAGATGTCATACAATGTGATCCCCTAACAAAGGAGCTGGGTAACACATAATTGATTTAGAGCTAAAGCAATAGTTGATTTAGCATTCAACCTACACTAGAATAATGGAATTAATCTATACATTCACATCGAGTTGACCTATTTAAAAATAGGTGTTGAGATATTATTTTTCGTCGACCACTTGGTCAACTTGAGTTGTTATCTTCATGATCAAATGAATAGGCTTGGTGCCCAAATTAATTAAATTAACTCCAACTTCATGCTCAACGATGTCGCTGTAATATGTATATTATTTTAGTGACTTGGTTTTAACTATGAGGTTTATTTCTCATTACGTTTGGAATAGTTAAATTTATGTGATCAATTTGTTCATTTATTTGGGTGTGAAACCATAACTTGGTATTGAAACTAATTTGAGGTCTACTACTAGGTAGATTTTAAATGAACAACTCATTAATTATTCTATTAACGCACCTAACCAAGGACAGTTAACATAACAAAAAGGCAATAAATAGGCAGTATGAAATGAATAAAAAGTTAAATTTTTTTCAAATTTGAAAGTACATAGTTATAAAATTCATTTTCAAACAGTGATTACATCAAAACAGGGCAAATATACTCAAATAAAAAAAAATAGTGACCTAGATAGCTACTGCCACAACTCGATCTCATTTTTTCTCCATATATTCTTCAAGCAACTGCCTTATTGACTGCCTAGTCCAACTCATTGGAGAAAGGTAAAGAAATAGTTGAAACAGGACCCTCAACTTCCTACTCAGGTGATACTGCAAGCATAGGTTGGATGGCCCCACTTCATCATGAGAAATGTGCCCCTAGCTAGAGAAAAAATGACAACCACATCAACCTTGCCATCCTTGATACCAAATATAAATTTATTTGCAAAGGAAATTCATTGGTCATGTTAACAAGCCTCATTTGAAAATCAACAGCAGCCCTAACCATAAGCACAATGGTAGGCCCCTCCACAAGAGCATTCTCTTCAGGAGGAACATTCTCTTTAGGCTGAGAGAGGTCTAGATAGTCCACAAGTTGCTCAGTCTACATCAGATTCAGTTATTCCCAATCCTTGGGTGGGATTTCATAGCCTAGGTACTCTAGCTATTTTATGGCCTTCTTGAAAGCCTCTCTCAAGTCATCAATGGATAAGACAACATTAACATCTTAGAACATCAAGCACAACATAAATTATTGCACAACTTCTCATTGAATGAATGGCAGCATCCTAAAAAACTCAATTTAAGTATAATTTATTGCTATATTATGCCCGTGCAACAAACCAGAATCATAGTTAGCCTGATTATCCAACCTCATCTCTAATAGCTACCCTTCCACTCTAGTTCTCTCAACCACCAGAACCAAAAATTGTGCATCCTTTCTCTAGAGCTGCTTGGTTAGTTGATCAATTCTCGACTGAGCAGAGCCAAGCTGAGTCTTTACCACCTCACTCTCACTATGCTTCTTCTGGAGCTCCTCTCGATCATCTATAACCAGCATGGCCCTATGGTAAAAGTGATAGCCCAGCTAACTAACCTATAGTAGAAGTAGCCTTAGTCCATATATATAAACTCAAAAATAGAAAAAAGTAATGAATTCTCAAAGAGCAAATAAAACTCAACTAAAAACTTACCACATTAGAGTGGTACCCAAAGGCTTTCAGCGATGAGAGTGTAAACTATTTTTAGGTAAATTGGGCCAATATCCAATCTATTTAACTATGTATAAGGTCAAAATAGATATTTGTTGAGATAATCAAGTCAAGTCCTACAACTAATAGCACATGTTAGGCTAGCTGAGGTACCCTCGACAATAACACTCTGATGCTCAAGCAGTGTATAGTCAACTAAAATATAAAGAAACAGTATGAGGGCTTTGAGTGATAATAAGTATACTTTATTGAATGGTGGCAGTAGGATATTTATAGCCTCATGGTGAGGTCGATATGTAAATGGTGCCCTTGTTACACTAAAAGGGCATTTGTCCTTGCTTGAGGACCTTTAAGTCTTTTATATCTTATATACTATTCCAAGTGGTTCTATTTTCAACTCCTCAAAACAAGATAGTACATAGTAGAGGCATGCACTAGCTAAGCATGGCAAAATAAGTGGTACTAGTGGTGGTATGAGCCATTAATGAAAAGACATGCCACTTGTCAGAGTATTCAATGCGGCAAAAAAGTGGTCACGTTTATTCGACGTCTAAGGTTAAAAAGAGTACTTACCAGTGAGTCACTTGTTTAGATTCCAAGTAATGTGGTGGAAACCTATTGGATTCAAGCATACCTAGGTTGGCCATTGAATAAGTATCCTTGATTAGGTCGACAACACTTTGGTCAACTAAGTGAGATGTTGATATCCACCCAATAAGGTTTAATTTGGTTGATGATCTAAACAATTGCTAGTGGGCTAGGACTGATAGTTAATTTGGTTATCCCGCATCATATTCTTTAGTATGGTTGAGCATTATTAGGTTTGGTCCCTTGAGCTATCCCCTATCATGAGTCTCTCTCTCTCTCTCGATTCCTGATTGAGATGACTGACTAGAAGAAAAGAGAAGTAATTGATTTATGAAAATTGGACATACTTGACAAAGAGTCTAATGCACTAGCAATGCTTATAGTGTGAAAGTCGACTAAGGTTTTAGTGCATTTAAAGCAACTATTATATTGGGCATATGAATCATCAGATGGCAGTTATATAATAGTTGTAGCTGTTTGGGGCATCGCACTTTGGGGTCTATAAATAGATAGGTGAAAACCTTTATTTTTACTTTTACAGCATTCCACAAGGTCAAATTCTAAGCTTTTAACTAGTTGTACATCTCATCGAGCTTTTATTATAATCCAACTAACTATGTAAGCCCTCTGCATTTAATCTCAAACTATATTATTTATCTTCATTGCAATCGTATCATATTTCATATATCCAATACTGTTGAGGGCATTTAGTGGGGATAGCAGCTAAGAGGATGATAATAAGGCTACTCGATCGAATATACATTTAACTAGGGTTGGGATAAATCAATTAACGAGTCTAGTAATTGTTCTAAAGATAGCTCGACCTCTTCTAGCAATTTGAGTGAAACTTGAGGTAACCCAGGGGGTGGTGCATGCCTGATTCATGCTTTAGTGTCTCATGGTTGATTGTTTACTCTTGATCACTACAACAAGATTATTTCCAAAGTTACTTCTAATGACTTCATGCTGCTTAGGCAACTAAATTATATTTCCCTAGAGTACAAGTGGATCATCCTTAACCCCTCTGTTAGGATGCATCAACCACCCATTGGCTATATAATAGTGTTCAAGGAGGCCTTAAAGTATGGGCTTAAGTTTTCCTTTACATTACCCATAGTTAACCTGCTAACGAGTCTTCAAGTTTGCATTACTCAACTCTTGCCCAACTGCTTTTCAACTATATGCAGTTTTGTTGTCCTAATGGATATACATGACCAGTCTCCCACATTTGCTAATTTTTTGAACTTTTTCCTCCTTCCCATGTCACTAAAGTCGGCAGCACCAATAAGTCTAGTTTCTATTACCTTACTACTTGCCCACATTGAACATTTTTTGTTATTCCCTTGTCATCTCATGAACAAGAGTGGAAAAAATATTATTTTTATGCTTGGACACCTGGATGAGTTAGTTTTAACAATCTTAGAAAGTGGTAGAGGGAGCATATTAAGATACCTGGCAACAAGACCATAACCTGGCCCAATAGCTTTATTTGAGATTTAGTTTAGTTTAGGTTGATGGAGCCTTGAGGTATGTCAAGGAGAAAAACTTAGAGCTTGCAAGCATATCACCTACGTAGCCAGATATACTCGCAGATACTCAACTAAGTAGTTGCCTTTACTGGCTTCCTAGCAGTTGGCTACCTAGCTTTCTAGTTAATACTAATGTATCTTTTTCTTATTTTTCTCCAGATCAAGAAAAAATAATGAACCAAACTTGACAGCAAATAATGGCATGGATGTAAAGGGTACAGGACCACTAATAAAGGTTCGCTCGATAAGACGTTGCTCCATCACCATAAGTAGTATTGCCTACTCTCACTACTTAATCATTCTGAATTACTCCCATTAAGACCAATAGCCTATTAGTTTGACAAAAGAGGTCGACGATCGAGAGCTTAGACTCTCTCATAAGAGAACCACCACCGATAAGGGAAAAGGAAAAATTGAGGCATCAAATCAATCGATTGGCTTTGATCTCTTTAGGCATAAACCTAATAATAAATTGCTCCTACTAACGAACTTACCTTTGCCCCAATTTGGTGCCCAAATGGTAGTCCATAACTCCTGGTCAATGATATCCGTAGGATCAACCAAATCATTGCCTTTGTAATAGATGTAGCTGGGCTTTTTATGTTCCACCAGATAAAGATGATGGAGATGTCCTATGTAGGGATGTTGAAAGCCTTGGCATACCATTCAAATATGGTACGTTTCTAGTTTAGTTTTATTCGCTTTTTGTTAATTCATTGCTCATTTCTATTTTTTCATATATATATAGACAAGGTTGTTTTTGCTTTAGGTCAACCAACTGGGCTATCACGTTTTTCGTAAGGCCAAGCTAGCCTTAGATAATTGGGAAGAGCTTCAGAAAAAGTAGGTTAAGATTGAGATGGTAAAGTCTCAGCTCAACTCTACACAGTCAAAGATCAAGCTACTAACCAAGTAGCTTGAGGACATGGACATGCAGTTCATGGTTGCAGTATTTGAGAAAATCAAGGTGGACTAGTTGCTGATGAAGGCCAAATTGGATGTATCGGCTCATTATGATTCTAGTTGACCACTTGGTTATAATAGCGCTTTGAAGAGAATGAGAATGGGGAAGCTAAAATTTTAGCTTATTTACACCCTACTGGTCAAATTCAGAGGGGTTAGAAATCATCCTTGAAAGGTCCATAAACCTGTCCATTTCATTTAGGAAGGCCCCTTGACAAAGAATGCTTATGGTTAACTACTTGATTGTCGATACACCCTTTGCTTACACTGCTATCATTAGGCAACCAATATTGAACCATAGTCTTAACCTATCATATGAAGGTCAAGTTTCCAACAACTGTTGGAACCATTGAACTTTTCTGCAATGTAAAGGACACTTGGTGCTACTACATAATTTTAGTTGAGGCAAATAGATAGAAACATCAACAAGAACTGAAACCCTTAGAGGACATCCCAATAACAAAACATAAAGAAGGATAGCAGAACAAGAAGTAAAAATTGTAGGAGACTAGGGTCAAACCTGTTAGTGAATTCAAAACCATCAAGCTAGAACTAGGGAATCCTAACAAGAGCACAAAATGGGGACTGATCTGGGTAGCAACATGGAATGCCTAATGGTCGATTTCATTAGAAGAAATATTGATGTTTTTGGAAAGCTTCCGACCTATAAATAATAAACCCAATATCATCGTTCACCACTTGAACGTAGACCACTTATTCAAATCAATCAAGCAGAAGGCCAAAACCTTCAATGTTGAGTGATGCCAAATCATGGAAAATGAGCCAATAAGCTTTTAGAGGCAAGATACATTGAAAAAATTCAATATCCAAGTTGGCTTTGTAATGTAGTCCTTTTCCCTAACAATAAGGAAAAGTGGTAAATGTGTAATGATTTTACCTATTTGAATAAAGCTGTCCCTAAAGCTCTCACTTGTTACCCCGTGTAGATTTACTAATAGATTTTACTGTTAGTTGCGATCTTTTAAGTATGATGGATGTATTTCAAGGTTAAAATCAAATTTTCATGGCCCCCGATGATAAGGATAAAACATCTTTTGTGGCTCCCAATGGTGTATATTGCTTTTTGATCATGTCTTTTGGGCAAAAAAAAACAAGTGAGATCTACTAGAAATTGGTGAACTTTATGTTCAAAAATGAGATCGCCACGACCATGGAGGTCTATATCAATGATATGATTATCAAAACAGAGAAAGAACACAATTACTTGGCCAACCTCAGCCATACATTTTCAATATTGCAAGCATTTGCATAAAATGCAACCTTAACAAGTGTATGTTTGGGGTGAGATAAGGCAAGTTTTTAGGCTACATGATCAGTCAAAGAGGTATTGAAGCAAACCCATAAAAGATCCAAGATATTTTCGACATCATGACTCCTTGGACAGTCAGAGACGTTCATACTTAGTTGAAAGAATTATCGCCCTAAGGCAATTTACTGCTCGGCTAGTTGATAAAAGCCTGCCGTTTCTCAAAATCCTAAGAAATGCAAGGAGTTTTAGTGGACAGAACAATATGACCAGGCCCTAATTGAATTAAAGCAATACCTTTCAACATTCTCGATGCTAGCTAAACCTGAGATTGGTGAAGTTTTGCACATTTATTTAGCAATCTCATCAGCAATTGAACAATTCCGTTTTAGTCTTGAATAGAAATGGAACCCATTGACTTGTTAACTATAGTAGCAAAGCATTGCAGGGCATAAAGCACAACTATTTAGAAATCAAAAAAAAAATCTTGTTTTGGTCACTACAGCTAGAAAATTGAGGCCATACTTCTAATCTCACTCAATTGTCGTCTTTACAAATCAATTGTTGAAATAAGTACTGTCAAAACTCGATACATTAGGAAGATTAACAAAGTAGGTCATCAAGTTAGGAAAGTTTGGCATTACCTTTCATCCTTGAACTACCATAAAGGCTCGAGTGTCCGCAGACTTTGTTGCTGAAAGACTTGACCTCCCTAACCAACTTGACTAGGATTCCCTAATGTAGACTTTACATATGGGTGGTACAGCAATTTCCTTAAGAGGTGGAATCAACATTTGGTTATATTCTCCACAGGCTAAGGAATATGACTTCACTTTTAAACTAGACTACTCTATTACAAATGGTAAGGCAGAATATGAAGCCTTTCTTGCTGTTATAAAGATGTCCATTGATAGAAATGTTGGGCAGTTGGCAACCATCACTGATTCCTAGCTAGTTGCAGAACAATTCAAAGGAAACTTCGAGGCTAAAGAAGCTACTATGAACAAATATTTGACTAAAGTCATAAGGTTATAGCAACTATTCAAGAAATCACCTTTAGTCAAGTTCCCTAATCAAAAACAAAAGAGAAAATACACTATCCAAATTTACTAGCTTAACAAAGGGAACTAAGGATAAAACCTCCACATTCCTTGTTGCCAAACAAACCCACCATAGACGACATCGATTGAAATTTAGTGAGGTAGATCCAAGAGGCGTCTTCCTTATCGCAAGATGAATTAAAAGCCTATTTAGAGAAAATGAGGGAAAAGTCCTTGAGGATAAAGCCCAAGTATGCAAGCTCAGAGGTCAAATAGCTAAATTTGCCCTTGACAAGCATCGTCAGTTCTACAAGATATCAATTTGGGGACCACCATTAAGGTGTTTGACACCTAAACAAGCTCATGAGGCCTCACAAGAAGTCCATTTAGGAATTTGTGGCAATCATTCTAGAGAACGGTCTTTTGCCCATAAAATCATCATGTATAGGTATTTTTGGTCAACTGTTCTAAAAGTCGCCATCGACTTGGCTAGAAAATGTCCATCTTACTAGGTCCACTTAAACATACCTCACCAACCTACAGCAACGCTAAAGCCCTTGTAGATCATATGGCTATTCAATAAGTGGGGGTACAGATATAATTGGTTCTTTTCCGAAAACCACAGGTCAAAGAAAATTCATGATCATTGCAGTCAAATACTTTATGAAGTGGGTCAAAGGAGAAACAGTCCCTAAGATAACTAATGCAACCATCAAAAGTTTTGTGTGAAAAAATATTATCCGTCGTTTTGATTTAATGAGACACAGTTCCAGAGTAGGAGCACAAGGAACTGGTGTAAGAGCCTAGAGATTTGACAGCACTTCACCTCAATTAGGAACCCTCAAGCCAATGGCAAATAGAAGTCACAAATAGAATTGTCCCAAACCATCTCAAAGCTCAATTTAGAGGAACTAGAGTAAGTTAGATAGACAACTTGAAGACACATGTAGCACTAGGATCCGATAATAAAAATTAAAAATAAACTAGGATACACATTCTAACAAGTATTTAAACAAGCTATTGATTTAGATTTGGAAAAATAGTTACCTTGATTTGCTCAAAAACAATGAAATGATGAAAAATAGTTCTTCAATCCAAAAAATGTCACATAGCATTATAATAGATATGGCGCAACTTTTTACCAATCAGAACTCCTCCAAAATTCTAAAATCCTTGATAAAGATACTATAAAAAATTCAACTCAAAAATCCATAGGAAAGTGCCATAATAAAATCACTAAACAGACTTTTCTGATAGTAGATCTCCAATGGCTAGCAATCATAGTTAACTTAACTCTTTAAGCTAACTTGACCAATTGTTGGTCATGTGGTACTAAATAATTAACTCCTTAATTATTGATTTAATTTAACCCCTTAAATTAGTTGATCAATTTAACAATTAAACTGATCAACCCAAAAATGACGTTAGTTTTTTCCAACCTCAAATTTTGGTTCATAAGAAGTAATTTTCTAACCATTAGAAAATTCCTTCATCATGTAGAAAATGCAATTGGGTTTTGTGGGCTCACAACTATTGTGACTTTTGAATATCGAATATTTATCTTAGTTTAAACTCCTTCAAACTAATTGGCTCAATTTAATTAATCTCTATTAATTAAAGAGTACCTAATTTTCATGGTCGATGTCCAACCTCAAGCACATAGGGTCTAACTAATTAGCCAAAATGAATGCTTTTGGAAAACCATTGTAGCTCTACACCTACCATACAAATATAGTACTTTCATTTTCTATCTCCCAAAAAAGTATAAGGCAAGATATTTGCTGGCTTCTTAATAACCTTGATATTATGTCTTATTCCCAATGTTTGATTCCACTTTATGACCTCACATTTGGAAAACTCTTTTCCAAATTGCCATACTATCTTGCATAAAGATTTCTTGGAATTGATCATTACTGAATATATAGGAGACGCACTCACCCTTCACAAAGACGAAGAGTTGGATCCCATCTTGGATTCCACAAACCTACGTGTTGAAGTAGCTTATGCCCAAACACTACTCAAATGGCCCACTAGGTGACTAGGGAAAAATAAAAGCATGAGGACCTAAACATAAGGTTACCATGAATGCTTAGGTTAAAAAACTAATTATATGCACTAGCATGAACAAGAAAACTTGACATTATCAACTTCCCACTACTGCTATCCTATGGATTCTCCAGGCATACTTTTAATGCCATATTCTTTAATAAGCATCCACTAACATACATTTATATCTCATATGAGATTGCTCACGGAACAGAGCAACATCGAACCCTTAGATTTATGCATCGTTAGTTTAAATCTATCCAAATCTTAAATGCCATATCTTGTCAGATCCTATGACTTAAAAGATTTAAGGTCACGACTATGTAAAATTATTCTATGATAACCTCCCAATGCAAGACCAAGTCCCACAGTTTTGTGTGATCTAAGGGTTTCATCCAAATACCAATGAAGTAATAATGAGCATAAGATGGAGATGGCCATTTAAAGAATATCATTCAATCAAGATTATATCACAAGTGAAATAATTTATGTGGCAAGTCTAATTGGCCTGTGGGTACTATTCCAATATGACCTCCCTAGGGTGCTTTAAGCATATAATACCACCTCTCAAATTGCCACTGGTTACAGTCCCCATAGTTTGGTCTACAAATCAAAAGCAATCATCCCAACAAAATTGATACAACATATTGCTCGAGTAATCTACTACAACTCAATCAAGAATGCCTCTAAAAGAGAATTCAACCTTCAGACAATCGGCGAGCTGCATCGATAGGCATATACTATAATGCATTGATACAAATTATAGATGGCATAACATTACAATAAAGAAGTTCGATCATGAACCTTTAAAGTAGAGGACCTCATCCTCAAAATAAGTTAAAAGTATTGAAGAATGTAGGAAAGCTCAACCTAAAATGGGAAGGCCCATACACAATGGTCAAAATAGTAAAGCATAAGGCCTACCGACTTGCAAATCTAATGCTACTCACTCACACCAGCAACTAAGGCTTTTCAACCAAACTTAATAAAAGAGCTTATCATTTAAAGTCGACCCCACTATTGACCTTACTATGGTTTCAAACCCCAAACCAAAGCGATACCATTATTCTAAATGCAACAAGAAATTGACCTTATAGTTGAAAATGAAGTCGTTCTAATGATATACACATTATAGCGACAACGTTGAGTGTAAAGTTAAAGTTAGTTTAATTAATTCTAGCACCAAGCTTATTCATTTGATCATAAAGACAACAACTCAAGTCGACTAAGTGGTTGACTACAAATAATAACTCAATACCTATTTTAAAATAGGTCAACTCAATGTGTATATATAGATTAATTCCATTATTTTGGCACATGTCGAATGCCGAATCAAAGGCTACCTTGGTTCTAAATCAATTAAGTATTGCCCAACTCTTTTGTTAAGGGATTACGTTGTATGATTTCTTATTTAAATTCAAATTGTTAGCAAGTAATTAATGAAAATAAAAGTAGTAAAGCAAAGACAAGCAATCGATGATGCCAAAATAAGCCAAAAGTAAAACAATTCATAAGTTTTCATAAGCTAAAACATCTAATTACATGTTTACAGCAATTAATTACAAACAGTTCAAACACACCACACAGGACAAGCAGAATGGTAAATTCAAACAACCAACAACAGCTAAGGATTTAACTCAACCTAGCACTTTCACCATAAGCACATACAACACATTTAGCCATAACATTATTAATTGCTATATGAAGCTTATCACTTGAGAGCATAAGCACAATGTTGCAAGGGCACTCAACTTCTTACTTTAACACTATTGCAAGTGCTAGCTTAACCATGGGGGCTCTGACTACAGACACCACAATAGGCTCCTTAGTGAAGGTATTCTCTTTTATAGGAGAAAAGTAGTCCTTAAGCCACTCAATTTGCATGGCATTAAGTTGAGCCCTATCCTCAAGACGGAACTAATAGCCCAGGTATTCCATCTATTTAATGGCTTTCTTGAAGGCATCTTTTGTATCATTGATAAAGAAAATAGCACTAGCATCTTAGGATGCCGAAGTCAACATAAACGGTTACACAGCCTCTCTTTGGATGAGAGGCAGCATCATGAAAAACTTAGCCCAAGCAAAGTTCAAGGTGCTGTTATAATGATGTGATCAACTAAAATCATAATGGGTTTATGCATCCAGGTTCAAGCTACTCGATCTTCAATTATGCAAAGTCGAGCTAAGTCTTTACCATCTTAATCTCATCTTACTCCTTCTGGAGCTTCTCCCAGTTATCTAAGGCTAGCTTGACCCTACAATAAAAGTGATGGCCTAGCTAGCTGATCTACAACAGAAGCAACTTTAATCTATATATAAATGCAAAAATAGAAGTAAGCAATGAATTCTCAAAGAGCAAATGAAACTCAACTAAAAACTCGCCATATTGAAAATTATGCCAAAGCTTTTAGTGCCCCCACTTAAGACATCTCAATCATCTTCATCAGGTTGGACAAAAAAAACCCAATCATTATCACTTTTAGAGATAACAAAATTACCTATCCTAGTGGTACCTGTGGGGAGTTCTTTACGGCAGGGCAAATTCAGGGAGAATTTTCTCTTGCCAAGAATAAGGATAATTTAGTTGTCAAAATGCTAAATAGGGTAGGGACGCATAGCATAGTTCTATTAGGATAGTACCCTACAAATCAATGAAATTGTCTTTGTACAAACTATTACCTTGTAAGACAATCTTAATTGAATGATATTCTCTGCATGGCCACCTTCATATTATACTGTGTTATACTTTACTTGCATTTGAATGAAGCCCTTAGATCACCTTAGACTGTAGGACTTGGTTTGGTGACCATGGAATAAGTCTCACATGGTTGTGATCGTAAAACATCCAAGTTATTGGATCTTATGAAATAGGACATCTAAGATCCAAATAGACTTGTAATAATGATGCATAAATCCAAGGGTTAGAGATTTTTCTATTCTATGAGCAATTGTATGCGATACAAGTACATGTTAGTGGGTGCTTTTTAGAGAATAAGGTACTGATGACCTACTGGAGAATCCACTAGATAGCCGAAGTGGCAAGTTAAAAGTGGTTAATTCTCTTGCTTATGCTAGTGTATATTATTAGTCCTCTTATCTAAAGATCCATGGTAACTTTATGTCTGGTCCTCATACTTTGACTCATCCTTAACTACTTAGCAGGTCTTCCAAGTTGAGATTGGGTATGAGCTACTTGGCATAGAGGTTTGTCAGATTTAAGATGGAATCCAACTCCTTGCTATTGTGAAGGGTGAGTACATCTCCTATGAGTTCTATAATGATCGGTTTTAAAAAATTCTTGTGTAAAGTGGTGTGATAATTTGGGAAGAGAAGTTTTCCAAAAGTGAGGTCACCCAAATAGATTGAACATTGAGAATAGAGACATAGTATCATGCCTAATGGAGTGTTGACAAATATCTTGTCCTAGGCCCTTTTTAGGAGATAGAAGACTAAAGGATTGTATTTGCATGGCACACGTAGAGCACTGGTGGTTCTCCAAGATATTCATTTCAACCAATTAGTTAGGCTCCATGGGCTTGATGTTGGACATCGACCATGGAGATTGGGTACTTTTTGATTAATGAGATTAATTAAATTAAGTCTACTGGTCTAAAGGGAGTTTTTAACTAGAATGAAAATAACAAATTCAAAAATCGTAAGGCATTATGAGCCCATGTCCAATGAATGGTAGAACCTATTAGGTCATACACAAAATTCAAGTTAAAAAGGGATCTCTCTATCCTAATACACCAAATTTTGATGCTACGTTTGAAGGTAAAGCGTTAAATTAATCAACTAATTTAAAGAGTTAAATTAGACCAATAATTAAGGAGATAATTATTTGGTGCCAACATGACCATCAATTGGTCAAGTTAACTTAAAGAGTTAAGTTAACAATTAAGCTTAAAGAGTTAAGCTAATTTGACTTAAAGAGTTAAGTCAAAACATAATTAATTAAAGAGTTTAATTTGATTAATTAGGAGGAATGCATTTTTGGAGAGAAGACTCAAATGAGATTTGAGATGGCTTCTTAATTAATTTAAAATGGTATTCCAAATGTAATTGAGATGTAAATGAAATTCAAATAAAATTTGGATTCCCTTGCCACTTAAGCAATCTGGACCCCACCTTCATGGAATATGTGATGCCACCTTGGCATCACATAAATCCACATCTATATCTAGATATAGTGAGGTATATGGCTAGAGAGAGAAAAAGGTGTGAAGAATTACATTCTTCATCTTTCCCTCAAAAAACAACCAATTATGCAAGCTAGCATTTCATTAGTTGAAGACTTAGCTTTTTCTTCCTCCTCCTGCCAATTTTCAGCCTCTTCTATTCCCAATTCTCTATTTCTATTCTAGCTTATGAATTAGAGAATTAAGAAAGTCTCATTAGTATGTGGACTATTTAAATAGAGGCAAGACGTGTGCCTTGCTCTGTTTCTAAAGAGCTCTTTGCGTGAAGTCTTATTTTACAATTTTTTCTAGGACAATCCAAATGGCCAATTGATCTGAATTTGTGATTAGAGATTTCTCAAGGTGTTTTCTATCCTTAGTAATATTTGCAGAATTGTTGGAGCTGATTTGGTAAGGCGATCATCGCAATACTTTTGTTGTACTGCAAGCAGATAGAATTTAGAATTAGTGGAATATTAGCTTATTTTTTTCTAGATTTGCTTATCAAGGTAACCTTCTATCTAAATCTAAATCCAAGGCATGATTAAATCCCTGTAATGCTTGTAGGCACTAGTTATTTTATGTTTTGAAGTTTTGATTATACATCCTAGTGCCTATCTTGCTTTCAAGTGGTATCGAAGCCTAAATCATGCTTAGATTTAGATTTTGCTTGGTTGATTGATTCATGTGATAGATTGATCATTATCACCATATTCTCGATTTAACTAATGGATTTGGGAAATTGGTTGATTTGTATGTGGCTTTTTGATTAATGAATTAAAAGCATGCTATTATGTGATTTAAGTGTTAATTCATGTAGTTAGTATGTTTTAGTTCATAGTGATTAATGTTGAAAAGTGTTTTGGCATGAATTGATGTTATATGTTGATATAGCATGTTAGCTATTGACTAAAAAAGTTTTGGTTTATTTTGGATCCAATTTGATTGGAATTATGTTGGAAACTACTTGAAGAATTTGATTCTTACTTTTTTGAATTTTTGAAAGCATGTTTGAGCACTTTTATTTCCAATTTTAAAAGGTGTTTTGAATCAAGAAATTGATCTAAAATGTGTGTTATGATGTTGAGAACATATGCTAAAATTTTTGGTGCAAAAACGTTGAAAGGAGAACACACTTGGCAAACCTTGAACACCGAAAGCCAGGGCTGCTGGCAGCTTCTTAGGTGCTTGCTGAGCAACGTGCATGCACTGTGCACATAGTTTTCCCAACCATGCGCCAAGGGCTACCAGGCTGCCTAGTTTTGGGTGTTATTGGTAAGCTTTGAGTTGTTTTCTCAACTCTTTTAATGGTCAACAAGTTTTGGCACTACACACATTGGTTGCACAAGGGTTGTGTTATGCCTCAAAATTATGTTTGACATATTTGAATGCTTTAGAAATTGATTAAAGTTGATCTCCAATTAATGGCATAAGTTTTATGCTTGGTTCAATTATTTGTTTATGAGATGAGCATTTAATTGATGAAATTAATTGCTAATTCTAGATTTATTGTTGTTCATTTATTGTTGAATGAATGATGAATGAATAGAGATTATCATGAGCTTTTTAAATGGGGCTTGCATGCCTTTTGTTGTATCTTATAAAGGTTATGAGAGTAAAACTTCTAGGTGTGAAGATTTTCATTTCATGTAAATGTTGCTTGGAGCAAGGAGTTCAACAGAGGCATAAAGGCCAATAGAAGACCCCTGAATGTATGGGATACACTCATGTAATAGTTTAGTTTAATTCAGCCTATTTAAAATTAGCTAAAGTGATGCATCCATGGCTCTAAGTGCATCACTTGGTTAAGCTTATGGTCATCCCACCCTAGAAGCATGCTAGGCAATTTACTTATTTATGCTTTTCACATCCTATTGATGTATGAGATGCATGATTAGAATATAGAGAACCCAAATAAAAAGATAAAATGATAAGATCTTTGCAAACAGAAAAACATCCATTTAGAATGTTTAAGTATTTTAAATATTAAGTCAAAATGGATACAAATTAAAAGAATTTTAATTAATTCAAGCCTTTCACCAATGCTATATGCCATAATGATGCTAACGATTTTGTGTGATAGCACTTAATCTCAGGGGTCATACTTAGGAGGAAAGCTGTAAGCAGATACTTGGCATGAGATGCACCTTTGACTTAGGAACCCTCATGCATTAGCCCTCGATCACGGGGGATGTCATGAGGCCATCTTGTGATAAAGTTTGATTAATAGGTTTAACTTAACACTTAGTAGTATAAATAGCACACGATCACGTGGGTATATATGAAAAGTGAGGTAAAATATATCAAACGTTGCAGAGATGCAATTAGAGAAAGTTGCTTACCCTTCAATTGATCATGGATAACACTTGGTCACGAGGGTCTATTGGCAAGTCATTAGGGTCTGTATTCTCACTAGAAAATGTGATTTCCTAAATTCATCTTGGGGTGAAGGATTTGGAAAAGTAGTGGGAGAAAAACATGCTTGAAAGACCATGAACATTTTTTAATATCAAACTCAATCACATGCTAATTCTCTTTTTTCGCCTCATACAGATTTTTGAAATCTTCAACAAACAAATAGCTAAAAATCCACTTGAAATCATTTTAGAAATCAACAAACTCATTTGGCCTAACTTTTAAGATTAGTTGAGAAACCTTAAGATAATTCTTGACTCCGATAAGAGGACATATGTTCTTGATCAAAGTCCACCAAACACTTTAGGTGATGATGCAACCAATCAAGTTTGTGAAGTGTTCACAAAATTTATGAATGATGATCTACAAGTTAGATGCCTTATGTTGGCATCCATGACTTATGAGCGTCAAAAAACTAATGAGCACATGAAACATGCTTATGAGATCAACATATACCTACAAACGTTGTATGGTGTTCAAACAAAATATGAAAGGTCTACTCTGTTTAAGGAGCTCTTTAGGATAAGGATGAGAGAAGAGGTAAATGTCCATGATCACAGCCTAAAGATGATTGGACTCATTGAAAAACCTAGACAACTTGACATGATCTTGGATAATGACCTTTACATAGATTTGATCTTCTAATCGTTACCACTCTCATTCGACCAATTCATTGTGAACTTTAATATGTCCAAGTAAATAGTTACAACTAATGAATTGGTGAACATATTAGTGACCGCAGAGGTGACAATGAGAAAAGAAAAACCTCTTATGATGGCATCCTTCTTTAAGTCGAAGGGTCTTAAGGACCCCAAAAAATAAGGTAAGAGGAAGAAAAGTTCTTCCTAAAGAGGGAAGCAACCTAAGAAAAATTACAGGAGAGTTAAGAAGAAGGCTAAAATTGATGCAAATTATTTTCATTATGGTGAAAAAAGTCATTAGAAAAGAAACTACAAAGCTTACCTAGCTACTCTTGAGAATGGTATGTTTTTCTTTGAGGTGCATTTGATGACTAATTCTTCCTCATGGGTATTTGATATCACATGTAGTTTTCATCTCTATAATTGCTTACAATAAATGGAAATAAGGAATCTAAATGAAGGGAATATGATCCTGTACCTTGGAAATAGAGCAAGAGTTGTGGCCAAGGTCCACGGCATATTGACACTAGACTTAGGAAATTTTTGTATTGTTCTTGATCTAATTTACTATGTACCTAATCTTGTTATGAACATTGTTTAAATTCCTATTCTAGATAATGAAGTATTTGATTTTTCAATCAAATGGGATGTTGAAAACATTAAGGAATGATTCTTTAATTTCACAAAGTATATTAGTTAATAGATTATACATGCTTGATTTTTCCACTTCTCTAATGCATGCCCAAACAAATAAAAAAAAGCTAGATATCCAAGATGATGTCACTCTGTGGCATGCAAAACTTGGCCATATCTCTAAGAATAGGATGAGCAACTTGTAAGCTCTCAAAGCACTAAAAGTTAATGGCATTGAGAACCTTTCCACTTGTGAATCTTATTTAAAGGGAAAAATGGCTAAGGTTCCATTTGTAGGTCAAACAGAGCGATCCACAAGTCTTTTGGATTTGATTCATACGGATATTTGTGGACCACTAAGAGTTAGTGAAAGAGGTGGCTATTCTTACTTCATCACTTTCACCGATGACCATAGTTAGTGTAGACATTTGCATCTTATGTAGTACAAGTTTGAGGCCTTTGAAAAGTTCAAAGAGTATAAGAATAAAGTAGAAAAGCAGAAAGGACTTAGTATTAAAGCCCTTTGATTGGATCAAGGGAGAGAATACTTAAGTGCCAAGTTCTTGGATTATCTGAAAGAGAATGGGATTCTTTATCAATGGACTCCATCTGGCACACCCCATTGTAATGGAGTAGCCAAGAGGAGAAATTATACCTTATTAGACATGGTATATTCTATGATGAGTTTTTCTAGTATACCCATATTCTTTTAGGGATATGCCTTAGAAATAGCTTTGAGGTTGCTAAATATAATGTCTTCAAAGTCAGTACCAAAAGCACCATATGTGATATAGCATGGCAAAGCACCCTTTTACCACTATAAAAGGTTTGGGGATCTCCCACCTACGTGAAACGTATAATAGGGGATAAATTGGATAGTAGATCTACTTTGTGTAAGTATGTGGGATACCGCAGAGAGTCTATGGGATATTACATCTATGATCCCTTAAAACAAAAGGTGTTTGTCTTAAGGAATGCCCACTTTTTGGATAAAGAATTTCTATTGGATAGAAAAGGCATTGTCATTGAACTTTATGAAGTTCAAAATGATCAAGAAATTTCACAAGTGGCGGAAACAACAAAATTGCAAAAGCCTAGTATACAACCTTTGAGAAAGTCGGATCGGATCAAAAAGCAACCCAAAAAGCTTCAAATTTCTTCATGAGATGGGTCAATCGAATGAGAATTTGAAGACTATAAGAAAGTTATGTCAGACATAGATTCAGGACATTGGCTTGATGCCATGAGATCTAAAATGGACTCTATGTACTCAAAAAAAGTATGGACTTTAGTAGATCTACCAAAAGAAATAGTTCTTGTTAGTTACAAATGGATCTATAAGTGAAAGCTTGAGGTAGATGGAAAAGTAATAACTTTTAAGGCGCAACTAGTGGCAAAACGTTACACTCAAGGGCCCAATATTGATTTTGAGGAAACCTTTTCACCGATCACTATACCTAAGTCCATTCGAATCTTATTAGCCATAGTTGCATATTATGACTATGAGATATGGCAAATAGATGTGAAAATTGCTTTCCTTAATGGTGACATTGAAGAAGAAATTTACATATCGCAACCACAAGGTTTTACATCTAAAAAGAGTAAGAAAAAAGTTTACAAGATCTAAAGGTCCATCTATGGACTCAAACAAACATATCAAAGTTGGAACATATATTTTTAACAAAACAGTCAAATCATTTGGCTTTGTCAAAAATGTGTATAAGCCATGTGTGTACAAGAAGGCTAGTAGGAGTTCAATATAGTTTATTGTGCTTTATGTCGATGACATCTTTCTCATTGGGAAAGAGGTAGGAATGTTAGAGTGTACTAAAGCATGATTATCTGCACAATTCTCCATGAAGAATTTGGGAGAAGCATCCTACATATTGGGA
The DNA here is from genome assembly GCA_014898725.1 of Jacaranda copaia. Lineage (NCBI taxonomy): Eukaryota > Viridiplantae > Streptophyta > Magnoliopsida > Lamiales > Bignoniaceae > Jacaranda > Jacaranda copaia. The sequence continues at coordinate 487,796 of JACGDI010003137.1, forward strand.
ATATGTGTCTATAGAGATAGATCGAAAAAAATACTAGGTCTTTCCCAAACCCCATACATTGACAACATACTAAAGAGATTTAGTATGAAAGAATTCAAGAGAGGGTTCTTTTTTATGAGACACGGCATTCATCTCTCCAAATCTATAGCCCCTAAAACTAAGGGGAAGAAACAAACAAAATGTCCCAAATGCCCTATACCTCGGCTATAGGGAGCATAATGTATACTGTTCTGGATGTGGCATACTCGCTAAGTGTTAAGAGTAGGTTCCAACCCAACCTTACTGAGAGTCACTGGATGGTCGTAAAAACGATCCTAAAGTACTTAAGAAGAACTAAGGACTTATTTTTAATGTATGGTAGTAGAGAATTAAAACTTGAAGAGTTTTTGGATTTTAATTTTCAATCCAATGTACATGACCTCAATCTACTTCTGGATTTATATTTTACCACAATAACAGTGTGGCAAGTTGGAAAAGCTCCAAACAAGACACCATGACCGACTCAACCACAAAGGCAAAATATATTACGGCTTCAAAAGCTGCAAACGAAAGTGTTTGAATGAAAAACTTCAATCAAGAGTTAAATGTAGTGCCTAGCATTGGTAAGCCTATTGTTGTCCTCTATGATAACAATGGGGTGGTAGTGAAAGCTAAAGAGCTAAGATCTCATCAGAAATCCAAGCACATATTCAGGCGATATAATTTTATTTGGGAGATCATTGATAGAGATGACATTCGAGTGGAAAGAGTTGCCTTGGAAGAGAACATAGCAAATCCATTGACAAAACCCCTATTGCAAAAGGTCTTTGAAGAACATCTTGAGAACATAGTAAATCCACTAACTAAAGAGTTGAGCTAGTTTGACTTAAAGAGTTAAGTCAAAGCATAATTAATTAAATTAAAGAGTTTAATTTGATTAATTAGGAGGAATGTATTTTTGGAGGGAAGACTCAAGTGAGATTTGAGATGGCATCTTAATTAATTTAAAATGAGATTCCAAATGTAATTAATATGCAAATAAAATTCAAATAAAATTTAGAACCCCTTGCCACCTAAGCAATCTTGGCTGCCACCCCCCTTCATGGAATTTGTGATGCCACCTTGGCATCACAAATATCCACATCTATATATATATATATAGTGAGGTACACGACCAGAAAGAGAAAAAAGTGTGCAAAAGGTGTGAAAAATTAGATTTTTCATCTTTCCCTCCAAAAACAACCCCTTGTGCAAGCTAGCATTTCATGAGTTGAAAGCTTAGCCTTTTCTTTCTCTTCTTACCAATTTTTGGCCTCCTCTATTCCCAATTCTCTGGTTCTATTCCAACTTATGAATTAGAGAATTAAGAAAGTCTCATTGGTGTATAGACTATTTCAATAGTGGCAAGACGTGTGCCTTGCTCTATTTTTGGAGAGCTCTCTATGCAAGGTCTGACTTTGCGATTTTCTACATGATGATCTAGACAACCAATTGATCTGAATGTTTGACTGGAGATTCCCTAAGGTCTTGGATATCTTCAAGAATTTTCCAGAATTTTTGAAGGTGATTTGGTAGGCGATCATTGCAATACTTTCGCTGCGCCGCAAACTAATAGAATCTAGAATCAGTGAAGTATTCACATGTTTCTTTCCAGATTTACTTATCAAGGTAATCCTCTATCTAAATTTGAATCCAAGGCATGATTAGATCCCTGTAATGCTTGTAGGCACTAGTGATTTTATGTTTTGAAATTTTGATTATAGATCCTAGTACCCATCTTGCTTTCAAGTCCTCGTCCCCACTGGTACCCATTATTTGTTTAAATAATTAAATTATTATTATCTCCTTACATACATATATATATGCCCAACCTTATTTTTACTTACTTCATTTCATCCTTTGCATTCCGTTCTACTAGCATCCGCGGCACCCTCACCTCTTTGGAAGAATTGACAAATTGTTACGATTTTTTTGAAATTTATGTTTATTTATTATTTATCTTTTGATATTTTAATGTAAAATATAATTAAATATCATGTGTTATGTACTTATATTTGGCAATCTTTTAACTTTGAAAGTAATTTACATTATTGAAAAATTTTAGTACTTTTTTTTATTTCTAAATTTTTTTTGTGAATTTGATAAATTTTTAAATCAAACCCGTTGGTTTTTCACCTTACTGAGAAGTAGGGATGGGTACTCACCATAGGGACAAAGGTGGGGATTGGGGGCATTTTCACCTCATGGGGATGGGAGGCGGTATTATCGCCCCTACTACGCCTCGTTGACACACTTAATAATTTTTAGCGGTGCTAATCCAGTTAACTCAACAGACATCATCGACCATGAGTTGTGGACAACCATTTAGGTATCGAACCAGGATGAAGGCAGGATCATGAAGGCAAGATAAGCACTAGGATCTAAAATTAAAACTTCAAAACATAAAAATAACAAGTGCCTACAAGCTAATCAAGGATCTAATCATGCTTATGATTCATATTAAGATAGAGGATTACTTTGATGAGCAAATCCTAGGGTTATCAAGTGAACACTTCACTAATTACAAAATCTTCCAACTGTGGCACAACAAGAAGAATACAATGATTGCCATACCAAATCACCTCCAAAAATTCTGAAATAATATCTGGAGATAGCCAACACCTTGGAGAAATTTTAGTTAAAATTTCAAATTGATTGGCTATCTGTAATGTCCTGGAGAAAATTTAAAAGTCAAACCTCGCGCAGATGAATCTTCAAAAAATGAGCAAGTCACACACCTTGCCTCTATTTTAAAAATTCATGCACCAATAAGATCTTCCTAGATCTCTAATATTTTATTTGGAATAAGACCAGAGATTTGGTGATGATGGAGGCTGAATTTGCGGTAGGAAGATGAAGAAAAAAAAGCTTAGCCTTAGACACATGAAATGCTAGCTTGCAAATGTTTTGGAGGGAAATGAAAAATCTAATTCTTCACACCAATTAGCATTGCTTATAGCTGGCCAGCTGTCTATATCTATATATAGATGTGGAATAGTGTAATGCTAAAGTTGGCATCACACATTCCATAAGGGAGGCGGCCAATGGGGTGTGCTTAGATGCCAAAATTTGATTCCAAATTTCATTTCCATTTCATTTGATTCTTAATTACATTTGAGATCTCATTTCAAATTAATTAAGATGACATCTCAAATCTCATTTAAGTTTTTCCTCCAAAATTCATGTTTCTCAATTAATCAAATTAAACTCTTTAATTTAATTAATTATCCTTTAACTTAACTCTTTAAATTAAAATAGCTTAACTCCTTAAGCAAAATTTGTTAACTAATTGATAGTCATGTTGGCACCAAATCATTAACTTCTTAATTATTGATCTAATTTAATTCTTAAATTAGTTGATTAATTTAACACTTAAATCAATCAAGCTAAAATTGACCCTCAAAATATGGCCTCAAAAATCGATCCACTAGGAGACACCATTTTCTAACTTCATAGAAAATTCTTTCCATTAATTAAGAAGCTCATTAGATTTTGTGTATGATCCAATAGGTTCTAACATTTATTAGATATGGGCTCACAACTCCTTGTGACTTTTGAATATCTTACATTCATTCTAGTTTAAAACTCATTTCAAACTAGTCTACTCAATTCAATTAATCTCATTAATTGAAGAGTACCCAATCTCCATGGTCAATGTCCAACCTCAAACATATGGAGTCCAACTAATTGGCCAAGATGAATACTCTAGAGAACCATCATCGCTCTACATGTGCCATGCAAATACAGTCCTTCCATCTCTTATCTCCCGAAAGAGGCTCAGGAAAAGATATTTGTCGGCTCCCTAAAAGACTCGATCTATGTCTCTAATCTCAATGTTCAATCTCTATTGCATGACCTCACTTTTGGAACACTCCTTTTCCAAATTATCATTCCACTTTGCGGAAGGGTGTTTAGGAATCGATCATTATAGAACACATAGAAGATGTATTTGCCCTTCACAATAGTAAAGAGTCAGATTTCTTCTTGGATCTCATAAACCTCCATGCCAAGTAGCTCATACCCAATCTCAACTCGAACGGCTCGCTAAGTGACCAAGGATAAGTCAAAATATAATGACCGAATACAAAGTTACCATAGATCCTCAGAATAAAAAGCTAATAATATGCACTAGCGTAAGCAGGAGAGCTAACCACTACCAACTTGCCACTAAGGCTGTCTAGCGGATTCTTCAATGGATCTTTAGTACCTTATTCTCTGACAAATACCTACTAACATGCACCCGTATCTCATACAGTTACTCATGGAATGGAGCAATCTCCAAGCCTTGAATTTTTGCATTGTTAGTGCAAGTCTATCCAGATCTTAGAAGCACCTTTTCATAATATCCTATAACTTGGAAGATTTAAGATCACGATCATGTGAGACTTATTCTATGGTCACCAAACCAAGTCTCGCAATCATAGGTTATCTAAGCGCTTCATCCAAATTCAAGTGAAGTATAATAATACATAAGATGAAGATGACCATATAACAAATATCATTCAATCAAGATTGTTTTACAAGAAAATAGTTTATACAAAGTCAATCTCATTGGCTTGCAAAGCACTATTCCAACAATCTCCCACTTGCCCTAAAGCTAATGCCCCATGACCTTATGACCCATCTTCTCAAGATGTCCTTCAAAGTCCTTTTGTGATAGGGGTTTTATCAGTAGATTTGCTAAGTTCTCTTTTGAGGCAACTCTTTCCCCTTGGATGTCGCATTTATCATTGATCTCCCAAATCAAATAATATCACCTTAATATGTGCTTAGATCACTGATGATATTTTAGCTCTTTAGCTTGCACTACTGCCTCATTATTGTAACAAAAGATAACTACCAGCTCAATAATGCTAGGCACTACATTCAACTCATGAATAAAGTTTTTCATTCAAACACCTTCCTTTGCAGTTTTTGAAGCTGTAATATATTTTACCTCTATGCTTGAGTTAGCCATGGTGTCTTGCTTAGACCTTTTCTAGCTCACAACATAGCCATTAAGGAAAAATATGAATTCAAAAGTGAATTTGAGATCATCTACATCATACTGCAACCATAAATTCAAAAACTCTTCATGCTTTAATTCTTCATTGTTATATACCGAAATCAGCTCCTTAGTTCTTCTCAAGTACTTTAAGATTGTTTTTATGGCCATCTAATAACTTGCACAGGGGTTAGATTAGAACCTATTCATAACACTTAGTGAGTGTGCCACATCCGATCTCGTACATTGAACTGTCTACATGATGCTCCCTATTGCAGAGGCATAGAGTTTTGGGGCATCCTTTGTTTCTCCTTCTCAGTCTTGGGGGCCATAGACTTGGAGAAACGAATGTCATGTCCCATAGGAAAAAATCCTCTCTTAGATTCTTTCATACTAAATGTTTTTAGTAGTTTGTCAATCTACAGAGTTTGGGAAAGCCCCAGCATCATCCTCAATCTATTTCTATAAATATATATTCCCAATATGTAGGATACTTCACCTAAATTCTTCATAGAGAATTGTGTAGAGAACCATGCTTTAGTGCACTATAACATTCCTACCTTATTCCTAATAAGAAGGATGTCATTGACATAAAGCACAATAAACTATACTAAACTCCTACTAGCCTTTTGTACACATATTGTTTATACACATTTTTGACAAAGACAAATGATTTGACCATTTTGTCAAAACATATGTTCCAACTTTGAGATGTCTGTTTGAGTCCATAAATGGACCTTTGGAGCTTTCAAACTTTTTTCTCACTATCTTTGAATGTAAAATTTTGTGGTTGCCTCATATAAATTTCTTCTTCAATGTCACCATTGAGAAAAGTGGTTTTCACATCCATTTGCCATATCTCATAGCATAATATATAGCTACGGATAGTAAGATTCGAATGGACTTAGATATAGCGACCAGTGAAAAGGTTTCCTCAAAATTAATACTGAGTATTTAAGTGTAACATTTTGCTACTAATTGCGCCTTAAAAGTCACTACTTCTCTATCTACCCCAAGCTTTTGCTTATAAATTCACTTGCAACCAATAGGAACTATTCCTTTTGGTGGATCTATCGAAGTCTATACTTTGGTTTGAGTACATGAAATCTATTTTGAATCTCATGGCATCAAGCTAACATCCTGAATCAATATCTAACATAGCTTTCTCATAAGTCTTCGGATCATCATCTGATTATCCTGTCTTATGAATAAATTCAAACCTTTCTAGTCATTTCTTGATCTGGTCTAACCTTCTCAAAGGTTGTGTACTAAATGCTTGCAATTCCATTATTTCCACCACTTGTGGGATTTCTTGATCACCTTGAACTACACCAAGTTCAACGACAGCGCCTTTTCTATTCAATAGAAAATTATTTTCCAAAAAGGTGGCATTCCTTGAAACAAATACCTTTTGTTCCAAGGGATCATAAAAGTAATATCCCATAGACTCTCTTGGGTATCCCACACACTTGCACAAGATAGATCTACTATCCAATTTATCTCCTACTATCTATCTCACATAGGCGGGAGATCCCCAAACCTTTAGATAATGATAAAAGAGAGCTTTGTCATGCCATATCTTCTATGGTGTTTCTAGCACAGGCTTTGAAGGTACTACATTTAGTAGTTTCATAGTTGTTTCTAGGGCGTATCCCCAAAAGAATATGGGTACATTAAAAAAACTCATTATGGAACATACCATGTCTAATAAGGTACAGTTTTGCCTGTCAGCTACTCCATTAAGTTAGGGTTTGCTAGGTGGAGTCCATTGGAAAGAATCCTATTCTCTTTAAGATAATCCAAGAATTTGTTACTTAAGTATTTTCCCCTTGATCCAATTGAAGGACTTTAATACTAAATACCTTTTGCTTTTCTATTTCATTCTTATACTTTTTGAACTTTTCAAAGGGCTTGAACTTGTACTTTATAAGACACACTATCCGTACCAACTATGGTCATCGATGAAAATGATGAAATAAGAATAGCCACCTTTCTCACTAACCCTTAATAGTCCACAAACATCCATATGGATCAAATCCAAAAGACTTGTAGATCGATCCATTTGTCCTACAAAATAAGCCTTAGTCATTTTTTCCTTGAAACAAGATTCATAAGTAGGAAAGTCCTCAAAGCCATTAACTTTTAGTGTTTTGAGAGCTTCCAACTTGCTCATCCTATTCTTAGAGATACGGCCAAGTCTAGCATGCCACAAAATGGCATTGTCTTAGATATCTAGCTTCTTCTTATTTGTTTGAGCATGCATTAGAGGAGTGGGAGAATTAAGCATGTATAATCTATTAACTAATGTATCTTGAGCAATTAAGAAACCATTCCTCAATGCTTTCAATTTCTCATTTGATATTGAAAAATCAAATCCTTCATTATCCAAAATAGGAATTGAAATAATGTTCTTAACGAGATTAGGCATATAGTAAATTAGATCAAGAATAATACAAGAAATGTTAGATCAAGAAAAATATAAGAATTCCTTAATTCTAATGTCATTACACCTTGAACCTCGACCACAACTCTTGCTCTATCTCTAAGGTGAAGGATCAAATCCTCTTCACGTAAAGTTTTTCTTCTTTCCAACCCCTATAAGAAATTACAAAGTTGAGAACCACATGCGGAATCAAATATCTTGAGGAACAATTAGTTGTCTAATGCACCTTAAAGAAATATATACCCTTCCCAAGAGTAGCTAGGTAAGCTTTGCAGTTTTTTTTTCAATGATACTTTTCACTACAATGAAAATAATTTACATTGATTTTAGCCTTCTTCTTAACTCTCCAAAAACTATTCTCGGGTTGCTTCCTTTTGAGGAAGAACACTTCTTCCTCTTACCTCTCTTTCTAAGGACCCTATGACCTTTCAACTTGGAGAAGGATGCCATCATAAGAGATTTTTCTTTTTCATCATTGCCTTCGCGGTTACTAACATGTTCACCAATTCAT